>JADHKI010000038.1:0-228855 GCA_019925645.1 Graphilbum cf. rectangulosporium
CGAGCGTCCCCGGCGGGTGGATCGGGTCAAACTCTTCTGTGCAGTCCTTGCCCGCCAGCTGCAGGATGATGCGCGAGCCGCCCGGGTGGTTCGGCAGAAACGCCGTCACGTACCCCTACTTGCTTTTTACTTTGCCGCATTGCTATTCTATGACGCTATAATATTTACACACCTTCGATCTTTTTATCTGCTACGTACCGCCTTTAATATTACAAAGCTAGCCGGTTGTACGTGTATGCGCGTAACATGCATTTAGCACAATATACGTAAACGGAACATTCAAGCTACCGCACGTTGTAATCAGCTTTTGTGAAATGGTGTCCCCTTTCTAGAATTGTCTATGAAACGTGAACTGCAATGCTGAGACTATGCAGTATCCGGAAGTCTTTGGCCCGCCTCGTTGAAGTAAATCTTTTTTCCCGAGCGTAGACTCTCTTGCAACACCGACCCAATGACTAAAGCATTAAGAGCACCCTGCAGCTTGCTCTTGAGAGGCTTGTCATCAAGACATGCTTCAGTGAACTCGTTGGCCTCGGTGATGAAGGCCTCCCGGAAACGACCATAGTAGTCTTGGGGGATTTCCTTGCGAATGCCGTTTGCTTCCCACAGATCCACCAACGTACCTATCGGGTTTTGGTTGACGGTGATCTTGCCCTCTGTTCCAATGATTTCAGTCATGTCGTGTTGGCCAGACGCCATCATGCGGCTGCTGTAGAAATATGCAATCTTGTTCCCCCAAAACTCAACGACGCCCACGCCATTGTCAACGTCGCCATGCTTTGCCAAATCGGGCTGGACAGCAGTCACGCCCACAGCAGAGATAGATTTGATTGGCGTGTCCTCGCCAAAAAACCAGAGGGCCAGGTCAATGTCGTGGATGTTGCAGTCAACAAAGATACCCCCCGAAAATTCCGCATAAGCGACAAAGAAGCCCGATGGATCGAGCTTATCACATGTCTGGGACCGGAAGATAGCAGGCGTGCCCACTGCGCCATTATCCACCTTAGCTTTAGCATCACGATAAGACGTATCGAATCGGCGGGAGAAGCCGCAGAGGACTTTCTGCTTGGGGTATTTCTTGGCAGTATCCACGACTTTCTTTGCCTGTGAAAGGAGCAAGTTAGCATTTCGTGCCAAAAGAAGACCATAAAATCATCGCACAGAAAGTAGGCGACTGGAACGGAGACGGATCTTACAATTTCAATATTCGTGCTGAGGGGCTTTTCGCAAAGAACATGCAAACCAGCCTCGATGGCCTCAATGGTCTCCTCTGCATGCACTGTAGTCGCAGTCGCCACAACCATAGCTTGCAGGCCTCCCACGCTGTCTTCGCTCGTGAACGGTTGTGTCTCGGTTTTAATCATATCAGTGTAGTTGCTGTATAGCCTCACACCGAAAGGTTCAAGATGCTCTTTTGCCCAAGCCAGTTCGCTAGGGTCTGGCGAGAAGGCAGCAACAAGGTTTGCACGAGGAGTGCTCTGTAGGAAGTGGAGAGCATGCCTCTTCCCCATGCGACCGAGGCCTGCGATTGCGACGCGAAGTTGACCAGGCATGATGATGGACGAATCGGAGAGTGTTGTTGCGAGTTAGTCAACGAAAGCAGTTGTAAAGCTGTCGGTGGCGTTTTCACCTATCCAATTCAGCGATGGGATTGCCTTGAAATAAGTGCTGGAAAGTGGCAGGTAGCTCTCGCGACCAAATGCGAGTGTCCACACGTCAGGTGCAGCTTTCGTGGGGCCATATTTTCGCTTCTTGGAATAAGTTGGCCAACCCAGTCAGACTACTTTCCATTCCGGCTTGGCGTAGTTCCCGTTTTGGAAGCTGTATCCTATTGGCTCGGAAAATGTTCCTCTTCTAGCTTGAAGAAGCAGTTATTCAATCTTAAGTGGGGCTTTCATTCGGGCAGGGCAACTCCGCCTCCGCTGTTTCCCCGAGCGGGCTCCCCCGGAAGTGCGGGGTAGAACGGCATTGCGGGGTAACAGATCACGCAGCACTTTGGTTGAATAGTCGCCATGAGACAATTACGTACAATTATCAGGTGCTACCAAGGTGATGTTCACGATATCTAGCTTTGGCAGCAAGGAGGAGTGAACATAGCACTTGAAAAGTGGGTCGCCGACTTTCAACTGAAAACTGTTTCAAATCGTATTTTTACTTCTGAAGGAGACTTTGATATGGGCATTTTAAGTCTGCAAATTCTCGTACTATCACATGCCAAAGACCGGGCTTACAACTGCATCGCCGAGCTGGTCATCCCCATACATCTTCAGAATATCCACCTGCACGCCTCCACCTGTCCCACCACTCCATGCGGGCCTCGTCGTTTTGGTATTCCACTTTGCGTGCAGTGACGGCTTCCCTAATAGCTGCAGCAACCTCTCGTCCCATTGCTGCCCGACCACAGACGTAAACACGGGCTCCCTGGTCTAAAATCATTCTAGCTAGCTCCTCCCCATGAGCTCGCAGCTGATCCTGAACGTAGCGAGGTTGGCCTTGAACGTTACTTTCGAGGCGTGAAAAAACGGGAATAATTTTTGCATCTGGGAGACTGGCAATGGCGCTTTCCAATTCTTCACGGTAGATGAAGTCCTGAGAGGGATGGCGACAGCCGAAGAAAAGAACTGTTCTTCCAACCTTTTGTTTCATCTGTGCCAACCTGGCGCGCTCCGTGATGAACCCTCGGAATGGAGCGATGCCTGATCCTGCAGCAACCAGGATAACTGGGATGGATGGTGACGCCGGGGGATGAAATTTAGACCTGCGAATGGCAGCATACACTGCAGTTCTTCTTTCGGGCGCCGCCTGTGGTGTCTTCTGACAGAGTGACTTCAAGAACGACGAGGTCAAACCAGGCACAAAAACGTCTTGGTTGTCGGCTAATGGGGTTTGGACAACGAGAGAAGTCAGGCTTGGATTCCGTGGCGATATGACATTGCTGCTTGAGATCGAATATAGCCGGGGCCGAAGAACAGGCAAGACCTCAATGACAAAAGACAAAGGCAGATGCGACCAGTTGCAGGTGCTACCCTCCTGGTTTGCAGCGTACTGCAGAATTCGTCCCAAAGTGACATGCATTTTTCTAGAAAATTGGTCATACTGCGCCTTGTCGCTTCCAAGGAGCTGAAGCAACGAGCGCGCCTTGGCGCCAGGTGCAAACTGGACAAGGGATAAGAGGGTATCTTGAGCCACGGGTGCGCTTACTTCCAGATAGTGCTGGAAGAGAGCTCTCCTTGTTGTCGGCGTTGGCACTGGCAGTTTGACGTCGTTACCATCGAGTGGCTTGATGAGAATAGGCACATCGCAGAGTGATTCCATGCGCAGAGTAGAAAAGAGTCTCTCAACCTCGTCATCCGGATTTTTGGGCCAAATGGAAAGGTAGTCGCCTGTTTTGTACTGCATCTGGGGCAAGTCTGATATGTCAAACTCCATGTGGACACAGCTTCTCGAAGTCACTTTCTGGTTGAAAAGCTCGCGGTTCGCCGAAATTGGAAGCTCGAAAATAGGAGAGACCCGGTTGCTTCTGTTGCCATCAGCGTGAACAGGTTGCCCCAAATTCAGGTCTTGAAGATCGAGTGAGTCGTCGTCCACAACTTCGAGTTTGGGAATATAACTTGGGGTCTTCTCTTGCAAGCCAAATGCGCTTTGAAGAAAACCAAAGAGCTCGGTTTTCCAGGCCATGAACAGGTCTTCAGTTGCTCCTTCGATAGCTGCATCTGCCTTTCTCAGCGGAAGAATAGCCGTCGCCCCCAAACCCTCCATGAGATGGGCAGCTGTAGTAATGACGTTGTTGAAATGCAGATAGTTGCTATCGCCAAGGCCAAAAGCAGCGTATCGTAGATTCTTGAGCGATTGCGGTTCGGCACTCTTGAGCCAGCTGATATATTCGACAGCGTTGTCACTAGGGTCGCCTTCGCCAAAGGTGGACATGATGAGTATGGCCAGTTTTGAATCGGGTATCAACGCAATAGATTGAGGATCGTAATCCGACAAATCGGCAGAGATCACGTTGTAGGAAAACCGGTTCAGTAATTCTCTCTCAAGGCGTCCAGCAAAGGCCTGTGCGGTGCCAGACTGTGATCCCCAAAATATGACGGCATCCTTCCTCTACAATTGAGCGTCGTCAGTGGCGCCGGTCAGCAACTAGGAGCTTGATGGGTTGCTTACCAGCAGCTCAAGCCTTTCGGCAATGTTTCGACTAGCTTTGTCTTTGCGATTCACGCCTCCGGATTTCTTCAGTTGTGGGATCTCATGCCAGACATGCTCGTAAGGATCAGGTTTATCCCAGGGTCTGGAAACAAGACCTGTAACAAAGATAAGAAAGAGGATAAGAGAGACGACGTCCCAATGGGACTCTGGCTTTGCGGACGCCCAGATACTAGAAGCTGCGTCTCTGACATGATCGAAAGCCTGCTTCATATCGTGATTGGAATATTCTTCCATGATTTTCGAAACAAAATTCAAAAATCTAGAAAATAAGATAGCCTGGTAGATGAAGCAGAGCGCGGTTCTTCAGTCGTCCTCCTAGCGTTGAAAGAGAACGGCAAGTCTGTTAAATATAGCACTATCCGCGAGACTTTCTCTCTTCAGCCAAATTCCGGATATGCAACCCGTTAGACTTCCCAGATCGGAAGACATTTCTTCAAGATCAAGTGCCGGCGCAAAGCTGGCAGATTTGCGTGCACGGGGCACATGTACGTTTACACGACAGTTTAAAAATTCCCCACTCCACTCCTCCCGAATGGGGAAAGTTTCCATTCTGTTTAGTTCGGACTTGGGTTAAACACGTTGTTGGTCATATGCTCACTGCAACTTGGACTAGATCTTTTATTCAGTAATTATTTCCTCTGCCCCACACAAAACGCAGTCGGAGTTGCCACTTTAGATGCGCAAGCTGATTTTATCTTTAAAGTATCAGTTGTAGCAATGCCGAGGAGACATATATTTGCATAAATAACGAAGCCTGCTCTGAGTTCTCACTTGCAACGAACAGCGACACTTGAATCATTCTCGTCATGTACACATTTCTTGTGTCATCGTTTTTGGCAGCATCTGCGCTGCTTCTGCTTGCTATCTATCCTCTATATGTGTATTTCCGAGATGAGAAAGGATTTCGAAAGTACCCGTCTATCAACTGGCTGGCGGGTATAAGCAATCTTGGCTTCATGTACGAGGCTAAGAGAGGCATCCGTTCCAAGAAACTTTCCGAACTTCACAAGAAGTACCCCGTGATTCGCATAGGACCCAACTCACTCTCCTTTGCAGGTGGGCAAGCCATCAAGGTAAGAAGCAGAGGATGCCCAGATTCTGGCTCACATCAAATGACTCGTGAGAATTGCCAGCTTTAACTCATAACTCATTTAGGATATTTATGGGCATGGCTCACCGTGCGATAAAGACACATTTTATTCCGTGCTAGCTGGAAGCCACTTCCACCTGGCTGATGTTGTCGACCGACCTGAACATGCGCGGAAGCGCAAAGTCTTGTCTGCTGCCTATGCCCTCAAGAACCTTGAGGATTGGGAGTTCAAAGTTGCCGACAAAACCGAGCGTTTCATTACGGCGTGCGACAAGGCGTGCACTTCCCCATTGAAGCCCAACACCGAGCCTGATCCGGTTGATGTGACATTTGATTACCGCCTGTACACCAACTTCTTTACCCTGGACGCGATTGCCGACATCGGCCTCTCTGAGCGACTCGGTTTCCTTGATCAGGGTCATGATCTATGCGAGGCTGAGACAATGGACGGCAAGATTTACCAGACTAACTACCGTATCGCTTTGCACAGCACTGCGCTTGCACAGTCGCAACTGGTCTGGGCATATGGCTGGTACAATTTCAACGTGTGGCTGTCCAAACTTGTCTCGCCTAAGTTCAACCGGCTGTGGAAACTAAACGAAAACTGGAACAATATTGTCAACAGACGGGCTACAAAACGACTCGCGAGGTACGAGAATGGCGAGAAGCTCAATGACTTTTTCCAGTGTCTGATGGAGGATCGAAATGGGGCTCCACACAACCTTCCTTGGGGTGAGCTTGTGGCGGAGGTTTCCATTATGATGAACGCTGGCTCCGACACTACTGCCCTGGCAATGGCGAATGTCATGTATCACCTGCTCAAGAATCCTCGCGCCATGGAAAAGCTTCGCGCAGAGGTCGACGCTACTTTATCACCAGACGAGGTCGTTGCACCTTATCAGAAAATCAAGTACCTGCCGTACCTCCGAGCTGTCCTGGATGAGTCTCTCCGCCTGACTCCGCCGACATCCTTCAATCTGCCTCGTCGCACCCCGCCAGGCGGCCTTAGTATTGGGTCGGAGTTCATCCCAGGAGATACTTCAGTCAGCATTTCTGCTTATGTGGCACACCGCGATGCTTCGGTGTTTCCTGAACCCGAGAAGTTTCTCCCCGAACGCTGGCTAGGCGAGAAAGGCAAGGAGTTACAAAGCAGCTTTGTCAGCTTTAGTGCTGGTGCACGAGGCTGTATCGGCCGGAATATTTCTTACCTTGAGCAGACCGTCTTGCTAGCATCCGTCGTCCACCGCTATGACTTTGCGCTCCCAAGCAAGACGTGGGAACCTGAGCGCTGGGAGACCACAAACTATATGATCAAGGACTTGCCGGTGAAGGTATGGAAGCGAAAATTGATCTCTGCTTGAAGTAGATCGTGACGGTATCTTTTCTAGGATGTACGAGGTTCGATTTGGGTCTGTGACGTTGAAGATGATAGGTACATATTTTGTTGAATTTTCAACTCTATAGGAAACATGAACATTATTTTCCCCATTGACTGGCAGCACACAGCCTAGCGGTGTACTTCTCTTTAAATTGTCTCGCTAATTTATTTACTCAACGAGGACCAACCCCAGGCCTCCGATAAATGCTCGCGAACTGTCCCTGTTGGCCACGCACATATTGCCTCTGTCTCTTCCAAAAAATCCATAACCTCCATCTGCTCCCTGTGCTCTTCAAATCGCTCTCCAGCCACCGATATGCCCATACATGCAGACACGTAGTTGGGACGGCAGGGTGTGTTACTTCTAGCAATCCCTACCAAACATCGCACCTCGTCTCTTATCAATGAGTCTTGAAGTCGCGCAAATGCAGCCCGGCTTGGACCCAGGCGCGGCGTACGGGGATCGAACGCAAGTAATAGAATGCGGGAAAGGTGATAATGCTGTAAACCCGTTGCTGCAGCATCTGACATCATCCAGATTTCGGGGAAGAACCTGGTACCATGACAACTTTTGCTGTTCGACTCTGTTGAGCCAGTGGTGAAAGCCGGCACGGCCAGGGGGTCATTGTAATAGAGTGGCGAGAGGCTGATCGGTTTATTGTCAAACCAACCTTTCCCGTATTTTTCCAAGCGATCATAGGCAGCTAACAGCTCCTCGTGGGACGACGAATCTTTTCCGTAGCAGAAGCGTACAACGTCCGCAAGATGGAAAACTGCCCGATTTGCCCAATCGTAGTCCGTTCCTTCCGCATCTAGTGAAGGGTCAATGACAAAGGGGCCAAAAAACGGGCTGATCGACCGCTGCGATACGAAGGCCGTGTATATCTCCTGACGGACTGCCACCAGAAAAGCTGCTCTTCGAAGACCAGAGAAAACGACGGATGCTGAAGGGCCAGCGGAGTCATGCAGAACTGCAGAGGCTTTGACGAACAGGCTGTTCCCTAAAAGATGGGTATTAGGGTCCGCACCGGCTAGAGGAACTAATAAGAAAGATATGGTTAGATATGCATACGAGAGGTAGAAAGAGAGCTCATCTTATTCCACGCCGGGAGGAGGGGGAGGGAGGGGGGGGGGGGGGGTGGAAGCTTCTTGATATACCCTCTATCTCCTCTAGATTTCTCAGAATCACTGTTGCAGCAAAGAGATTTTCGTCCATGAGCGCAGCTTCGTCGCTCAGCATCGGTCGTAGGGTTCGAAGACAGCGTTGATAATAGCGATCTGCAATGTTTTCATCAAAAGAACTCGTGAGACTGAGCAATTTCGCACTTATAGCGAAAAGTGCGTTCATCAATGGCGAGTACATGATAGCTCTGCACGGGACAATGTAAGAAAAGCTCTTTTCTCCGTCACAGAGGTCAAACCAGCGCGCGGCGAACTCGGAAAAGTAGCGGAAAAGATAAGCCTCCATCTTGTTTTCCAAAGGCCAAGGAACGTGCAGCTCTCGCAACATTCCTGCAGAGAGACTGCTGTCGGCAATGCCGAGGGTAGATTCATTTGCATCCTCAGAGATGGCCCATTCTGGCGAGTTTACAAGGGCATTGATGCCGATGCTGGTATATTGAAAGCTCCCTTGAGAGCAGTCGCTCAAAGACCTTGTAGCAGCTTTGTGTGTGGTACGACGATTAGAGTAGCTGCCAACTACTCCGAGTGGCAGATTGCTGTCGAAAGCAAGCGATCCTGGTGGGTCTGTCAGGAGTTCATGGGAACCTGGCAGAGAATCCGAAAGCCAATCAACGCTAGTGCTATTTGTCGCTTCTTCATCAGGTGCAGGTGGTACCTGGGAGCCCATTACCGGGCTGCTGCTTTGAGCCCGAGGCTGGGATTGGGGATCAAAACCCGGCCGAGCTGCCGTTCCCCGAAATAGTATCTCTGCAGAATCACTGCTGCTTCGAGCTCGGTGTGTTGGGGCCGACGTGGGATCGCTATTGTTCTCGTCATCGGGCAGGGTCTCATAAAGGGATAGCATTTCCCTGTTTTCATCCACAAAGGTCAGGGGCCGACGCGTCCGGCACCATGGCTGGTTCGGGTGGAAGCTGAACGGTGGGAGTCTGGCGCTAGATCCTCGGTTGACTCTTTAAATGACGTCAGTGGTTAAACTCCGAAAGAGAACATGGAGCTGCCCCTCAAAAGGCGCCACTGTACAAAGCAGGATGTTGCGAAAAGTCTTCTGTGGCGTTCCCTAGATGTTTCTCTCTTTTTGGTACCATTGTGTTTTCGGGGAAAAACCCCGATAAGTGAAGTACTTCTGAGTGGTATGGCAGAAATGGCAAGGGGAAAAATTGAGGAGACAACGCAAGGAGAAGTCGGGCGGAGAATGACTTACGATGGATTCCACCCATGTCGGAACTTGGTTGCGCGTTGGCGTACACACGCTTTGTTTTCCGATGCGCACGATGCGCACGATGGCTCCTGATCATCGCCTGGGCGAGGGTTCGCGTCAGTAATCCCTCGTGTTTCTTCCACGCAGTGTACACACACATTTCAGATGCCTGTAATAGCCGAGTGGTGTGATCAGCTCTAAACAACGTTATAACGCGAATAAAGTAGCCGTTTTCAGGCTGGCGGGCGAGATAACAAAGGCATGTTACCTTAAACGACAGTTCTGGGGTCAAGGTAAGATTAACATAATGGGCTCCGTCTTATTGGCTATAAGAAAGCCCGACATACCTGGCAGCCGTGTTTTGTTCGTCGTGGAAATGGCTTTTCGGCCCTATCGCCGCGGGACGCTGACAGACCACCTCCTGTCATGGTGCGTGCACTGTCGGATTCTGCCCGTTAAGGGGCTGAGTTCATAACACGGCAGGACCGTATGGCGAGCCAGCAGGGATTGTCGGCAAATACGAGGCCTCCGGGGTTAGAATTGATGGGTCCGGATTTGCAATAGTGGATAAATGGGCAATGTGGAAGAGTTTACCCGAAACAAGAGAAAGTGGCAAGTATGGCCATGGAGGAACGAGCGACTGGTTTCCAAGGTCGGACACAAGGAGGAGACATTACATACTTGTATCTCTCGAGCAGAGGCAGCGAAGAAAATCCTGCTGGCGGTTAGTACGAGATGAGGAGCACTTTGGTAAAACCCCGCACCCAGATCCACAAAAATGCCTTCGTACCCCGAGGCAGCATTTATTCACTACTTTGGCTAGCTGCCCTCTGGCATCTGCCCGACAAGAACGCGGGGAACCCCAGGTTTCTCCAGGATGACTCCACCCCAAGCCATATATCCCCATCGGAATTTTTTTCCCAATCTTCCAACACTGGCTTTTGATTGCCAATTACAGCTGACGTATGATCCTTGGCGCCTGGCGCTTAAGCCATGCCATTTATGCAGCCGGGTTCGCTCAAAGTAGCATAGTCGTGTTTTCCGGGGTCCTCCAACAAGGGTAGGCCAGAAACGAAGTTTAAAAGCCTCAGTCTTCTCTCCAGTTCTAGCCACGTATGAAAATCTTTTGCAATCCAAGTCGGCAAAATACCAATGCCCACGCCTACTTTAATGGTCATCTTCTCATCTTCTTGTTAGCGAGCAAAGCCATCAGTTGCAATGGACCGTGTCAATTCGTCTGACAAAGAAACTACGGCTGTCGAGCACGCGGAAAGTGCCGAGAAAAAAGGGCCGTACGCCCTGTCTCACGATGAGCTTGTAGCCCTCGACAGCATCGAGCAGACACACGCGGGCCGATTTGCTTGGTTGGCGTCTCTGACGGCTGGTGAGTCGGATCATTTCCCCTTTGAATACCCGGAAGCTCAAACATGTCTGATGATTACATGCAGCTCTTGGTGGCCTTCTTTTTGGCTACGACACTGGCATTATTGCCGCTGCACTGGTCTATATTGACAAATCACTGGACAACCATACTCTCAGCGCGTCGGAAAAGGAACTGATTACCTCCATCACCAGCGGCGCAGCCTTCTTTGGTGCTGTTCTCGCTGGTCTGACGGCCGACAAGTTTGGCCGGCGGCCACCAATCTTCATTGGGTGTGTCCTTTTCATAGCCGGGGCCGCCATCCAGGCTGCATCCTTCACCATTGTGCAAATGACTGTGGGCCGTGCTGTTGTTGGCTTTGGGGTCGGTAGTGCATCCATGGTTGTGCCAATGTACATTGCCGAGATCTCGCCAGCCAGATACCGCGGCCGGATGGTGGGTCTGGACAACGCGTCAATCACCGGAGGCCAACTCATCAGCTACGGTATTGGTGCGGCTTTTGCCAACGTACGGGGTGGCTGGCGCTACATGGTGGGCGGCGGTGCCATGCCGGCCATCCTGCTCATATGCCTCTTGCTATTATGCCCTGAGTCTCCGCGGCAGCTCATCTACCACAACAAGCCTGACGAGGCTGCTGCTGTCATACGCCGCATCTACCCGCGCGCAACGGACAAACAAGTCGAGGACAAAGTCCGGCACATAACGTTCTACGTCGAGCAAGATAAGGATATCGCTGGAGCCAAGTCTCTTTGGTGGAACTTGCGCCAAGTCTACGTGGTTGGTGCCAATTTCCGCGCCACTGTAGCTGCCTGTGGTCTCATGGCCATCAGCCAACTCAGCGGCTTCAACAGTCTAATGTACTACTCGCCCACACTTTTCGCCCTTGTCGGTTTCAAAAATGCCGTGGCCGTCGGTACGGTCATCGCAGGGACCAACTTTATATTCACAATTTTCAACATGTTCGTCGTAGACCGCGTTGGCCGCCGAAGAATTCTCCTCCTAACCTTGCCTCCCATGGGGATATTCCTGATTATCGCCGCTGTTATGTTCCATTGGATTCCAGTCAATCTGAAGACGCTTGAAGTTATCCCCGGAACTACACCAGGCGCTCACGAGATTGTGGTTTTGATTTGCATGGTGTTTTTTGTCGGCGCCTACAGGTTACGTATATTCCTACCCCAGCACAATTTTCGATTCGTATTCGCCTGCTAACCTGTTAAAATAGCTCTGGGTGTGGCAATACCGCTTGGCTCTCGTCAGAGCTTTTCCCAATGGAAATTCGCGCCGTGGGTACTATGATGCTGGCTATGACAACCTGGGCAAGTAATGTGATTGTTTCATCCACATTCCTCACACAGATGAAGAACACTACTCCATCTGGAGCATTTGGATTTTACGCTGGCATATGCATCGCAGGTTGGGTATGTGTCTACTTCTGCTACCCCGAAGTGAAAGGCATTACCCTTGAAGAAATCGCGGTACTCTTCGAACATGGGTTTGGTGTCAAAGAAGCCAAAAGGCTCCAAAAAGAAAAGAAGGCCCGCAACGCCATAGTCTAAGGCAGTGCGGTTGTCTCACTTCCAGGCAGGTAGAGCAATATTTCATTGTGCGTATTACCTCTACCAAAGTTGCTTTACACAATACATGTTCTCCTGGTTATTTTATGAATAATCAGCCCAATGGCACACAGTTAGCCGTTAAATAGTCGCTCTTCAATGAAACGGTCATTGCCATGTGCCAAATTAGTATGTAGTCGGGTTCTGCAACCTGGGGTAGGGGTAAGCAACTTGTACAAAAATGGTAGTGGGGGTTGAGATTTGTCCTAGTCGGGGTTTGGCATACTAACACATACAATCAATTCTACAATCTGCTCCCTATTACACCTCTAGAATAGCACATGCGCAACTCTGAAATCCAGGGTTTAGTCATACTGAGAGCCTGGCTTACAGCTTTAACTTTATTTTGTGCGTCCTACCCTGCAGTACACCTCCAGATCTGGCAGTTGCTAAAAGTGCAATATGCCTTGCCGGAGTAAGACCCGTGAGTACTTCTGTGAGAATGTACGAACGGACCAGACGTGCCAGATCTGGAGGTGTACTGCAGGGTAGCGTGAGATTTCAATATTTAACGCCGCCATTAGTAACCACAGCGGTTAGGTCGCTTGTTAAGCAACTCGCATAAATTATATCCCGTACGTAAAACCACGTTATACCCGCGTTCAGCTTAACGCTTTGCAAACAGGTGCTTACCTTGCATCACAAAAATTGGGGAAAACATTTTGCCTGTAGCTCTGATTTGTAACTTCCATACATCACTAGGACCCCTGAGTAAATATCTGAACAGCGTGATGACAAAGCAGAACAAGATGTATATATATGCTCGTCCGCATTGGGTGTGGATGAAATGACTGGGACATGCACCTGATACTACCACTTCTCTTCTCTCTCAAGCAGAAAACCCAAGCCCAAGCTCTTAATTTTAATCTAAAACACAATATGCAGTTTTCTTTTCTTACCATTGGCCTATTGGCTGCAGCAGCGGAAGCTTGGCCAAAGCCCGCGTCACCAGTGTGCAGAGAAATCCAAATCCCGGTTACCGTCTCGGCACCACGATTCAGTATTAATGCTACTGTGGAAAATAACTGGGATGCAGCCGGACTTGCCTTCAATCTAACGCGCCGTGACTCCGGCATGGCTGCAGACCCATTGCCAATTGCCGGCGAGAGTACAGACCCCATCAAGAGCACATACTCTGTTGGGGCCACACTCTGTGGAAAAGGAGGGCCAACACTGATCCTGACGCATGGCATTATTGAGTCCAAACTGTAAGTCAGGCGCTTGATGAAACCGTGAACTAAGCCTCCTGCTGATAATGTAAGGTACTGGCGCCCAAACTTCGTCGGGGCTGAACAATACAGCTTTGTTGATGCGGCCATTGCAGCTGGCTACTCGGTTTTAAGCTACGATCGTATCGGCGTTGGCTCTTCTGAAAAGTAAGCATTTACCCTGTCTGCTATACACTGGTTATTATGCTAATCATACTGCTAGGGTCAATGCTTACACTGACGCTCAATTCCCGGTCGAGGTTGCTGTCCTTAACTCGCTTGTCTCGTACGCGCGACAGGAAGCTCATGCTACCCAAGTCGCACTCGTAGGCCACAGTTACGGGTCTTATATTTCACTGGCGTCGGCGAGCGACCTTGCCACCAGCATCGACGCTGTAGTGCTAACTGGCTTCAGTGGCACATTTGCCAACTTTGGGCCATTTGTTGCTGGTGCCGGTCTGCGCGTGGCACGTCTGCAGGATCCAAGGCGTTGGGGCTCACTGGACTCGGCATATCTGATCTCCTCGGACATCTTCGCCGACACATATGTTTACTTTGCGCAAGGCCTTTTCGAACAGCACATGGCCGAATGGTCATACAGTGTAGCTAGTGAGCCCTTTGCTGTTGGTGAGCTGCCATCTCTGTTGGCGACTTCAATCGCATACGAAAATGTCACGGCTCCCGTCTATCTGCTTCAAGGACAATTCGATGTCTCGGCATGTGGAGGAAACTGCGTGGGTGTTCTGGATGCGATCAAAGGCAATTTCACAGGAGCGAAGGCAGTCGAGGCTGTGGACAATCTGCCAGCTGGGTGAGTTTTATTTTTATTTTTTTAATTTTTTTTTGTTTCAAAAAAAGAAACAAGTATTTTACTAACGTTGTTAGACATGACCTGAATTTACACAAGATTGCACCACAAGCATTTCAGCTCGTGTTTGATTTCCTGAAAAGACACGGAATGTGACTTTTTTAAAGATGAAAAAGTGTATCAACATGTCTACCATATGTGTTTTAGTTAGATTTTTCATTTGAGAATTGTATAGAACTCAAGCCATTTGTCTCAACAATTTTTAAGGGAGAAGAATCGCGTGATCATATACAAGAGATTATGAAGAACAGAAATACCAGCAAATCAGTTCTATAAACTAAATGTGAATATCTCTGATGTTTTTGAGTTTCTTAGTGGCTGGGGTGGTACAATTGTTTAAGTATGACATTTGACAACAGAGGCACATTACGAAAATGATATTTACTCTCCTCGCAATAATAAAAGACGTAGTTTTGTCGCGATGATAAAGAGTTATGCGAAACGCGAATTGCCCCTTAAGATACTTTTAGAATCATTATTAGTGACGCTTTCTGCTGTGTTATATACAGCATGCATTGCGAAATCACCAGAATTTAAAGCAAGAATGGACATTTAACTGGGTTAATTGCGGAGAGTAAAGGAGATTCAAGTATACGGTAGAACTTAAAAGTCGCTTTAAGTGGCGAGTTTTATATTCCTAATTTCAATTTATTATAAGCTGTAGAAAATTGTAAATACTAATTTCTGTGACATTCGACGAAATTAAGACTCGGTGACTGCTAAGCATATTTTATCTTTCCAATATCTAGGAAGGGTTTGTACCACGGTTTATAACGATTTACCGTTACATACTACCCTTCACACGTACCTCCAACACCTATGATACTCGCTGTTTTTTACATCAAATTTATCTCTCTTAGAATTTAAAAATTTAAAATCATTGCTCTCCCCAAACCGCAAGACCACAATCAGCTAACATATCCTCGGTGATGATAACATCTCGTTCACCGGCGCTGATGATGGCTGGTCTATCCATTAAAAGGGAAAATTCGAGTAAAAGATCGCCTCTAACGACTTCATAATGAACCGGGTTTGTCTTTTTTGTGATAGTATTAGTATGGCGTAGAAACGGACGAAGTGTATTGTGTCGTAGTGCCACGGCTAAAGCACCACTAGTATATGGTGGAGGAGATCGGTTTGAAACACTTTCCGTATACTTTTCGACAAGCATACGTTTCTGGTTTTCATAAAGCTTGACCAAGAGAACAATTTTGACACGGTGGTTAGACTCCCTAAACCACCACTCCATCGCTCTTCGTAAGTCTGGCAGCGACTGGCTCGCTCCACATTCAACAACAATTGTTGGCCAGTCTGTTTCTTTTCGTTCCGGGTACGGAAGACCACACGAGTCTCCTTCTTTCTTGCCGCCACCGCTGCCTGTACCTTGGAATGACGTAGCGTGGGCATTGCGCCAGCTACGTGGCGTTGTCCCTATTTCTGCGAGACCACTTTTAATCCAGTTATACAGCTGGCTGTGGCCACGTTCATGTTGCCCCGTTGGGATGGTGATAAAGAGGTCTCCGCCTGTTTGAGTGTAGAAAATACGAAACTTTCGTTGTAGGGCCTTTCTTGTTGCCTCAAATTTATTGATTGCTACTTCGGGTACGCCTTTATAAAGTATAATGTGTTAATTACTTGAAAACAATAAACGATAAATTAAAACTAATATCGGAAAGCTACGTACATACCTTCAAAGATCAAACAGTCCTTGCTACTGTCGCAAAGTTCAAGGAGCGAAAAAAGCCGCTCCACACTGGTAAAAGGAACAGACACTGCTTCTTCTTTTTTCGCTACATCGCCTTCATCACCTTGAAAAGGCACCACATGGGTTGTATTCATCGCGGGTATTTTCGTACTTAGTTCATGATCATGGAGCAACAAATCGCGGATTACTCCGTAGATATAATGAAGGTATAAAATGGGGCTCAATATTGTGCGTCCTACTATGTAGGGAGATACACCTGGTATCTGTGTATTCGCAGTATGCCTTTCCGGAGTAATATCAACGAGAACTTCTTAGTATATGTAAGAATGTACCAGGTGTGCTAGCAGTAGGTTTTAGGTAACAAAGATTTGAAAGAAAGGATATTCTGATGTGTAAAGTTCTTATGTTTATTTGTGCGTGCATACTCGAAATTAGGGTTACGATATTATTAGGGCTTAGTGTGTCTGGCTGACAGATCGTACCTACACATGATCTTATACGCATCTCTTTAAGCATCTAAATCACGCCTTGACAACAAGGTTTAATACAAGGAATCAAAGTGACAGATCGAGACGTGCAACACTACCGCGGCGTGCACATCGACCAATGGCACGTAAGAAGTTCAAACACAACAATACCCCACTTTTCAGTCCCGTGATAGTCGTTGATAAACGATATGTAAGGCCCAGTTTTACACCGCATGAGACCGAGTTGTGAAGGATTGACAGGAGGTAGAGGGCACGGGGCGAAGCGAGCGAAATCGGTGTTAGGCATCCCCCAGGCATGCATCCACATGATACCCATGGAAAAGCTAAAAAATCGGCCGTTTCAGTACGTGTTCTTTCCTTGAGACTTGATCTCGAACGAGCGAAATGTTAGAGGGAGTTATACGGACGTATAATCAATCATAGCCTGAAGTACAACTGAATATCTGAACGTGGCTTGAAGAATTATTGCTAAGATTGTACGATTAGTTAAGAAAACATCCGTTATGACATATGTCTTGGTACACTTCCCTTACATGACCAATACCCGAAGACACTTTTATCCTATCTCTTGCCTTTGACTTTGGTCAACTTTGGCATCGCCACGGACTTTGCCATGAAGGCCATCAAGTGCGCCGAGGTGTTGGGTGGCATGTCCTTATCTTCTCCAAGACGGTTATTCCCGGTACATTTGATACCTTGCTGGCCATCACGGACAATGTCCCCAACGACCCGGACAGCAACCTCGTGGGCATGATCACGCATATCTCCGCCTTCAAAGACGCCGTGTTGGCCACGCTGTACGCAAATATTTCCGGCGCGGAGATTGCGCTTGCCTACGACAGGTGGATTCCTCTACGGCTGATTGGGAACCCGAAAAAGATGACAACCATCTCTGAGATGGCTTTTGGATTGGTATGCCGGCCAATTAGTAGTAATTCTTTACGCTCCCTTGAAACAGCTGGCATATTTGTGTGTGTCTGTACGTATGCTGCAGCTGTACCTCGCTCACATGCTACCTCAAGAGCGATAAAGCGCATCATCGCCATAGTATCGGGACTGCACATCACGCTGGTCGAAGCTCCCAAAACGCAAGTGAGCGACGGCGACTCCATCGCACAGTGCCTGTTTCCGCCCCTCTCCACCATCTTGGCCAGCGTGAAATCGATGACAGCAGCGATGGGATGTGCAGCTGTGCCCAAGACGATTGTTCGAATGCGGCAGTTTCGCGAGATCAGTGTCACCATAGAAGGTGGCCTCCTTGCACCTGAACTACGCGGACAGGGACCAGGACCCACCGGACAGCTATTGCGCCGACAACATAAAGAAGATGAAGGAGGTTGTTGCCAATCACGATCCGGACCAGGTGTTTCGAAACTTGTGCCCGGGCGGCTTCAAGCTGTAGAGATACGGCGATACGAGGCATACGGATACGGCGGATGTTACGGCTGGAGTGTGTTGTTTTTGTTGATGCACATGTGTACGAAGCATCGGAGTTTGCTAACTTACAAAATGCAAGCTGTAAAATGGCATAAAGGTCATCCAGGCTAGTGGTGAAGGCTGGGCGGTGATGTTAGTCTCATTGTAGTACGAGTATACACGTCCTTGAATTTAACCTTAACAACTCTCGTCCACTTTTTAGTCGATCTCAACTTCCCAAAGTGGGCGCGAAAGCAAAGTGGAGCATGAAACGGGGGTAGATGACATAAAACGGGTACAGCTCGAGATAACAATGTCGGAAGAGCATTTTCTTATCTTTCGCACATCAAAAGTTGTCCTGTCGCGCATCGCGTCCACGATGAAAGGCCGTCCGCGGGTACAGGTTGAGCCATGCAGGTTCTGCAACAAGGAGTTCAAACGACAGGAGCACTTGAATAGGCATCTACGGACACGTACGTTTGCTGTCCCCAGCTGGCGCGTCGCAATGTCGAGTTTTCGGCATCCCCTACCCTCTTTTTTTGACACGTCGAATGCGCAACTAACCGGACCAGACACGCAGGAGAAGCCGTTTGGCTGTATATGTGGCCGCCTCTTTTCCAGACAGTAGGTCTCGCCAACACTCGCTTGGAATGCTAGACCAACCAGAACCTGACCGCCTCTACCCCCCAGAGATCTGCTGCACCGCCACCGGCGACTTTGGCAATGCACGAGTGCGAGCGCAGTACCGGCCGACAACGGCCGTGCTTCGTTCTCAGACGCGGCTTCCGGAGCCAGCAGCAACCACGGAGAGGCGTCGCAGCATGTGACAGCAGTGCAAGCCGCCGCAGACGTAGAAACGCCCGCCGGGGTGGCGTCGGCCTCGCCAAGCTATCCGCCACAACAACACCTGATGGGCCTTTTTTCGGTGCAGAGACAGCCGTTAGCCAGCGTATCGATGGGTGTGACGCCGGAGCCTCCGATGGAGCCCCAGATGGAAACGCCCGGCTTCGGCGGCCAGGGCACGGCGGAATTTGACATGGATTTGCTTATGAACGAGACCGAGCTGCTCAACAACTATCTCATTGGCATATTTCCGACCCCAGAGTATACACAGCCGATGGCCGAGGTGCCAGCGGGCTATACCGGCAGTCCGGGGGGGGGCACGGGACATCCGGGACACTCGGGGCACCCCGGACACCCCCACTTGGAAACTCTCAGACACATGACGGGCACATCGAATACCGCGACAGACGTTGCGGTGGCACAGCCGCCCCGGCTGCCCTTGCTGCAGGGGACGCCCAGGCCCATGGAGCCTGATTCCGAGGCGGCGGTACGGGCGTTTGTGGACCCGATGGAGCGGAACCCCGAAACGACAGATGCGGCCGAAAAATCCAGATGCACAGTGCAAGGCACAGCGCAGAGCACAGGGCCGAGCACAGGGCCGAGCACAGGGAGGACTGCAGGCCAGAGTACAGAGGCCGAGGCGAGCGGCGACATGGACGACACGTCGCTGGACGGGCTCGACGGTATAGCCGACGACGACCTGCTGTCGTCCAATCCATGGTCAATCTCAGCGGCAGCGCGCACCCGGCTGGACGCGCTGGTGCAGAGGCAGAGGAGATGGGCCGAGGCGGCTGGCGACGAGCAGGACGGGTACAGGGCTCGGCACGAAGGCTTCCGACTGCCGAGCCGGCAGGTGCTGTCGCGCCACATGACAAATTTTGTGCGCAGCTTCCACCCGCACTTGCCGTTTTTGCACCTGGGCACGACGCGGCTGGACACGATGGACCCGATGCTGCTGATGACACTGGCGGCCACGGGCTCGTTTTACGGCTTTGAGCACACGCATGGCTACGCCATGTACGCCATGGTCAAGGCGATCATCCTGGAGGCGCTCGAACGGCGGCGGCACGCGCGCACAGCCCATCTGTCTTGGAAGCTGCCAAAGTACGCCGAGATGCCGACGGCGGTGGCGGCGGTGGAGGGCACAGTGGCTTCGGCCGACAACAGGGCCGCGGCTGCGTCGGGCGTATCGGTGCTGACGCAACCAGCGGTGCCGCACCGCCCTTACGAGCCAGCCGACATGGCGCTTCTGCAGTCGCTGCTTGTGCTGTTGCTGACGATGACGTGGCTGGACGGCCCGCTGATGGAGGATGCCCTCGCGATGAGCAGCCAGCTGACGGAGCTGTTGCGCGACTGCTTGTCAGAGGAGGAGAAGCGGGGATTTTGCACCGAAGAGGAGGATGTTGGTGGCGATGAAGCAAGGGCAGGTCAAGGCCCAGAGGGGAGAGAGGGAAGAGAGGGGGGGGGTGGAGGAGGAGGCGACGAGAGAGGCCGACGCGAGCGAGAAAGACAGCAGGAAGAGGATGAAGACGACGACGAAGCAGAGACGGAAGGCGACGACGAAGACTGGCAGCGATGGGGCCGGCGCGAGGAGTGGCTGCGGACGCTGTACTCGGCGTACTTTGTACTCAACATCCTCATCATCTGCTTCGAGGTGCCGCACCCGCTCAGCAGCTCGGCGCTGGACTTGGCGCTGCCGAGTAGCGAAGCCGAGTTTGCAGCGCTGACGCGGGCGGCCTGGCTGCGGCAGCGAAGGCGGCGACAGCGGCGGAACCGGCAGCCGCAGGGGCAGCAGCAGCGGCGGCCACGCTTCCTCGACTGCCTGCAGCAGCTGCTGAATGGACAGCGGCTGGCGCGAGCGGCGGCGGCGCGGGAGTACGGCAACTACATGCTGGTGATGACGCTGGCGGCGCAGGTCAAGCGCGAGCGGCAGATGCTGGCAGAAAGGCATGTAGTGTCGTCGTCTTCGTCATATTCGTCGTCGTCATCGTCGTCGTCGTCGTCGGCGGCGGCGGCGGCGGCGGCGGCGCCGTGGCCGTCGTTGCCGCCCGAGGTTATCAGCATGTACGCCGGTGCTCTCAGCGCATGGCAGGCCGGCTGGGACTCGGCC
Source organism: Graphilbum cf. rectangulosporium (assembly GCA_019925645.1). Lineage (NCBI taxonomy): Eukaryota > Fungi > Ascomycota > Sordariomycetes > Ophiostomatales > Ophiostomataceae > Graphilbum > Graphilbum cf. rectangulosporium. The sequence goes on from JADHKI010000038.1 coordinate 20,690, forward strand.
ATGATCGACGCTAGCCCGCTGGATCCAAACGCAGTGCACGGCCCGCTGGCCTTTAACGCAACGGCCATGCTGCGGCTGGCGCACGCGGAGCTCGTGATCGGCCGCGGCGCCGGGATGGCCGGCGGACCGGCCAAGCTGTCGGGGCCGGCGGGGCATCTGCGGTGCCGGGACCCACAGGTGTTGGCGCTCGGGTGGCCGGGCCAGCCGCTGTTGGGCTCGGGCTCGGGCCTGGGCGCGGGCTTGGCGGCAACGCCTCCACGGCTCTCGCTGCGGGCACCGCATGTGCGCCAGGCCGTGCTGCACGCCATCTGCGCGCTGCGCATCCCCGTGCGCGTGGGCATTCCCTTTGTGGCGCGCGGACGCACCGGCCACTGGAGCGTGCAGCACGCGCTCAGCACCTTTTCGTGCGCGCAGTTGCTGGCACACTGGCTCAATGCAGTCCACACAGAGGTCAGTCAGGCGACAGCGGCAGCAGGAACGGCGGCGGCGGCAGACGGCGGCGGCGGCGGCGGCAGCCTGGCCGGCGTGCCTGGCCTGAGCAACGACGAGAAGCGGCTGCTGGCCATGGTCGAGCGGCTGATTGAGGAGACGCACCTGGCCGAGCCGCTGGGTCGCCGGGGCTCGTGGCCGGGGCGCATCCGGCGGCTGGCGGTGGCGGCTCTCCGGCTTTGGGCCGACACCTGCAAGGGCATCCAGGTGTTTGAAATTGTGCATGTCGTGGGGGCCACGCTGTGTGTTGTGGCGGACGGGATCGAGCGCGGGAGCGCGTGAGGTGGTTGGCTTCGGCGTGTCGAAGCAAGTCACGGGGGTGTGAAGCATTTCCTAGCCTTTCTTAAGTTTGTAGTCATCGACTTGGTTCTTGTATCGAATATTGAATGCCTTTCCCGCGCTATGAAATCGCCAGTTCTGCAACGAGAGGGGGGGAAGGGGGGAAAGCACCAACGCGTCACACGCTTGCCTTGTTGTGAATCTGGTTCTCGTGGGTCTGGGTAACGCTGCTGTCGACCTGCTTGTCCGTGGTTAAGCTCGTGGTTGATTCCACGAACCGGCCGTTGACTAGACGTCAGTGTCATGGTATGGGAGATGGAAACATGCAGGAACGAAAGATGGCAAAAGACAACGAAAAGGCAGGCGTGGGGAAGGACAACAACCCACTTGGTGCCCGGTGGTACTGGTCTACCCAGGCGACCTCGGTGCCGGTCGCTTGCGCAACGGTGTGGACAAAGTTGGGGTTGCGCAGAAACTCTCGCGCAACGTGCACAACGTCGGCGCGGCCGGACCGCAGTATGTCGTCGACAGTTTCGGCGTCGCGGATCCAGCCGACGGTGGCAACGGCGAGGCCGGGCAGGTTCAGAGCCTTGACGGCAGCCGCAAAAGGAACCTGGTACTGCGGGCCGAGGGCCACCTGCTGGCGGCGGTCGGCGCCACCGCTGGAGACATCCAACAGGTCGACGCCGGCGGCCGCCAGGAGCGGAACCAGCCGCAGCGTGTCGGCAAGCGTCCAACCGGGCTGGTCGGCCGGCAGCCAGTCGACGGCCGAGATCTTGTAGAGGATGGGCATGTCGGCCGGGATGTTGCGGCGGATAGCGCGGACGACCTCGAGAGCCAGGCGCGTGCGGTTCTCAAAGGAGCCGCCCCAGAGGTCGCCGGAGCGCTGGTTGGAGGCCGGCGACGCAAAGGCGTGCAGCAGGTAGCCGTGGGCGCCGTGGACGGCCACGGCGTCGACGCCGGCGGCCACGGCGCGCCGGGCCGCCTGGCCAAAGGCATCAATGACATCGCGGATGTCCTGCTCAGACATGGCGCCCGGCCGCGCATAGTTGTCGTTCCAGGCGTCGCCGTCGGGCGTCGGGCCCTGGACGGCGTCGGGCCAGCCGCCGTGCTCGACCGGCACCAGCTTCAGCCCCAGCCAGGGCGCACACACGCTGGCCTTGCGGCCGGCGTGCTGCAGCTGCACGGCCACCTTTTGTGACTGCGAGTGCACAAAGTCGACAACGCGCCGCAGCGGTGCCACGTGCGCGTCCGTCCAAAGGCCGGCGTCCTGCGGCGTGTTGCGGCCCTGCTGGCATGTCAGAATCTTGCGGCTGCTGCTGCTCCGGGGGCTTCGCCGCCACTACCCTCGCTGTCACCGCCGTCTGCTCCAGCGTGATCAGACCGGCGCCGCGCGTTGCCCACTGGCCGTAATGGACCACGTGGAAGTCGCTGTAGAAGCCGTCCTGGCTGCTATACATGCACATGGGCGCCACCCAGATGCGGTTGGGCAGCGTCAGCCCGCGCAGGGTGATGGGTCGGAACGCCGGGTGCACCGTCTCGGCGGTCGCGACCGTCTTGCCCTCACCGGGCCGCAGCAGCGCCGTCCCGGCCGCCACGCGCGGCTTCGGCACATAGTACGGCACGCCCTCGGCGGGTTCGCTTCGGACAGCGGCGCCGGCAGAGGCATCTTTCGCGGCCATTTCCAGGTTTTGTGCTTGGTTGTTGGGGTTGTAAATGTTGTCTTCGGCCTCAGGCTTCACCGCAGTGCGTTTGTCTGTCCTTTTCATTGGCTCAGGTCAACGCCGTCAACATGTCAACCCCCTTTCGATGCCATCACGGCTGTACTTGCCAGATGTGGATATTTTTACCCCGATGCATCGCTAGCGCTACCCCGACTGGACCAGCTAACACAGCAAGAAGATAAGAGGCTCAGATCTGGCCAGCCTTGCTTTGTTCATTGACCGGTTATGACCGTTGTTTTATTGGCCAGCCGCGCCCACAACGCCAACAACCCTTTGCATCTGAGTCTGGTATCTCTCGCTTCGCTCAATATCATCCTCATGTCTTGCTTCTCGCTTCGCTTCATACGCCGGCGCCTATTTCCCCCACGCGGCCTCGCCACCCAAACTTCCCAGGCCCAGAGCACGACCACCATGCAGATGCCGGCCACCGTGGTCGGCCTGGCCACCAAGTACGAGATCAATGCCGACATGGGCGAGGGCTTTGGCCGATGGAAGATGGTATGTCAGGAGAATGAGGGAGGGTCGAGGGGAAAGGGACGGAGGGAGCAAGGGAGGAAGGGAGGGAGGGAGCAAGGGAGGAAGGGAGGGAGGGCTGCACCGTGAAGAAAGCTTCCACCATCCCCTCCTCCCCCGCCGTCAAGAAATAAGGCTTCTGACACACACAAAGGGCCCCGATGAAGAGCTCATGCCGCTGCTGGACGCCGCCAACATTGCCTGCGGCTTCCACGCAGGCGACCCTTCCATCATGCTGCGCACGGTGCGGTTGTGCAAAAAGCACGGCGTGCGTGCCGGAGCTCACCCGGGCCTGCCAGATCTGGTCGGCTTTGGGCGGCGCCGCTTCGATATCGCGCCCGAGGACGTGTACGCCATGGTGCTGTATCAGGTGGGCTCGCTGCAGGCGATGTTGCAGGCCGAGGGCCTGCCGCTGGCACACATCAAGCCGCACGGTGAGCTGTACTTTGTCATGCAGCGCGACCCGGCCATCCTGCGTGCCGTCCTCGACGCCTGCGCCCATTTCCCGGGCGTGCCTGTCTACGCCTGTGCCGGCGCCACCCAGGAGGCCGCGTTGTGCGCCCAGATGGGCCTGGCCTTCCAGGCCGAGCTGTACGTCGACGTCGACTACACCACCGACGGCCAGCTGGTACCCGTGGGCGAGTCGCAGGAGGTCACGCCCGACATGTGCGAGGCGCGCGCGCGCGACGCCATGGCCCATGACCGCGGCCACGACGGCCAGGGCCGGGCCTTTAGTTATGGCTTCGGCGACCGGCCATTTAGCATCTGCATGCACTCGGACATGCCCACAGTGCTTGAAAATGCGCGAGCCGTGCGCCGCGCCGTCGACGAGATGAACCGGCAGCGCGGGTGGGCGGGAGTAGTAGACACACAGAAGCAGAAAGAGAGCTGTCTGTGATCGCCTTGATTGCTAGCGCGCCAACTCCAGAGCCTCGTGATGCCTCTGGGCATGGAGAAAAGGCACGGTAGCACAACAGGAGCGATGGAATACCGAACATGAGTACGATCAAGATGCAAATTTCTGAGTAGACAAGTCTTTTTCCGCGGATTGCCGTCTGGACTTGTTCTTCACGTAATTTCACCATTCTACTCCACCATTAAACACACCTCGGGGTAGAAAGTCCCCTGCCGATAACATAGTCACACTATTGGCCACGAGATAAGGCCGTGCCTGTGCAAGCAAAGTGGAGAGTTGCGTCGCGTCAGATGGAGCGGTGCTGTGTATATATGTATACAAAAGCACGCCCCAGATCCGGGGAGCGTGTGTTGCCCCTGGAGCTGGCCATCGCTGTCCCATTGTTCTTGTCTCGGGGCTTTGCCGCCCTCTCATCCCCAACTCCCCCCTCCCCCCCTCCTCCCTACACGCAAACACCCATCTCGCCTGATTCTACACGATGGAGGAGCCGACGTCGATCCGCGTGCCCGGTACGACGCCCCTGGTCGACGTGATGGGCCAGTTCGGCGGGCAGCACGCGCACGAGATCGTGCTGGTGCCGCAGCCGACCGACGACCCCAACGACCCGCTGCGATGGTCGCCGCAGCGCAAGACGCGTTCAATGCTGTGCGCGCTGGCGTGGTGCTTCGTGGTGGCGGCCATCATCTCGGGCCTGTCGCCGGCCTACCTGCTGATCGAGGCCGACACGGGCATCAGCGTGGCCGACCTGAGCACCGGCAACGGCATCCTCTTCCTCTTCCTCGGCTGGGGCACGCTGCTGAGCCAGACGGCCGCGCTGGCCTGGGGCCGCCGGCCGACGCTGCTGCTGTGGCTGCTGGGCACGGTGGCGGTGACGGTGTGGACGGCCTATGTCAAGTCGCGCGGCGAGTTTTTTGCCAACCGCGTGCTGCTGGGCCTCTTCGCCTCGCCACAGGAGACGCTGATCGAGGTCATTGTCGGCGACCTGTACTTTGCCCACGACCGCGGCTTCTACATGGGCGCCTACAGCTGGACGCTCTGGAACGGCGCCTTTCTCTGCCCGGTGGCCTCGGGCTACGTGGCCCAGAGCCTGGGCTGGCGCTGGATCCAGTACGTGCTGGCCTGCATCGGCGCCGGCCTGGCCGTGCTGACCTTTTTCGGCTTCGAGGAGACCATGTTCTACCGCCCGCCGGAGCGCCGCGAGCCCGTGGCCGCCGCCGAGAGCGCCGCCGGGGTGCTACAGCCGGACACGGCCGGGGGAACGGCCGCGGCATTGCAGGAGGCGGCGGATGAAAAGACGGAAAAGACGGCTGCCGCGTCGGCATCGCCGGTGCCGTCGACCTCGCCGGCGTCCTCGGCCGTGGTCACCCGGCCATCCTACCTGTCCTCGCTCAAGCTGTGGGGCTCCCGCGACGCGCGCCAGCCGCCGCCCTTCCACGTCATCGTGCTGCCGCTGCGGCTGCTCTTCATGTTCCCCGGCATCGGCTTTGGCGGCCTGCTCGTCGGCGGCATCCTGGCCTGGTACAACGTCGTGGGCGGCTCGCTGGCGCTGATCCTCGGCAACGCGCCCTACAACTTCTCGACCAACCACATTGGCCTCTGCTACCTTGCGCCCGTCGTCGGCGTCACCGTCGGCTGCCTGCTGACTGGCTGGGCCGCTGACTCGCTGGCCGTGCGCCTGGCCCGCCGCAACGGCGGCGTGCTCGAGCCCGAGCAGCGCCTCTGGCCCTGCCTCATCGCCATTGTGCTGCACCCGCTCGGCTGCCTGCTCTACGGCGTCGGCGCCTCCTACCACATCCACTGGTTTGGCATCGTCTTTGGTCTTGGCCTCATCGGCGTCACCCTGCCTATGGGTGCCAACATTGCCTTTACCTACCTGCTCGACAGTTACAAGGAGATTGCCGGCGAGGGCCTCGTGTCTATTATTCTCGTCCGCAACATGATGGGTGGGTTTATTTTTTCCTCTGCTTCTCCTCATTTTTACTCTCCCCTCTCTACGCTTCTTCCCTTTTACTTCCCTTCCGACTCTTCTTTTCTTACTCCTCCCTACTCTGCATCTTCATTGCTGACAGACAGGCTTTGCTTTCGGCTACGCTGTCGTCCCCATGATTACCAATCTCGGCCTCCGCTATGCGTTTGTTCTTATTGCCCTTCTCGGCCTTGCCGTGTGGTGTACTGCCATTGGCATGATCTTTGTTGGCAAGCCGCTGCGGCGGGTGACGGCAAAGTCTTACTGGAAGCTGGTGGATCAGTACGGCGCTACGGCTCATTAGACTGTGATTACGGCCTATCTAGGCAATATGATGATTTAGTGATGCATCCGTCACACCAGTAATACTTGCCTAGACTCTCACGCATCGTGGACGTTATCGCAGTTTCTACCCCGACGACTCGTTTCGGTCTCATTTGCCGTCGGGGTAATTAACGCGGGCCATTTAGCCGTTCCCCAATTACCCGATGCGGGATGTAGATAAGCTTCCACTTATCTTTCCCGTCATATATACTTAGGACAAGTGATTAGGACCGTCACATCCCGGATATTCCCCATCACCATCCCTGACCCCGACAGACCATGGCGCCCTCTGACGTGCCGCTGCAGCACATCCGCACCGTGCTGATTGCCAACCGCGGCGAGATCGCCGTGCGCGGCATCAAGGCCTGCCGCGAGCTGGGCGTGCGCAGCGTGGCTGTGCTGACTAATACAGATGCCACCTCGCTGCACACGACGCTGGCCGACGAGGCCGTGTTGCTGCCGGGCGACGACAGCAGCGCCTACACCGACGGGTGAGCAGTCGTGTCTTTTCCGGATCTGTGCCGGTGCCGCACTCTTTGCCGCGCCACCTGTTCTAATGTCCCAGAAACGCCCTGCTGGAAATCTGCAAGCAGACCGGCGCCGACGCCATCCTGCCGGGCTACGGCTTCCTCAGCGAAAACGCCGAGTTTGCCGAGGCGGCGGCGGCGGCCGGCGTCACCTTTGTCGGCCCCTCGGCGGCGTCAATCCGGGCCATGGGGCTCAAGCACGAGGCGCGTGCCATTGCCGAAGCAGCCGGCGTGCCGGTGATCCCGGGCACGGGGCTGCTGGCATCGGCCGAGGAGGCGGCGTCGGCAGCCACGCAGCTGGGCTTTCCGGTCATGCTCAAGGCAACGGGTGGCGGCGGCGGCATGGGCATGCAGGTGTGCGCGAGCGCGGCCGAGGTGGCGCAGGCGTGGGCGGGCGTGCAGAGCCGTGCGGCGACGCTCTTCCGCAACAACGGCCTCTTCCTCGAGCGCTACTACCCACGGGCGCGACACGTCGAGGTACAGGTGGCGGGCAACGGCGACGGCACGGTGGTGGCCTTTGGCGAGCGCGAGTGCTCGCTGCAGCGGCGGCAGCAAAAAGTGGTGGAGGAGACGCCCAGCCCGTTTGTGGCGGCCCGGCCCGGCCTGCGCGAGCAGATGGAGGCGGCCGCGGTGGCCTACGCGGCGCGGCTGAGCTACCGCAGCGTGGGCACGGTCGAGTTCCTTGTTGACGACGACTCGGCCGCCTTCTTCTTCCTGGAGATGAACACGCGCCTGCAGGTCGAGCACGGCATCACCGAGCTGCGCCTCGGTGTCGACCTCGTCCACCTGATGCTGCGCCAGGCTGACTGTGAGCGCGGCGGCCAGGCCGGACTGCCGGCCGCTGAGCTGCGGGCGCTGGCCGGCGCCCAATCCGGGCCACCGATCACGGCCATGGAAGTGCGCGTGTACGCCGAGGTGCCGTTGCGCGACTTTGCCCCCAGCCCGGGCCTGCTGCAGCACGTCCGCTGGCCGACGGCCGGCGACGTTGGCGACGCCGACAGCGGCGTCACCGTGCGTGTCGACACCTGGGTTCGCACCGGCCAGCGCATTAGCCCGCTCTACGACCCGCTCGTGGCCAAGATCATGGTCGCCAGCCCGCACGGTCGCGAGGACGCCCGCCGCCGCCTGCTCGCCACGCTGGCCGCCACGCAGCTGCAGGGCACGGCGACCAACCTGGAGTTCTTGTCTGCGCTCGTGGCTTCGGACCTCTTTGCCAGCGGTCACACGCTGACGTCGTCGCTGTCAGCACCGCCGTCGGCCGCCTTTGCCTTTGCCAGCAACTCGCTGCAGGTGCTCGACCCTGGCGTCGCCACCACGGTGCAGGACTGTCCCGGGCGCCCGCACGTCGGCTACGGCATCCCGCCAGGCGGGCCCATGGACAATCTGAGCGCGCGCGTGGCCAATGTGCTGGCCGGCAACGCCCGCGACACCGAGCATCTCGAGATTCTGCTCGCCGGGCCCGAGCTGCTCTTCCACAGCCCGGCCGTGGTCGCCGTCTGCGGCGCCGCGCTGCCCGTGACCCTCGACGGCGTGCCACAGCCCATGTGGTCGCGACTGCGTGTTGGCCGCGGTCAGACGCTCAAGCTTGGCAGGGTCGGTGCCGCCGGCACCGGCGCCGGCATCCGGACCTACCTGGCCGTCCGCGGCGGCTTCCCCGAGGTGGCCACCTTCCTGGGCTCCAAGGCGACCGCGCCCGAGCTCGGCTTTGGCGGCGTGCAGGGCCGCAAGCTGCAGCGCCACGACATTCTGGCCCTGCGCCCTGTCGACACGGCAGCCGTCAACGCGCCGGCCCCGCTGCCGCCGGCCGCCGTGCCGGCGCTGCCGAGCGGTCACGTGACCATTGACTGCCTCGACGGGCCCTACGGCTCTGACGACATTCTCACGCCGGCCGGCCGCGCCACACTGGGCACGGCCGACTGGGTCGTGGGCCCCAACAGCGGCCGCAGCGGCGTGCGCCTGAGCGGGCCGCTGCTGCAGTGGGCGCGCACGACGGGCGGTGGCGGTGGCTCGCACCCTTCCAACGTGTTTGAATACGGCTACCCCTACGGTGGCGTCAACTTCACCGGCGACTCGCCCATCATCTTTGCGACCGACGGACCGGGGCTCGGCGGCTTTGTGTGCCCCGTCACTGTGTGCGCCGCCGCCATGTGGAAGGTCGGCCAACTGCGGCCCGGCGACGTCGTGCGCTTCCGCACCGTTTCTTACGACGACGCCCTGGCCCTGCTGCGCGCCCAGGACGCCTATCTCGACGGCATCGCCGCATGGACCGCCGGAACCACAGACACTGCGCCCTCGGCAGCCGCCCTGCTGGAGCTTCCGGGGGGGACCGGCAGCCACCGCCCGGGGGCCGACGACTGGGTCCGGTCCACGGCCATCCTGCACGAGACGCCGGCCGTTGAAGAGAGCAGCAGCAGCAGCACGCACTGTCATCCGCGCGTGACCTACCGCCAGGGCGGCGACACCAGCATCCTCGTCGAGTACGGCGACCAGACGGCCGACCTGCGCGCCATGGTCTGTGTGCACCAGCTGGCACATCGGCTGGAGGACGCTGTGGCCGCCGGCCGGCTGCCGTCGTTTGTGCGTGGCGAGGCCAACTTTGGCTCCCTCACCGTGCGGTTTGACGCCCTGAAAACAGACCGCGCCGACCTGCTGGCGCAGCTGGTCGCCCTCGACGCGGCGATTCGCGGCGGCAGCGGCAACGACGACGGCGGCGACGGCGGCCTCCCCGCCACACTCCAGTGGCCGACCCGCCGCGTCCGGCTGCCCATCTGTCTGGACCACAGCTCGCTCTCTGAGTCGGCCCAGCGCTACATGGACAGCATCCGGCCGACGGCAGCCTACCTGCCCGACAACGTGGCCTACGTGGCCGAGAACAACGCGCTGGCCAGCCGCAACGCCGTGTTCGACGCCCTGCTCAAGACGCCCTGGCTCGTCGTCGCCGTCGGCTTCTACGTCGGCACGCCGCTGCTCTTCCCGCTCGACCCCTGGCGCGTCCTGGTCAGCCAAAAATACAACCCTCCGCGCGTCCATACCCCCGCCGGCACCGTCGGCCTGGGCGGCTCGCTTATGGCCGTCTACCCCGTCGCCTCGCCCGGCGGCTACCAGATGGCCGCCCGCACGCTCGGCGTCTGGGACGCCGCCGGCAACCGCCCGGGCTTCACCCCTGACCGCCCCTGGCTCTTTGCCCCGCTTGACCTCGTCGAGTTCTACCAGGTCGACGAGCCCGCCTTTGACCGCATCTGGCGCGACTACGAGTGCGGCCGCTACCGCTTCGACGTGGCTGCCGGCGAGACCCTCGACCTGGCCGGCTGCATTGCCCGCTTCGACGCTGCCGCCCGCGATCCGGCCTACCAGGACTGGCGCCGCCGCCAAGCCCTGGCCGCTGATGCCGTCTCCGCCCGCGAGCAACAGCTCTACGATGCCTGGGCCGCCGAGACGGCTCAGGCGCGCGCCAATGGCAACGGCGGAAGTGGCGACGACGACGACGACGACGGCGGCGACGGCGACGACAGCGTCGTTACCATCGACGCACCCATTGACGCCAGCGTCTGGAAGGTCCTCGTCAAGCCGGGCGACCGCCTGGCCAAGGACCAGACCGTGGCCATCCTCGAGGCCATGAAGATGGAAATCAACCTCGTCGTCGGCGACAGCCAGGACGGCGCTGTCGTCACCAAGATCAGCCAGCCGCCCGGCCAGATTGTTAGCGCGGGGGCTGTTGTGATTCGCGCCAAAAAAGAGTAGTCGATGAAGGATGAGTTACAGCCGCATTGGCTGGCTTCTGTACTGGAAATCTCAGTGTTGGTGTCAAGCAAGCTTTGAGTGTAGGCCGTCCGTCTCGGGAAGAAAACTGCATTAAACGTTTTGTTGTGCCCACCACTTCTTCCAGGTCTCGCCTACACGGGTTGCATCTTCCTCGCAAGCAGGGACGCCGCAACGTCCAATGCGCTTTGTTTGAATCTGATTGGATGGAGTGGTAGCCCGGGCTTTCTGTAGCAGACTTTGTAGCAGATTTTGCTGCATTGGACCTGCTGTTTTGCCATGTCAAGTTCTCGAATCAGCCGCACATCTCATTTCGGGTTTATAATCCTGTCCCAGCACACTACTTTACTCTTCATCCTCCAGAACATCCTTCTGCTTCTTCTTCCGGCTCTTCGGCTTCAGCCAATCTTCCCGTCCCTCGGGCCAATACACCCGCTCCGGCGGCCCATCCGCCCCCCGTTCGTGCGATACCATTTCCTGGATCCGCTCATAGCCCGGCAGCCGGAAGCGCCGCATGAGGTCGAACACGGCCTGCTCCTTGTCTTTGGCCTCGATCATCAAGTCGGCGTCCGGTGGGCATGGCGGCAGCGACACCACGCGCGCGCTGTGCTTGCGCCGCTGGTGCCGCGTTGCGTGCGCGCCTGCGCTCGGCTCCGAGTAGTGCAACTTGGGCGTGATGCCCTTGGCCGTCCAGGTCGCCCGAATACGCGCTGCCAGGGCCGTGTCGGCGGCCACCGAGGGGGGCGCTCCACCTCTGCTACTCTCGCTGCCGCTGCCACTGCCGCTGTCGCTGTAGCTGTCGCTGTTGCTCGCGCTGTCGCTGCCATTGTCACCGTCCCGGTCGCCGTCGCCGTAGATGATGCTGTGGTGGTGGTAGTCCAGAACCAGCGGAATGCCGAGCTCCTCGCAGGTGGGCAGCAGGTCGAGCACGCTCCAGGCCACGTCGTCATTCTCCAGCACCAGCCGTGCTCGCACCTCATCGTTGAGCCGCGTGCGGTACGCCTCGGCAAACCGCCGCAGTGTCGCCGCCTTGTCGCCAAACACGCCGCCCATGTGCACCACCATGACGGCGTCGCGGTCCTGCTGCGGCGGCAGTCGCAGCAGCCGCAGCATCTCCGCGTGGTAGCTCAGGTCGCGCACCGCCGCCGTCACCACCTCATCCCGCGGCGACCCCAGCTGTGTGTACTGTCCGGGGTGTGTCGTCAGCCGGTGGCCGTGTGCCGCCGCGATGCGCCCGGCCGCCGCCAGCGCCTCGGCCGCAAACGGCTCCAGCGCGTAGCCGTGCTCGCCGTGGCTCGCAAACGGGAACATGTCCGAGCTCAGCCGGAAGAAGCGGATTCCGAACCGCTCGTTCCATTGCAAGATCTCCGCCAGGTCCGTCGCATTTGCCAGCCCCAGTGCCTGCACATAGCGCCGGCCCCGGTCTGCGTCCGCCGGCTGGCTGCGGTCCGGCCGGTTCTTCATCCGGTGCGCCGGCTGTTCCGGGTCCTGCAGTGGGTGCTGCTGCTCCAGTATCGATGCCAGCCGGCACGTGCGCGAACAGAACACCGGCGGTGTCGCCGTGCGCAAATACGTGTTCAGGCAAGCCTGGATCAAGCGTTAGCAGAAGCCATACCGGTACGCCCGCCGACCCATTGCACCCAGACACACTCACGTAACCTAGCCGGCCTTTCCAGGGAAGAGGGAGAGAGGCCAAGGCACCCGGGCTGGGGCTGCGCTCTATCTGACTCGTCGGCAGTGTCGTTATGGCGGCGGCCGTGGCCGCTTCCGTGACCGTCTCCTCGACGACAGCTTTGCGCCGTTTTGACGCCCTGGTCAATGTCCGCCGCGCGCCTACCGTGGCTATTACGGAAGTTGCATTCTCTTTCTCGGCCACATCTTCCTCAACGAGCATGCGTGCTAGCTTTGTTCGTGACCGCGTTGTCGTCATTTTAATAAGGCTTTGCCTGACTGCAGCCACGGCGCGATATGTACTTAAAGAATACATTATTGACGCCGGAAAGAATCGACACCCGTTTTTTTCTGTTTTTTGTTTCTCCCGGCGGCGAATCCTTTACTCTAGCCTTCGATTGTGGCAAATGTTCGACTCAACAAACCCATGAGATCATTTCGGGTGTTACTAAGAACGAGGACGTCGCCGACATAAGTCATGTCTTTATACTTAATTCTCCGCAAAAGTTACTCCGTCTATATTGAAGACTGTGTTCGGGTAGATCTGTTAATTCAATGTCAAAAAATCATCCAAATCAGGTCGTGAAGAGATGCAAAGCGGTGACAACAACCCGTCGCATTCTGTTGGCTGAGTCTTTGGGGCCATATAAATCGCACGATAATAGCTTTGATTGTACTATACCGATTCCTACGCATATCATTGAGCCAGGGCTCTTTCGACGCAGGTACGATGGTTCCAGCCCGCTGGAGTTAAGGTTGACGACAGCACCAGTGCGAGAAATGGTGATGAAATATTCCAGGCAGCAAAAGGCGGCGAACTCCACGAGCTTGGATAGTGGATACTTATGACCGCGTTAGAATCTTCGTTCTCTTGCTGGACATGGTTGTCGGTGTCTTACTACTGCTCGCTGGCTCGTCGGCCTCGTCCATCTTTGCGAGCGGGGCGGCCCTGATTTGCTGCCACAGCTGTCGAACAGTGAAACCAGCTCTGCACGTGACCATTGTTATGTGAGGCTTGATCCCCGTCTTTGCGCAGTTGAGGCACTAGCAAAACCGCCATGAGGAATGTGCTGATGACATTGACATTCACCGTAAGCACGTGCTTCTCAGACCTGAGCTTCTTTCCTATGGCGACAACCGCATTTGCAACCGCGGCATTGCTACGGTCGAGCTCCTGTAGCTGCAAATCTACAACTAATTGGAGTTCGGAAGGAGTGGAAGAGGGCAGCAAGGATGATACTACTAATTTCGCTTTGCACAGTAGCGAATCCTTGCTAGACATTGGATACATCTATTTGGTTCCACGCTTTGTCTCCTCTGTTTAGCTCACGTGCTTAGTTTTGTTCTCGTGCTTGGCTTCTACACCTTGAGAGATCTTTCGTTAGCATTCCAACATCTAGCGACTTTTGCCAATTGAGTTTCATCAAAGCCTGAGAAACAACATCGAGAGCCGTCTCAGTAGAAGTAAGGGAAGTTAAACCTCTACCAGGTGGCTCGAAAGTAGGTGCTTAATGTGATCCGATTACCGTAACATTGCACAAGGACGTGTATCGGTAATCACCGAGGAAGTAGGGGTTTAGGCTCAAAAGTCTCACGTAATGCTGGTAGTATCACTTTTTTGGGGGGGGAACTGATCGTTTTTTTTTTTTTGAAAGAAGTCACCATTCACGATGTTACTTGTCATCTCGGAGATGCTAAACTGCCAAGGCGACCAGCCCTTGTGATGTCTCAAAGCCGATCCGTCCCCCTCCCCCAGCATGTATGTACTACGCACTATTACTGGTTAAACAGCCGAGCCCCAAACTTCCCCAGCTTTTATAGCCGTCGGCTATTCAGTAGTTATTTTTCAACTTCGGTCCATCGATCGACAAACCCCAGAATTACCCCAGTTTATTCTGTCTTAGTTTGCCATGCTCCGAACCCCCTCCCTGGCTGATCGCAATACCCCAGAATCACAACTTTCAATCATGTCCAGCCTCCGCGTATCCTGCCATTGCTGACGGCCTTGACCATTCTGTAGAGGACCGCAGGAACGACTTCGTCAGTGATCTTCGTTACTGTTTTGGCTGAGGATCTGCTTAAACGGGTTCCATAATGTGAATAACTGAATATTCTACCTGAAAGCTATGCATCTAATCGGGCACTAAATGGCCAGACAGAATCGCTGCAGTCTTTCTGATTAATTGACCGGTAGTTGGGTTTCTATTGTGCCAATTGGTAAGCCTAATGGATACCCACAGAAAATTCCGGGACCAAATGGGTTTCTGTAGCTGCGGTGACATGTTGCATAGCGCTCGGCAAATCAGTAGCTGTGCAACCTCGGCCTTTTTTCTACCACTAGCCGAGGAGTTGACAGGTTCATCGCATCCGCATGACCGAGTCAGCTAAAGTTGCACATTAACACGCTGGCGCGACTAAGACTTGCATGGAATAATGGCGTTGTGACGAATGAAGATCTTTGAGCGTCAAGCCTTGCTAAAGCTTGGGCACATTTTTTTAACTGCGGCGTAAGCACATCCTTCCCCTCTTCGTCTTTCCCAGTTTATGGTTCGCCCAAGCGTCACTGCAAAGCTTGGCCGGTCGGACCATACAAAACCATTACTTTCTGTGATATCAAGAATTGACAAGGATGGATCCTCGTATATAATAAACATGAGCAAGCGATGTTACCTTTCATTAGGTAAATTCAGGCTAAACATGGCGGGATGGGCCGTGCAATAAGTAGAACAAGTGCTTTTCCTCCTCGAAGTGGGCAAATTAGGCCCAGACGCTGCAGCGAGCTTGAAAGCTCAGATGCATACGGAGTAGTGTACGGAGTCAATGCGCATGTCAATACTACTTCGGATAAGACCACAGTGTGACTCGGAGAGGGGCCGTCCGGTGTAGCGACCTATTAGGAAAGCCACCGGAGGAATTTTACTCTCTGCAGGGCAACTCGGCTCCGACGATCTGCACCGGCTGCCGCGTATGGGGTTAAGTGCGCATGGGTGAGGAGAGCACAACCAGTCAGCCGCCTTTGCAGATCTGGGTCTCAACGTACAGCAGAGACAGAAAAATGATAACTCGTTATGCAAAGCGGTCCAAGGTCATCACACCTTTTCTACGTGCCCACACTTCTCGCGGGGCATCCCCAACGAACATGCTCGGCTATGAGAGGGAGGGAAAAAAAAGTATAGATAGGGGCCCTTTCCCTCCTCCTCAGGCGCTCAAACAGCCGGTCCAAGGAAACAGTGACAACTGCCATCCAGCTGAATAAAAAGGCTGCCAACCTAACCCTTCTCTTACTTTATCTTACTATCAAAATGGGCGCTAACCGCTGGATGGCTCGCAAGACGGCGACTTGGTCGCAGTCTTGGTACATGAGCAAGACTGCGGTGCAGTATGTCTGCGCAGCGTGCGGTGCCAGCGCTGGCATCCTCTTCATCATTGCCTTTGTGGTGGCCAACTTCATCCCCCCAACCCACCCTTGGTGGACAGCAGAGCAGACGTCGCACTTTTACCAGGACAACAAGACGCGCATCCGTGCTGGTGCTGCCATTCTCATGATCTCTGGCGGTTTCTATCTTCCCTTCTCCACGGCCATCTCCTACCAGATCCGCCGCATTCCCCGCATCCCCTGGATCATCCACCAGATGCAGCTCACTTCTGCTGGAGCCGGTATCTGGACCTTTATGCTGCCTGGAATTGTCCTTGCTATTGCCTCTTACCGCCCCGAGCGCCCGGCCGAGATCACGCACGCCTTGAATGACTTTTTCGTGAGTTCCTACTTGTGAAAGAAAACGAAAAGATATATTTGCTTCTTCTGATTCTGACGAGATACAGTGGCTCGTTGCTCTGATGCCATGGCCGACTTTCATGGTCCAGAACTTTGCCTTTGCCTTTGCCATCATCTTCGACAACCGTGAGAAGCCCCTCTTTCCCAAGGAGCTCGCCATTTTCAACATCATCATGCCCATTATTTTTGCCACGGCAACCGGCATCCACACCCAGCTCCGTGGCCCCTTTGCCTACAACGGTGTCATTGCTTTCTTTATTGTGGGCTTCACGTTTGTCGTGCAGCTTGTTGTCGACGGAATCTTCCTGGGTCTTGCCGCTCGTAACGAAGAGCGCGATGAGCAGGGAGGGAAGTCTGAGGACTACGATAACCGTGTTGGCGCGGACTTGGGTCTGTCCAACAGCGCTTGATTGGGTGCTGTAGTCATTCACGCAGTGTTGGGAGCTTTTACCGCTTCAAGGGCTAAGATTACAACTAGCGTGATGAGGAGCAGCGGAAGGGGGGAGGGATGTGTGGAGCAGGGAAAGGGGGGTGTGGGATTATGATGATGCTGATATGAGGCCGTGATGTTGCAGTGGGAATGAAATGCAGAGACCAGCGGAGGGATACCCAAGAAGTAGTGTTCAAGTTGGAGAGTCAGTCAAGCAGGCAGTAATGTAGCAGCTATTCCAAAGTTTAGTACGTCCTTTGTGTGCCTTGCAAGAGAACAGTCTGATCTTGGCCGAAGCTTTTGTATCCGCCCCCGTCGTCGGACTACTCGACCACTTCGACAACAAACGGCTCCTCGCCCCTTTCTATCCGCCACCTATTCGTTGCTGCCAACACGCCGGGCAAGCCTGCAAAGAGCCAGCCCCATTTCGCCCGAAAGCCCTCGGACATTTCCCAGCCTGAGATGTCCCAGGGAGGCGACCACGCAATGAGTCCGCGTCGCTGCATCTCGTCGTCTGGGAAGCCCTCAAACAGGCCGCCGACACAGTCGGCCCACAGCTCGTCCTCGTCAAACGTACCCGTGGCCTGGATGAGGCGGTCCCGGCCTTCGGGACTGGGGAACATGTCAATCCAGTTGGAATGTGGCACGGTCTGTTGCGTGACGGTGGGCCAAAGTGTGCGAGGGAGCAGCCCCAGACTGGAAGGGCAAGGCACGACGTGGAAAACCTGCTCGTTGCAGTCGAGCGGTGTGGCGACAATGGCGGACATCAGGGCCCGGTTGACGGCCAGGGCCCGGAGGGCGTTGAACTGGAGGAGGGTGATGAGATGGTCCGGAGAGAGGGGGAAGAGGATGCCGCCTCGCTCTTTTCCGGGGTGGCTTGGCAGCAAGGGCTTCCTGGCGTCGTAGAGTTGGCTGGCACGACTCGCCGGGACCGTGGAGACGCACTGGCGCTTATCGTCCCAGACCACAACCCGTTCTTCGCAGGGCGTCTGAGCTTGTTTTGCCTGGGCCTTGCGCTTGCCTGCCGGGCGGTTAGTTGCGGTATGCGAGAGTAGACTCGGATTCTACCAACGGTAGGCCCGCGTGTTGAGTCTTGTCTGGGCACGCCGGCGAGCAGCTGCGTCTTTAGTCCCGGTCCAGTCATCGTCGATGCTAGTTGCCTGTGCTGTGAGCAAACCCTTCCCCCCCCCCCCCCCCCCCTTACTTTTTTCTGAAAAGGAGGGAAACGAACTTCGGCCAGCTGTGGCATCAATCCGAATTGGACGCGCGCTGCTTGTCCCTCGAGCTGGCTAG
Source organism: Graphilbum cf. rectangulosporium (assembly GCA_019925645.1). Taxonomy (NCBI): domain Eukaryota; kingdom Fungi; phylum Ascomycota; class Sordariomycetes; order Ophiostomatales; family Ophiostomataceae; genus Graphilbum; species Graphilbum cf. rectangulosporium. The sequence continues at coordinate 38,356 of JADHKI010000038.1, forward strand.
CCATCTGTACGCCAGTGCTATTTGGAAGCTTTGATGCGAGGTTATGCAGCCTGCTCACAGTATGACGTGGTTTCAGGCAGACGTGATCCGTACTAGCCTGGGGACCAATAGATGTATACACCCCGGACTTTAGCGGCTTTAAGTGGTAGAGTGCCTAACTTCACTTTGCGAACCCAAGAGGTATCTCACAGCCGTGCTCGTTTCTCACATCGGTCTAGCGCCATGCAGGCTGCTCACATCGTCTCCACCTGTTCACATCGCCACGGCTGGGTGGCGTCTGAGCTTCCTGAGCATGCGTATGATATAAAGTCCTGAAGCCTTGCGCTCTGTCAAGATGGATCCAAGGCATCAGCCCATTCTCATCTCGCTCCAGTCTTTGACTCTTTGCCTTTCGCTCTTTGACTATCAAATTGTTGACCCTTTAGCTCTGACTTGTGGACTTGGACTTTAACGCCCAAACATACAATGCACTTCCATCCGGATAACCTCCCTAGTCTCCAGGGCAAGGTTTTCATCGTCACCGGTGGAAATTCGGGCATGTAAGTTCATCTACATGTTCAGTCCTTCTCCCGGACACTGACAAGGCAAGAGGCTATCACACTGTGGCCCATCTGGCCAAACATGGTGCCCACGTATACTTGTGTGCGCGATCGCGAGCCAAGGGCACGGCAGCCATTGCAGAGATGCAGAAATCCGACCCCTCGGCCCACATCAGCCTCCTGCAGATGGACCACATGGACCTCGCCAGCGTTGTGGCAGCGGCGCAGCGCTTTCTCGGCCTCGAGACTGCCCTGCACGGCCTGGTCAACAACGCCGGCATCATGGCGACGCCGTTTGAGATGAGCAAGGACGGCCACGAGGCGCAGTGGCAGACCAACTATCTGGCCCACTGGGTCTTGACCGAGCACCTGCTCCCGCTGATGCTGCAGACGGCGCAGACGCTGCCTCCAGGCGGCGTGCGCCTCGTCAACCTCAGCTCGTCGGGCCACCTGGCCACGCGCGCCGGCGGCATTGATTTCGGCGACACGGCCCTCCGAGGCGGCGGCGCGTGGGAGCGGTACGGCCAGAGCAAGCTTGCCAACATCCTACACACCAAGACGCTCAACAGACAGTACGGCCCGGCCTCGAGCAGCGCCCAGCGCGGGGACGGCGAGATCTGGGTCTCGGCCGTGCATCCGGGCGTGGTGGACACCAACCTGGCCAGCGGGCTGGGCGAGGCAGGGTCGCTCATGATGCGGCTGTTCTCGGCGATGCGCGTGTTTGGCCTGATGATGTCGGCGGACAAGGGCGCGTGGTCCAGCCTGTTTGGCGTGGCCAGCCCGGAGATGAGGCCGGAGCAGAGCGGCATGTACTTTGACCTTTTCCGGCGGCTGACCGAGCCGGGGTGGCAGAGCAGGGCGGCCCAGGACGAGCAGCTGGAGCAGAGGCTGGCCGAGTGGACACGAGAGCAGATGCACAAGGCGGGATGGGTGTAGTTTGTACTGGAGGCATTTTTTTTAAAAATAGGAGAGGCGCAGTAGTCTTTTATTTTTTGATTTTCGTCTGTTTTTATGATTTTCGTGAATCCCGACTCATGAACATGCGCCGATCTTGGTCCACCCCTCGGTCTCGGTCTCCCGCAGGTCCAGCATTTTGTTGCCGGCGCCAAAGCGGTTCAGCGGGTCGAGGCCCCAGAAGGAGGTGGCCGTGTCGGGCCGCCAGCGCCAGGACCTGGCCATGCGGGCCTCGAGGTGCCCCTCGAGGCAGTCGGCGATGAAGCCGCCGATGGAGGGGATGTGCATGAAGCCGTGGCCCGAGTCGCCGGTGGCGACGACGAGCGAGGGGTGCGCGGGGTGCTGGGTGATGAGAAAGGCGCGGTTCGGCGTGTCGACGCACCAGCACAGGCGGGCAAAGGCAAAGGGGCGGTCGGCCAGATGGGGCATGGTGTCGCGCAGAAAGTCGCGGATGCGCCGCTCGGAGGCGGCCGGGATCTCGTGCTTGGCCACGGGCACGGAGACGGGCAGAGCTGCGCTGCCGCCGCTGCCGCTGCCGCTGCCGCTGCTGCTGCCGCTGCTACTGTCGGGGGACGTGGGCACCCAGTTGCAGTAGCCGGGGTGCTCGTCGCAGATCTTGAGCTCGTGGCGGTCCTCGTCAGGCTCCATGAAGAAGCCCTTTTCAATGTTGAAGAGCACGGGCAGGTCGCGGTACAGGCGGGCCTCGTCGGCCGTCATGGCAATGTGGGCGAGGGTCCAGGCGGTGGCGCGCAGCTGGTTCTCAAAGTCGAGCAGCTGCGGCGAGGCGGCGCCGGCGGCCAGGATGGTCCGGTCGGCCCGGTGCTCGCGGCCGTCGGCCGTGCAGGCGCCGACGACGTCGACGACGTTCTGAGGCGTCGTGCTGTAGATCAGGCTCTCGACCTTGCCCGCGGGCGACCCGGCGATGAAGACGACGCCCAGGCGCCGGGCCTCGGTGTAGGCGGCGACGAGGGCCTTGCGGGCGTGCACCCAGCCGGCGCCGGAGCGCATGTGGAAGCCGGTCCAGCCGGCAAAGTCGCCGGTCAAGACGCCGGCGGGCATGGTGCGGCGGAAGTCTGCGGCGGTCTCGAGGCGGGTGAAGGAGGCCGGGTCGTGGTGGCGGATCTCGCGCTGCTCGAGGTGCCGCACGGTGGCCGGCGTGGAGCCGGCCACAATGTAGCCGGTGTCGTGGTAAAAGGGCTGGAAGACGGGGTCCTCGTTCCAGCCCCGGGCGGCCGCGTGCAGCAGTGTCTGGGCTACGGCCGCCTCGTCGTCGCCCTCGCTAAAGGCACCCTGCTCGACAATCTTGTTGACGTCGTTGCCGGCCGAGATGGGCGACGGGATCGCGTGGGCGTCCAGCACCGTCACGTTGGTGTAGCCGCGGCGCGCCAGGTGCAATGCCGTGCTGCATCCCCATGTGCCGCCTCCGACAATGAGGATGGAGGAAGCCTTGGTGAAAGCCATGGGGGGGGGGGAAGAAAGAAGGGAAAAAAGGGGAAGAAAGACGATGGGAGGAAGAAAGAAGGGAAGAAGGGGAGAAAGAGGATGGAAGGGGTTTCCAAGAGTAAATGTGAGCAATAAGAGGGTATCAAGATCGAGAAGAAGCCCACTGAATACATCCATCAATGCATCTAGATAACTCCCACAAGCCTATATATACATGTATAAGTACGGCTCGTCGCTGATTCCCCCACATTGTTATCGCCATGGCACCACCGGTGGAGTAAGATACAGCGGCTACTTGCACATCCCCACCCGGGTGACTGCCTGATTTATTAGGTGCCGAGTGCACTCATTTACCACGGCATTTGCCTGCAAAGCACTAGGAGCGTATCACAACCCCGGACTAACCCAAGACCCCCCCTCTCCAGACATGCCACGGAGACGCCAGGACCGCCCCGAGGACGGCCAGGTGCCGCGGCGAGTGCGCACCGGCTGCAAGACATGCCGCGACCGCAAGATCAAGTGCGACGAGGGCAAGCCGAGCTGCCGCAACTGCCTCAAGCGCGGCGTGGCCTGCATCACCGGCCTGCAGCTCAAGTGGGAGCCCGACTTTGCCAGCCGCGGCCTGGCCTTTGGGCGCCAGGGCCGCCGGGCCCAGCCGCCAGGCCCCGGCGCCCTCCTCTCGCCGTCGTCCCCACCGCTGCGGGCTCCTCGGGCTCCGGCATGCAGGCTGCCGCTGGTGAGGGCCCACCATTTCATCAACACATTCCACTGGGAGGTCGGCCCGGCTGGGCAGGCCGGAGCGGCCGGGGAGGAGGAGGAGGAGGAGGAGGAGGAGGAGCAGCAGCTGCAGCTGCAGGCTGCCACCGCCGCTTTCTCTTCCACGCACTCTTTGCTGCAAGACACAGTCCCCTCGACGGCTCTGCCGGCGCTGCTGCCGTCGCCGTCTTTCTACTGCGCCCTCTCTCCTTCTTCCCTGCGGCCCGCCCTCTCTCCTGCCCTGCGGCCCGCCCTCTCGCCCTACGCCCTCGGGCCCGCCGACGCCTCCCTGCTGGACTACTACCTGCTGCGGCTCTGCCCGCTTACGACGCCCTCGCGCCGCCTCGCCTCGCCCTTTGCCTCACTCGTCGTGCCCGTGCTGCTGGCGCCTGGCCAGAGCGACCTGCTGCAGGCCGCCCTGGCCCTGGCCGCGCGGCACCGCAGCACCACCGATCCGGACCCCCACTGGCTCAAGACGGCCATGGCGCTGCGCGACGGCGCCCTTGGCGCGCTGCGCCGCCGCCTCGGCCGGCTCGCCTCAGCCGCGCCGGGCTGGTGGGAGGAGGCGCCCATCCTGCCCATCATGATGTTCCTGTGCCTCTACGAGATTGTCGACAACTGCGACCGCCGCTGGGTGATCCACCTGCGCGCCAGCCGAGACATGATCCGGCGCAGTCGGCACGCGCTGTCGCTGCGTCCTGGCGGCTCCGGCCCCGGGTACGGGTCCGTCTCTGCCTCCTGCTCGGGCTCAGACGCCCTCAATGCCTTTGCCGAGCGCTTCTTCGCCTTCCAGGACGTCATCAGCCGCACCGCCTGCGAGAACCCGCCCCTGTTCGGCCACGAGTACTGGGGCGGGGTCCAGGCGGCCGCCGCGTCCCCGTCGCACATTGACGCCTGGATGGGCTGCCGCCCGGAGCTCGTGCGCATCCTGTGCCGCATCACCGAGCTCAGCCGCCTCCGCCGGGCCATGCCCGCCGACAGCTTCTCGGCCGAGGTCGCCGCCCTCAGAGCGGCGCTGGACCAGCTGGCGGAGCCGGAGGCCGAGGCCGAGACCGAGACCGAGACTGATGGACCGCATGTCGGCGGCGCGCCGCCGCAGAGAGACGCCGTGCTGCTGCGGTCGGCCGAGCTCAGGCGCAGGGCCGTGCTGCTCTATCTCTTCTGCGTGCTCTACGACGCCACGCCCGCCACGCCCGAGGTGGCCGCGCTGGTGGCCGGCATCCTGCGCGGCGCCGCCGCTCTGGCCGCTGCCGGCCGCACGGCCGGCCTGTCGTTTGCCGTCTTTGTCGCCGCCGTCGAGCTGGACCCGCTTCAGGACGAGCAGCCGCAGCAACAGCAGCAGCAGCAGCAGCAGCAGCAGCAGCAGCAGCCGCCGCTCTCCGACCACGGCGTCTCCGGCCGCCGCCTGGTCCTGGAGACCCTCGAGGCCATGGCCGGCTCTTCGCTGTGCAACATTGCGCGCACCCGCTCCGTCATTGCCAAGATCTGGCGCATGCGCGACCTGGCCCTCGAGCGCGACGAGGCCCGGCAGCAGCCCGCGCACACCAACGACTGGGCGTACTTTGTCGCGCCCTATAGCTCCAATATCAGTCTCGCCTAGACAAAACATGGCGAGATCAGCATCGGCAACCGACACATGCCTCGATAGGAACCATCTAGCCGCGACCGCAGAGCCAGAGATAAGATAGCCAGATTGCCCATAGCCGGCTTCACCCCGTGTACGGTAGCACCCAACTTCGGCTGGACCTGCACCTCCCCCCCCCTTGTTATCTCACTCGACGGCGTCTTTCTATTCCAGGAGTGGAACCGCAGTTATCCGCGTCTGGGCCAAGATAGCAGCCCGCGGGGCCTTTCTGGAAGATCAGAACGATATAAAGCACAAGACACACAATGCGTCACTTTTTTTTTTTTTTTTTTACCGTGCCGCGCTGCCTTGCTGATCTGCTACCACCATGGCTGATCGCTACAACATTCCCGGCACGGAGCTGCTGGTGGACGGTGCGTGATATACTTGTAGTGCGGATGTTTGCGGTCACGTGACGACTAACACGTCCCAGTCCACCATTCCATCTCCGTCTCCCACGCATCGGCGGGCAAGTCGGACATTGTCCTGATCCCGCAGCCGACGGAATGTGCCGGTGACCCTTTGGTAAGCCAGCTGTTGTAGGAAAGAATGCGAAAAAAAGAAGTCTGGCCTGATATTCTCCTGACCGTCTAGACATGGCCTCGGTGGAAAAAGTACTACCAGCTCTTCCTGGTGGCCCTCTACGCCTGTGCCTTTTCCTTTGGCGAGAACACGCTGGGAGGTAAGAGTGAACGTGAGAGTGGCAGTGGGTGCAGATTAAGTGGCAGTGGGTGCAGAGGAAGTGGCAGTGGAAAGATGTGGCAAACAGGGACGCAGTCTGGCCTCGCTAACTCGACAGCGGCATGGACCACCGTGAGCGAAGAAACGGGCGTCTCCCTGACAAACATGAACGGCGGCAGTGCTCTCAACTACCTTCTTTTGGTGCGTGGGACCGTTGTTTCTTCCTATTTTTCTCCTTTGGTCTCGTGCCCCCGGGCCAGGCAAGGCTGACAGGCAGGGATTCGTCAACATCTGGTGGATTCCGCTGGCCAACATTATCGGCCGGCGCTTCGTGTTCCTGGCCACGACGCTCATCTGCATGGCTGCCGGCGTCTGGCTCGGCTCCTTCCACGGCACCGGCCAATGGATGGGCTCCATGATCCTGAACGGCATCGGCACGTCTGCCTACCAGGCCGTGATCCAGCTCGCGGTGCGTTGTCCCCCCGGCTTCTCCCCGAGCTTGACTGTGTGACTTGCCTCGGCTGACTCTCTCCCGCCAGGTCTTTGACATGTTCTTCGTGCACGACCGTGGCCGCATGCTGTCCGCCTACCTCTTTGGCCAGCAGCTCGGATCCATCCTGGGCCTGATCACCGGCGGCCGCATCGCCGACACCGTCGGCTGGCGCTGGAGCCAGTACATTTGCGCCATCATCGACGGCGCCGTCTTCGTGCTGCTCTTCTTCACCTTTGAGGAGACGCTCTTCCCGCGCTTCCTCTTTGCGCCGCGCCGCGCCGTGCCCGCCGTCTGCGAGCCCGCGGGCGGCGGCGGCGGCAGCGAGGCCGCGCTGGAGGAGGCCGGCGCCCTGCCGCGCAAGTCGCTCGACCAGGGCTCGGCCGACGGCACCGGCGGCGGCGGCGGCGGCGGCGGTGTCAAAGTCGACGTCGACGTCGACGATGCCGAACTTGTCGGCGCCTTTCCCCGGCGCACCTACGCGCAGGCGCTGCGGCCGTGGGTGCACTACGCGCAGAACAAGACGCGGTTCTGGCACTACTTCCGCCGCCCTTTTTTCCTGTGGACGTTTCCCAACATTGTCATTGTACGTGTCCTCTGAGATTGCGGCCGAGTTTGCGTCGTCTTTGTGATTGCGGCCGAGTTTGCGTCGTCTAGACTGACGCCCCAAAGGCCGGCTTCATCTTTGCTTTCGGCTGCACGGCGGGCATCGTGTCCTTCAACACCATCTCGGAGATCCTGACGGCCGCGCCGTACAACTTTAGCACCACGGCCACGGGCCTCGTCTTCTTCGCCGCGCTGATTGGCAACTTTGTCGGCTGGGGCACCGGCGTGGCCAGCGACCACCTCGTCGTCTTCCTGGCGCGCCGCAACGGCGGCGTCAAGGAGCCCGAGATGCGCCTGTGGATGCTGCTGCCCTGCTTCGTCTACGCCGCGCTCGGCTACATGCTCTACGGCTGGGGGGCGCAGGCCGGCATCCACTGGATCGGCATCGCCATTGGCGTCGGCGCCATGATCTCGCACCAGGTCGGCGCCTGCGCCATTGTCACCGCCTACGCCATGGAGAGCTTCCCGGGGGTGCGTTTTGCCATGTAGTGTTTCCGGGGCGTCAGACGTGGAGCGTGCTGCTGACCTTGCTTGGCCTTTGCTGACGACCTGCAGATCTCCGGCGAACTGGTCGTCGTGCTGGCCATGTGCTCCTCGCTGGTCAACTTTGCCATTTCCTACTCGGTGCAGCCGTTTATCAACGCGGCCGGCTACGGATGGGCCTTTTTCTTCTTCGGCATGTGCGTGTGCGCCTCCATGGCCGCTGCCATCCCGCTGCTCCTCTACGGGAAGCGCTGGCGCACGGCCAAGGCCGCGCAGTACTACAAGTTTGTTGCGGAAGTCGGGGGGGGGGGGATGAGCGGATCCCACCACTGAAGGAAAAAAGGAAGCCTTCTTATTCGTTGCTGAGTTCTGGACAAAATGCTAGCTCGGAAAACGGGTGCTGCTGAGCTCTTGTCTCTTGGCTCGGAAAACGGGTGCTGCCGGGCACTCTACCGCCTTTTAGCTCAACTCGCCGGTGCTCCGGCGCGGTGGATATACCCGCTTCTAGTCCGGACCAGGGATCTGTGGTAGATCGCCGGAGCAGCGAGTCCGCATCATGCACGGGCTCGTCTCAAGCCCCCGTGTTCTTGTCCACGAGGACAGCGCTGAGTGGTGTCGTAACTCTGACGGCTCCGCTTTTCATATTCGCTGTCGGTATCCATTTTGTCCATTTTTCGTCCGACGTGTTTCGACTACCGCCCTCTGCAGCGACGTGGCAGGCCTGACATCTGCCATGTTGGGCACCACCCGTCTCCGCCGCGGCCCAATACCAGCCTCCACACGACGCCGACACGACTCTCACCGCCAGTCTCCGCTCTCGCGCGTTTGCACATAAAACTACCCCCTAGCCTGGCTGCCTTCTCCCCGCGGGTCCCCCCCCCCCCCCCTCCCCCTCCTCCTCTTCTCCTCTCCTCCTTCTCTCCTCCTCTTCAACAATCCCACTCGTTCGCCATATCACCTCTCACCACGATGGCCGCGCCTCGCTCCCCGTCCGGGCCTTCGCCCCAAGAAGCACGCACGCGGCGCGAGGCGCTCAAAACGGCGAAGCGGCAGGCCGTCTTCCTCGTGTCCCTTACAACCAGCCTCTTCTCGCTGTGGCCGGAACGCTACCGGCTCCTCCGAGACGCCCTGATCGTGCTCTTCTTGGCCTGGCTGACGTCGCACGTCTTCAACGTCATCGCCTACCTGGACGACACCTGGGAGGACACGCCCTACTGGGTCAAGTTCTTCGTCCCCGTCGACATGAACAACGTCCAGATCACCACCCCCTTTGAACACATCCACCGCGCCTTTAACAGCTCGCGCACTACGGCGCGCTCGCGCCTCCGCCGCCTCGCTCCTGTGCTGTCCTTTGCCCTGGACAAGCTCGGCCTGGTCCTGTTTGCCCTGCTCGACTGGCTGCTGCCCCTGCTCAGACAAGGTGCCCCCCCTTCCCCCCCCCCCCCCTCCTCCCCCCCCCCAGACGGGTGTGCCATGGGTGTCTAACCTGTTCAGACAAGTCGGAACTGCGAGAAGAGGAGCCAGAGACGGGCCCGGCGCCGGTGCAGGACCCCTGGGTCGGCCTCCTCGTGGCCTCGCCCCCGGAGCACGATTACGGTCTCTTTGGCCCGCCGGCGCGGCCGGAAAGGCGGTCGTCGCGGGTGAAGGCGGCGTGGGAGAGCAGCGAGGTGTCTTTGCTGCCGCCCGTGTCCTCGCTGTCGACCTTTCGCTCGCACCTCTCGTTTTGCCTCGTGCAAAAGGCCGTCTGGGACAGCCCGGGCCTGCGGCTCGTCGACAAGCTCAAGTCGGGTGTGTACTGGGAAAAGGGCGGGGGGAGCGACGGCGAGGACGGCACGGCCTGGACGTCGTCGCAGGTCCGGGCCATTACGGCCGTGCAGGTCCTGGGCGTCCTGGAGAACGGGCCCGAGGCGGTCGACGCGTGCCACAGCTGTGAGTCTCTTCTTTCTTCTTTCTTCTTTTCTTTCTTCTTTTCTTTCTCTCCGACTGACCGCCAGACTTCACGCGACTACTACAAAGCTGGGACTACGACAAACTGCTCTGGAACGACGTCGACTTTGCCCTGATCCTGGGCTATCTGGTCACGGGGCCGCAGGCCGCCGCCAAGTCGCGCGAGCTCTTTGCCCACTTTGCCCAGCTGCGGGCGCGGCAGGCGCTGCTGCCGCAGCGGAACGCGTCCTTTGGCCTCAGCGTGGCCGCCCTCGGCGCCACCATCCTGACCGGCGGCCTGACCGCGCCCATCACCGCGCCCATGCTCGTCGGCGGCCTGCTGTCAGATGTGCAGCCCCAAGAGTCCTGCAAGGCGGCGTCGAAGCGCGAAGCCGCCGTGTGGCAGCAGCGGGAGGATTCGTGCCGCCGCGTTCTCTCAGAGTTCCGCGAACTGGAGCCGCTGTTCCGGTATGATGGCGATCCCTTTGAGAACACAAACGCGCTGTTTGACGACCCGTTTCCCTGCTGAGACGTGGCGAGACGGGGATTTTTGCATGGAAAGGCGTACGGAAGGAGCCTGCATTTGTTGCCACGGTTGATTTTTATGGACAGTAGAAAAATGGAACTCTACATGATCTCACTTGTTTGGGCCATGATCGACAGTCACAGCACGGGCGTTTTGAGATGCCTCCGGCGGTGGCGAAGCCGGCTGGGCAGGAGAGCGGAATGTCAAGAGTGCTGGGAAGAGCGCTGGAGAAAGGTTTCAACGCTACGAGTCCAAAAGTGTCATCAAGATCATTGTAGCCCTGACTTCTCTCGTCTGATCGCCTACACCCTGGCTCGCCAGCCCTTGCCGGTCCGCCTCCCCAGCATGGTCCGCGCACACACCAGGCATATGGCGCCGACAAAGAGCACGCTGCCGACAAACATCTGCGCGCCCAGATAGGAGCCGTGGGCGGACGAGATGATGGCGCCGGCAATGGGCGGCCCCGTCAGGGCGGCCAGGCTGTTGGTGGTGAAGATCATGCCCATGCGCACGCCGGCCTTGCTCAGGTCCGTCGTCAGGCTGGTGAGACCGGCCGGGAAGAGCGACTGGATGCCGCCGGCGGCCAGGCCGTAAAAGACGCTCCAGACGTACAGGCCCGGCACCGTGTGCACGGCGTGCCAGCAGAAGCCGCAGATGCTGCAGAAGACGCCGAAAATGGCGTACATGTTGACGGGGCCGATGTGGTCGGCCATGTAGTTGGGGATGATGCGGCCAAAGGCGCCGACACCACTGATGACGAGCAGCAAGTTGAGCGAGTCTGTGTAGCTGAGCCCGATGATGTCGCGGCCAAAGGAGGCTGCGTAGAAGAAGCCCACATAGACGGCCCAGATGCACTGGGTGGTCAGCTCACCCGAGAAGGGGGAAGGGGGGGAAGAAAAGAAACGAGAGGGGGGCCAACTCACGAAGAAACTGCCGGCCGCGTAAAACGCGTATGTCGGCTCGGCAAAGGCCGACAGCTCGACCAGCGGGCCGGCGGCGCGCGGAGGCAGGCGCGGGCGCAGGCCGGTGAGGGCAACGAGCAGGGTGGCCAGCTGGATGAAGCCGATGATGCGCATGGTCCAGGCAAAGCCGAGGCGCGGCAGCAGCTGGCGCACCATGGTCGGGTAGATGAGGCCGCCGGTGGTGCTGCCGGCGGTGACGAGGCCGACGGCCAGCGAGCGGCGCGCGCGGAAGTAGGTGCTCAGCACGGCCAGCGACGGGCAGAAGATGCAGCCGCTGCCGAGGCCAATGGCCACGCCCTGGGCCAGAAAGAGCTGCCAGTACTGCGTGCCCTGCGCAGCCGTGAGAATGCCGAGCGCCTGCAGCAGCGTGCCGGTGGCGAAGACGGCGCGAAAGTAGCCGGCGTCCGTCAGCCGGCCCGTAAACGTGCTGACGAAGAAGAGCAAAAAGATCTGGAACGAGCCGATCCAGGCCACGTCCGACGGCGTGCGCTTCAGCTGCGCCGTGTAGTAGGCTTCAAAGGCGCCAAAGGAGTTGACCATGCCCCTGGGGGTCAGCGGGGGGGAGGCAGGGGATCAAGAGCAACCACCACGCACCAGGTGTTCATGAACGCGAGATGGCCACACGCGCCTGCATCTCGTCAGCCAAGACTGGCACCTCTCAAGCCTCGGCGGCATCACGTACAGGCCACCCACGCCTGCCAGCCGCCGTCGGGCGGCGGCCCCGGCTGCAGCGTCGTCGCGCTCGTGCGGCTCAGCACGCGGTCCAGCATGCTGGGAGCCGCGGCGGGCACGCCCTCGCCATTGTGACTGCCGCTCTGCGCGTCGTTTTCGACGTCGCGCCTGTGCTGGGCTTCGTGTTCGTTTTCGACGTCGCTGCTGCTCTGTGCTTCGTTTTCGACGTCGCAACTGCTCTGCGCTTCTTTTTTCTCGGCCTCGCCCGCCGAACTCTTGCTGGCTGGGCTCGCCATCGTTGCGCGTGCTGCGGGTAGTGGCTCTGCAAGCAATAAAATAACCCAAAAAAAAACCGCTGCATGCCAATCCGAGAGGGCAGAAAGGAAGACCTCTACGGGCCGTGAGGCACACACTACTCCCCTCTCGTCGTAGTGCTGATCCAGCCGGCAACGGCACAGACAAGAAGGAAGGAGCACCTCCGCAGCGGGGCCTCCCTCCGCAGAGCTCCTGCTCTAAACGTATGCAAGTGGCAGGGAGGCGCCCATGGTCTTCATCCGCCTCACGCGCTGACCGCTTGTCCAACTCCGCCACTCCCCGGGCATGCACCCCCGGCCGTTATTCCCACAAAAAAGGCTGCGCCGGTGTCGGCCCCGTGCAAGATACCCCGCAAACCGGATCTCGGCCCCTCAAAAAGGAGCTGCGGACATGGAGCTCCACATCAGACTTGGCATGCCAATTTTGCCCGCACTCACTCCCTCATTCTTGTGACTTCTTTCCTGCTAATGACGGATTTCTTTGGATTTCTTTGTATTCCTTCCTGCTCTCAGGGCTGCATTTATTCCGCAAACTTTGCGCCCCTCAGATGTAAAGCAGCGCACCCTTTATCACCTGCCGCCTAAACCGGGTTGTCCTCGTACGCCGGCGGGCCGGTGTCGTCCACAATGGCATGGCCCGGTTCCGCCGGCTCGTCCACAAACACACGGCTCTGCTCCACCGGTTCGTCCACAAACGCACTGCTCCGCGCCGCCGGCGCCTGCGCGGCGCCCTCCAGCTCGGCTGCCCACAGGGCGGCGCCGGCGGCCGAGGTCAGCAGGAAGAAAAAGGACAGCACGGGAACCAGCTCGAGGAGCATGGCCACGCTGCCGAACCAGGTGTACTCCCAGGCGCGCCGGCGCATCTCGGCCTTGCGGTCCTTGCGCGCCAGCCCGCGCAGCTGGAACCAGCGGTAGTGCGACAGCTTGCCCAGGCGCGCGCCGGTGATGAGGATGAACGCGGGCGTGCCCAGCCACGGCACCAGGTTGAGCGGCAGACACACGGCCAGCTCCACAATCTGCACCAGGCTCCACGGCTGGTAGACGGCCGCCTGCGCCGGCCTGCCCAGCTTCTTGACCGCGTCGGGGGCGTCAGCCACGAGCGGCCGCTGCGACGCCACCAGGTCCTCGCAGCCCGAGCCGATGAGCGTAGCCTGGAGGTCAGAGAGAGAGCGAGGGAATGAAGCGAGGGGAGACGGGAGAAAGCGGCGGAGAACGAAAAAGAAAAGAAAAAAAACACACATCAAACACGTCGACGCGGGCCGAGTCGACAAAGAAACCCTCAAAGAGGCCCTGGATGATGACCAGCCCCTCGCCCAGCACGAGCACGACGGCATTGAGCCACGCCCCCCAGCCGTGGAAGAGCGCTAGCAGCGCGTACTGCGGCAGAAAGGCAAAGGCAAACAGCACAAAATAGACCAGAAACGACACCACCGACAGCGGCACCAGCCGCCCGGCAAAGAGCGGGTAAAAGGCCGGCCGCCGCACAAAGTAGTAGATGCCGCGCAGCGGAAAGGCCGCCGCGTGCGCGCCGCGGCGCACGTAGCCGTACAGCCGCATCGGTTCGCGCGGGCCGTGCACAGACTCGTCCATGGTGTAGGTTGTAGGCGGATGTACTCGTAGGAGAGGAACCCAAAGACACAGCCAAGCTGATCTGCCAACATGCATCCTCAAGTGGGGCGAGTGACGTCGGCTTATGTAACGATAAGATTGTACACGTACGCGTAAGATACACGTACACCTTTTTGTCATTTTGTCTATCTGCTTTCTGGTGCTTGACAGTTGCTCCAACTGTGGAGCTTCTTTACTGCGCTCGGTATTTGCTCTTCTATGATCTAGCTGTCCAAGCCCTCAGCCGAAGCCTTGTTAGTGGCCCCAGCGCTCGGCCAGATGCTCCCTCGGTGCAACCCCCCAGCCTCAGCTGAACACGACCGTCTTGGTGCCGTTGAGAAAGACCTTGCGCTCGGCATACCACTTGACGGCCGCCGCCAGCACCTGGCTCTCCACGTTGGAGCCCTCGTCGACGAGCTCCTTGGGGCTCATGCGGTGGTCGACGCGGGCGACGCGCTGCTCGATAATGGGGCCCTCGTCCAGGTCGGCGGTGACAAAGTGCGCGGTGGCGCCAATGATCTTGACGCCGCGCTCGTAGGCCTGGTGGTAGGGCTTGGCGCCCTTGAAGCTGGGCAGGAAGCTGTGGTGGATGTTGATGATGCGGCCGGACATGGCCGAGCACAGCGTCGGCGAGAGAACCTGCATGTAGCGGGCCAGCACGATGAGCTCGACGCCGTGCTGCTGCGCCAGCTCGAGCACGCGCGTCTCCTGCGCCGCCTTGGTGTCCTTGGTCACCGGCAGGTGCACAAATTCGATGCCGTGCGAGCGCACGAGGTCGCCGAGGTCCGGGTGGTTCGACACCACCAGCGGCACGTCGGCGCGCAGCTGGCCCGTCTTGACGCGGAAGAGCAGGTCGTTGAGGCAGTGCCCGATCTTGGACACCATGATGAGCATGCGCAGCTTGCGCGCCGCCGGTCGGATGTCGTAGTCCATGGAAAAGTCCGCGGCCATGGCGGCAAACGGCGCCGCCAGAAAGTCCGCCGACTCCGTCTCCGTCGGCCCAAAGTACACCCGCATGAAGAACGTCTGCGAGTCCACGTCGCTAAACTGCTGCAGGTCCAGCACGTTGAGCTTGTGCGCCGCCAGCAGGCCCGTCACTGCGTGCACAATGCCCGGCTTGTCGGGGCACGACAGCGTGAGGATGTGTTCTCGAGCCATGGTGGGAAAGTAGGGCGTGTGTGTGTGTCTGCTCGGGCAGGGACGCGACAACAATCGAGACAAATTCGGGTCGGGACAGCTGCTTCGACGGTCAATCACTCGGGCAAAGTTCGTGTCGGACCAGCTGGCAACTGCGCTTTTTTTTAAAAAAAAAGAGAAAAAAACCGTAGCTGGGCGGCCCTTTTTTTTTTCCTTTTTCAAGACGCCGATTCCTTCCTGCCGTCAGAAAAGTGGGGCCGGAACCGATGCTAATGACTCATGCCAAGCACGCACACACGCGCATACAGCGCAGGGAGCGAGATCCCCTCTGTGCCAGGGGGATCCCTACCCTACCGGCCCACGTTGCCAGTCACGCTGGCGACCATGACGGCCACCTCGCGCTCCCAGCCCGTGACCTTGGTGGCGGCACCGGCTCTGGCACCAGCTCCGGCTCCGGCTCCGGCTCCGGTTCCGGCTCCGGTACCGGCCGGCTGCACGCCGCGCAGTACGCAGTCCCGGATCGCATCCCCGACGGCGTCCCGGTTGCTGCGCAGGGTCCGGGCCGCCGCACCGCCGCGCTGCATAATGTCCTGCACGCGCGACGGCAGGTGGGTCGCCAGCGTGCGCCAGAAAAAGGACGGCAGCGAGCCGGTCTCGAGGCGCGCCAGCAGCGGCTGCAGCAGGCTGGCACCCTCGCTCGAGGCCACCGCCGGCATAGGCGTCAGCTGGGCGCGCAGCGGGTGCGCCGGGGCCTTGGTGGCCTGCAGCAGCTGCTCGAGCGCGACAATGTTTTGGCAGCGCGCGCTGACCTCGTCCAGCGTGCGATCCAGCGACGGCAGCGCCGCCAGCGAGCGTGCCAGCGAGGCCACGCTGCTCTGCAGCGCCGCCTTGAGGTAACGCTCCAGCGCCTGCAGCATGGCGGTCGGCGCCCAGGGCTCGCCGCCGCCGCCGCCGCCGCCGCCGAGCGCCGGGGTCGGCGAAAGCAGAAACAGCGTGAGCAGCGCCGACGCGGTGCGCGCCTTGACCGCCTCCGACTGCGCAAACGTCAGCGCGCCGGCCGCCGACCCCAGTGCAAACTCCTTGACGATCCGCTCGGCCGCCTCGCGCACGTAGCCCTCCACCGGTGCCACGACGGCCTCCTGCAGCTGCCGCACCGCCGCCACCCGGTCCAGGCCGTGCCCCTCCTCGCCGGCCGCCTTTTGCTGCAGAATCTCCCGCAGCGACAGCAGCGTGTACGCGCAGCGAACCAGCGCCGCGTGGTTGTCGTTGCGGCCGCCTGCCTCGCCGCTGGCTGCCGCCGGGCCAGAACCCGCCCCCGCCGCCGCCGCCGTCAGCTCCGCGTACTGCACCTCCAGCTGGCGGCCTAGCTGCAGGCACCGCGCCATGGCGCGCCCCAGCCGCTGCGCCTCCCACAGCCTCAGCGCCACGCGCCGGACCTCGTCGGCCTCGGCGTGTTTCCGCACCACCTCCTTCTCCAGCTGCCGGTAGCTCTCGTTGAGCGAGCGGAGCTGCGGCTCCAGCTCCGCCAGCGTCTGGCGGCTCGCCCCCGTCTGCGCCTGCGTGTGTGTGAGCAGCGGCACGGCCGACTTGGCCGTCAGCACGTCAATGTGCGAGTCGATCTCCTGGATGTCAAAGAGCACGCGCGACAGCGGCGTCGACAGGTCCAGCGGCGCGTCGTTTGGGTCGTTGGTCGCGAGGACGAGCGAGTTGGCAAAGGCATACTGGTCGAATGCGGGGCCCAGAAACGCTTCGTAGTCAATGTACGAGGACTGGTCCTCGTCCGCCGGCTGTGCCATGGTGGGGTGTGAGGGTGTGTGTGTGTGTGTGTGTGCCGTCGCTCTTTTGCGTTGTGTCCGTATCGTTGGCGTTTGATCTGGTCCACCCCCCCCGTTTCGCCTTTGCACGTGATACCGTCACGTGAACGCCGTACGAGCCTGACTGTACGCGGACCCACAAGGCTTGGCACTACCGAGCTCCGGCCCTTCCGCTGAGCCCTTTAGGGGCCCGTGCTGCGGGGCATTCCCCGGCCGCATCACTCCACTCAGTAATCACGTCGACATCAACCTCGCAACGAGCATCCAACTCATCCCTCAACGCCGCAACTTTTTTTGGGTTTAGTCGTACGCATTCGTATCGGCAAGCTTGGTTACGCGTCGCTTTGTTGATTTTCTTGCCCATTGTTTTCTCGTCTATTGTTTTCTTGTGTTCTGTCTTCCGTCTTCGTGTCTTCTTGTCCTTCTGTCCTTGTCCTCCTCTCGTCCTCCCTTCGTCCTCCCTTGTGAGCCCCCAGGACTGGGCGCCCACTGCTCGCCGCCGATGGCCATCTTTGACGCGCGCGCCCTGCTCTCCTACAACGGCGACAACGAAACCGACGCCATCATCGGCGGCCTGCACTTCAACCGCACCACGCTGCAGTACTGGAACTACACCCTCTACGACAACGGCACGCTGTCCAACGGGTCCAAATGCATCCTGACCTTTGAGCCGTACGCGCCGCGTCTGCTGTACGCCAACGGCACCTTTATCAACTCGACCTCGTGCTACTCGCCCATCCGCGGCATCGGCGGCCGCGCCGCCGTCGGCCTGTCGCTGGCCTCCGTCTTCGGCCTGCTGCTGGTGCTGACGCTGCTGGCGCTGCGCAAGCACGGCCGCCTCTTCCTTCCGGCCGAGAAGCGCTTCCGCCCCATCGGCCGCCGCTGGCAGTGGTACTGGGGCGTGCTGGCCTGCGCCATGGCCGTCATCTCGCTCTTCACCGCCATCGACGTCGACCGCTACTACCTGCCCGAGCTGCCCATTGTGCTGACCTCGCTGTTCTGGTACCTGCTGCAGCTCTGCACCCTGGCCATCTGCTGGGAGGCCGTGCGCCACTGGGGCAGCTGGTGCGAGCGCCAGTATGTCGACCCGAACCCCTTTGCCCTGCCGCTCGACGACCGCCGCGCCCGCTTCGAGCTGCTCATCCCGCTCGTCTTCTACCTCTTCTGGTGGCTCAACTTCTTCCTCGTCGTCCCGCGCAGCTGGACCGCCATTGAGCACCAGCGCAGCCCCGACCAGACCGCCCACCGCGCCGCCCCCAGCGCCACCGACGCCCGCTTCAAGGCTGCCGCTTTTTGCCTGCTGGTCGCCTGGCTGATCATCGTCGTCTCCCTGCGCCACTCTGCCCGCCACTACGGCCCGCGCCGCCGCCTGCCCCTGCGCTTCGCCGCCCTGCTTCTCCTCGCCCTCGCCATGATCGCCTACCAGGCCCTCGCCGCCTGGGACTTTTCCTGGTCCGTCCTCAACGTCCACGGCAACCGCCTCGCCATCTTCCTCGGCGGCTACGCCCCCAGCCTGCTCATCCTGATCGTCCAGCTCGCCTACGCCGCCCTGAGCCCCAACGAGGACACCGAGCTCATTCGTCAGCGCCGCCAGCGCGGCGCCGACATTGACCGCGAGCTCGGCATTGTCCACAAGCCCGCCTGGTGGCGCCGCCTCAACCCCGACCACGTCTCCCACGAATCCATGCGCGACCGCATTGCCCGCAACGTCCGTGAGATTGGCGGCGGCCGCGCCACCGCCCGAAACATTGACCAGGCCCTGGCCACCCGCGCCCGCGAGGCCGAGGCCGTCGAGATGGCCGCCCTGCAGGGCCAGGCCAAGACCAACACCAACACCGCCGCCCCTCCTGCCTTTGATGCCGCCAAGCCCTCCGCCGGCGTCTACGGCGGCAGCTCCGACCGCCGCCGCTCCGAGCGCACCATGCACGCCGCCGCCAGCTTGCTCTTCCCCTCAGACGCCGCCGCCACCGCTGATGGACCACCACCGCCATACCTTGACGAGACCACCCCGGACCGGCGCGGCCGCCCCAGAGAGGTTGCCGCTCACAGCGACGGCCGCCCTGCCACGGTCGACCGAAGCAACAGCACCGGCACAGCCGCCTCTCTCTCGGGGCCGCCCCAGCAAATCCGCAGCATGCTGGATGTATGAGGTCTCAGCAGTGCTACTACTGTTGGCATTTGGAGGAGATAATCTAGAATTCACGCGACATGTATTTAATGGTATAGTTCTTTAATGATTTCCGCCTGCCTCCCTGTTCTTACGTGATCCCGTATCGCTGCGGTACCACACGAGTGACCAGCTGGCAGTGAGCAAAAGACGCGCCGTGTTGCCAAGAGTCCGGGTATCAGCGATGCACAAAGCCCAATCCCAATATTCCACCTACCCAAGCAATTCCTGCCAGTACACGCCCGAGTGCAGACAAAATTAACCTTAACCCAGAAGCAATCCAATCTGTAAGGTGTAGTGTCCCTGGGCCTCCCAAAGGACAAGCATGCGAGTAACTCGAAAATAAATGTACGCAAAATCAAGTCGTAACGGTCATAAAACATCAATCTACCAGCAGCAGCGAACAAAAAAACCAAACTATTGAAAAAGGGTAATACAAGAGCGCGAGATATCAAAAAAATACAAGCAATGCAGAGATACACGGGAAAAGAGCCACGCCCAACAGCGAGGGCTAATAAGCAGTGGTCGCCGAGGCTTCACTCGTAGCCACGGCTACCAATGCCTCTAGACGGCTCAGCGAGTTTGCAGCGCTCGCGTTGTTGTGTTCCTGTTGTGGGGGTGAATAGTTTTGCGCCTGTTGTGGTTGCTGTTGGCGCTGCTGCTGCTGCTGCTGCTGCTGATATTGCCCTGGGGGATACGTAGGGGGACCTCCCGGTTGCTGGCCGTAATATGGTTGCTCGTAATGGTCCTGTCGGTAAATATGCTGCTGCTGCTGCTGTTGCTGATGCTGCAGTTGCTGCTGCTGCAGCTGCAGCTGCTGCAGTTGCTGATGCTGTTGCTGCTGGTGGTGCTGCTGTTGGTGCTGCTGCTGGTGGTGCTGCTGCTGTTGGTGCTGCTGCTGTTGGTGCTGCTGCTGTTGGTGTTGCTGCTGTTGGTGCTGATCTTGAGTTTCGTGCACAGTTTGTGGCATGCGAGCAGAAAAAGAAGAGAAACCATTAATGTTTGGGTGGACCATGCGGTCGACGCGCGCGTTGGGATTACGTTCGCTGGCGAGCGACTGAGCAGGCCCGTGGTACCAACCATGCCGTTTCAGTCCCCGTGGCGTTGTGGTGTGGAATGCCGGGGCAGAGACGGTGTGGTGATGGCCTCTGGTGAACGACCCGCCCCTGTTGGACCCTTCTGCCGACGCCGGCGGGCCCTGGATCACACGCACATCCGACTGGAAGCGGACGTTGGACGGAGGAGGCTGTCGCTGGTCCTGCTGGGACCGGACAAGAGAGTGCTCCTCATGCGAGAGCGCGGCCTGGTTGGCTTCGGTGGCCCAAGCACCGGCGCTGTCCCGTGGCGAAGAAGAGCTGGTGTTGGCAATCTCGAGCCTGGTCAGCCCTTGGTGCAGAGGCACTTCCCACTGGCCGTTGCTGGCAGGCAGGCGAACATCTTCGGCCCGCGGCTCCGCCGTGCGCCGTCCCAAGGGTGGGTTGGCGCGCGTGGATCCTTCAGAAGCATCAACGGCCATCGGGGAGGGCCCTCCCTGAGCGGGCGATCCCGAATGCCGATGGGTGGGCAGCGGGTCAAACGACTCGATGCCGGGAAGTCGCAGGTTGGTCTGCTGGGCTCCCGGATCAGCTAGTGGGATTGTGGCGACAGGGGTGGTTTGGTAATGAGCCGAAGACATGGCGTGGTTGAGGCGGTGGTCTCCCGGTGGCGCGTCCACGTTGTTCTTGGACGGAGTGGTGGGGCTGGACAGGAGGGCATGGTTCACACTGAACTCGCGACTGTCGGGGTGCCAGGTGCGACGGCGCCAAGCTTCGTCCGCATTGGTGGACACCGAGTCCCGGCGCGACCATCCCGAGGACGTGGAGGCGGTCGGGGACGCAAGGATGGCTCCGTTGGCCTGGCCCCCCGAATACAGGTTGCCTTGGGACGCATGGGGCGGGTTGGACGCCATAAGCGTGCGGTGGTGTGGTGACTGGAAAGGGATGCCGCTGGACGAGGGCACGCTCAGGCGGCGCCCGGGTGTGCGGATGCCGGACGAGGAGTACATGCTCTGTGGCCTCGAGGCGTGCGACGGAGTGGGGGACACGACAGCAGAGCCCCAGCGCGGGCTCCCCGGGGCGGTGGAAAAGGTCGCCGAGGTGGGCGTGCTGAAGTCGGAGGGCGAGATGGGGCGGTACGGGGGGCCGGGCTCGCCCGCTCCGCGGTAGGACGTGTCCATGGAAAGTCGCGAGCGGGGATCGACCATGACGAGTGGCGGCGGGCGGCGGCGAGGGTCGTCGCGCGGGGAGTAGACGGACGAGGCGACGGAGCTGACGCTGGCAATGCTGGACGTCGACAGCGACTTGGAGTGGCCGCGAGCAGGGGTGCTCACGGGCCCGGAGCCGGTCGTGCGGGCGCGGCCCATGACGGTGCGCGGGGCACGCTCATTGCGCATCTGGCGCTGGAAGCGGGTGCCAGCGGCGGCAAGCGAGTCCATGGGGATGTCCTCGTTCACGTGTACGGTCTGGGCATGCTGACGGAGGTTGTCGAGGCGCGAGAAACGCCGTGAGCAGTGGCACTGGAACGGCCGTTCGCCAGTGTGTTTCCTTTGAGAGGTGTCAGGGTAGGGGGCCTAAGTCTAGGGGAGAGAAAAAAGAATCTCACCGAATGTGTCGGGCAAGATGCTCGCTGCGTGTGAAGCTGAGGCTGCAGGGCGGGTAGTCGCGGCAGTAGAAGCGCTGGGGGCGTTTCCTCTTGCTGGATTTAGAGCCGTCTGCGTTGGTGCTCTCCGCGTCTGAAGCAGCGGCTTCGCCGTCGGACTCGTCAACGTTCATGTCGTCGGTGCCATGTAGTTGCGATCGCGGTTGTGGCAGCGGCGTGTCGCCGGCAAGAGAGTCTGCCTGGTGCTGGGCGGGCTCGGGAGTCTGAGGCACGGGCAGGGGACGTTGCGTCTCGAGGCCAACAGCCGCAAATGTCTCGTTTGTGGGAGTTTGTGCGTCGTCCATGGTATGTCCTTTTCCAGACTATACCCAAGCGAACCTTGGGGAGGCGCAGACAAGATCGGCAGCCGACGAGGGAGACGCAAAAAATCCTTTAGAGGGTATGTCGGATATGATGTAATGGAAGATGTACCAAGTCTATGCTGTCATAGCTGGGCATCTGAGAAAGATACGTTAGACACAAAGCGAGCGGCGGGAGGGAAGAGAGAAGAAAAGAAAGAAGGAGAAAAAAAAGGAGTAGGGACAAAGGAGGAGAGAGAACGGGAATAGCACGCACTCATGAATAGCCAGCCCGTCGAGCTGAGCGGCCCAGGCGACACGGTGGAAGGGCACGAAAGGGGCACTCCGGAGACGAGAGACGAGCAGGCTGTATCAATGTATGCCGGCCTGCTGTTTTTTTTTATATCGCTTTTGGCAACGGCCGCAAGCTGGTCGCTGTGGGAGCCAGGCGCCTTGGGTCGAAGCAGACGCAGACGTTGACTCGGGCGTCAACCGGCTTTGCTGAGACGCGGCGATGCTGTTTGGCGTTTGGGCGCAATGCCGCCGAGGGCGCTTTTTTTTGGGGAGGGGGGGTGCAAGCAGGAGGATTTCAACAGATGCAGAGGATGAAATCAACAGATGCAGGGAAATCAGCAGGTGCAGGGAAATATACGGATGCACGACGGTAGGGGGGTTGCAGCGGGAGAAAGAGTAAGAAACGGCTGCAAACGCGGAAGCTTGATGCAAAGGTGCGGTTGAAGGGGGAAAAATGAGGGGAGAGGTGGCGGGAAGCGGATGACGCTTTTGGGAGGCGGCCAGGGGAAAAGAAAGAGAAGTGTGAAAGAGGGGTCGGAAGGGGCGGGAGCAGCAGCAGCTAAAAGAGGGCGGAGGCAGGCCAGCAGAGAGCACCCAACAACAACGGGGGACGACAACGCAACGAGACCAGGGCGGGCGGATTACGGCGGGCGGGATTACTGTTGCGGGTTGTGGCGGGTGGGTTTGCTGGGTGTTCTGCGGAAGGCGGAAGTCCACAGGGAGGACAGGGGCAGCAGTTTGCCGGCGAGGGATGGGCCAGTATCATCATTACATACGTACCTGCGCTAGAGGGGGACGTCCGTCGCTCCTTCTTTCTCAGCCGGGCCGGCAGGGGCGTCTTCTCGTCTCGCTGCCTACTAGCAGTCGAGGCGTGCCCGCCGCGGAATCTTTGTTCGCGCCTTCCTGTTCTCTGCTCGCTGCTCTTGCCTGCATGCTCTGTTCGCTCCTGCCTGCAGCTCCTGCCTGCATGCTCTGGCCTGCATCCTGCTCCACAGCCGTGGCCTGGGCTCGGCCTGCACTGACTGCATCTTTTGCGCACCTGCGTCAGCGCTCCTTTGTATGCCTCATCACGACCCCTCCTTTGTGGCGGTCCTTCTCGGGTGGTTGGTGCGCGGTGGCGAGCGGCCGAGGGGAGGGGGGGAGCCTAAAAAGCGATGGACTTACAAAGTCTGCCGCTAAGGCCCTAGCTCGATCTGGCTTCAGCCTCCCTTTGACCGTTTCTTTGTTATCTTTTGGCTGCCCAAGATGATTCCGGTTTTGCGGCTCGTTCGGTCATCGCTTTTGCCTCTGCATTGTCACGGCGGCACTTTTCAGCATCTCACTCCCAAAGAGAATCCTGTGCGACAGCTCTGATATCTTACGTAGCGTACTTGTTGTTTTATTTCTTCTTCTTATTTTTTTCTTTGCAGTTGGCAGACCAACAAGCCCGCCAACAGAGACTGGCCCATCAGTGCCTGGCTCGCACGGGCTGCACTGTGTTGTCAGCGGTGTCACTGACGGCAGCGTCAGGGGCAAAGCGCTATCAGGAGCCAGCCAGCGCCAGTACTTTACTTCCCGCGGGCCTCCGTCCGCCAAACTGCAAGGGGCTGGCGCAGTGGGGCCCGGTCAGGCACTTGGCAGGCGAAGAGCAGCAAGAATGGCAGCCCCGCCCACTAATCCGAGCGGCAGCGGGACTACTGCAGGCTGTATCTTACAGGAGGAAAAAAAGAAGGAAAAAAAAAAAATAGGGCTTGAGCGGTGAGCCGTCGCAGCGCTCCTGCCTGCAGAGTGCCAATTATGTGCCTTTTGCACACGTGTGTGAATGATATGCAAGCGGCTCTCACCGCCTGAGGCCTTTCCAGTGCCGCTCAGTTCCTGACTGGCGGGCCAGGAACGCGGGGCCCACTGCCAGAACAATGAGCGATCTGATGGACGATCCGCAGAAAGGTCGCAATTGTCATACGCAGACGATCCGCTGCTACGATCGGCCGGTGATCTATCTTGTGGCCAGATTGGTTTTCTTAAATTTGGAAGAAGACGGCCTTCACAATGAAACCATTCAATGATCAGTCACGTGGCATTTCGGATCATCGTCCAGTAAACGCTGCCACAGACCAGTGTGGAAGGGGTCATACCGAGGAAGGCCATGGTTGCGTTGAACGCAGCCAACTCACAGCGAAGTGCAGCAGAAGAGGAGGAAAAGGTCTAGTCCATACGAATTTTAGCGTCTGGTTGCCGAGACCCGTCTGGTGGCGGCTGTCTGGCCTGGCCGTCGTGACGAGGTCAATGTGCAGCAGCAGATCTCCTGGCTGTCTATGCAGTCTTACTGGATGCTCTGGTAGGAAAACTGTGGGCGCCACAGGTTTTTGGGTGGTTGTCGTGTGGAAGTTGTTTGAAAAAATGGCTGCAATCGGTCGGTTAGCCAAACATATCAAGAGTGGTAAAGTTACTACGCTTCGATTAGGACAGTACTAGTCGCCGGTGGTGATAAGCTGCCCGTAATCGTAACGAGCTGTGGTTGATATGTTGACGTTTCTTTTTCTTGGAAACTAATGCTAACCAACGTGCTCCTTCGTGTAAAGCGACAGAAATCAGAGTGTAGAAAATACAGACTCTGATTTCTGTCGCTTTACACGGACTGTAAATATCAATTGTTACAAAGCAGGCTCGCAGCCAAAGGCAACCACACCATTCTGTATGCAGTACTTGTTAGATCTGTGGATCCAACACCGAAGCTCAAGACTCACAAAGTTATTGCTGTCACAGCAAAGAAGCTCTGCCGTACAGCTTCCATGTGTGGGAACAGATCGACCTGTAAAACGCGTTGGAATCACAACACGCCGTTCAAAGAGGGCGTGCTTACATGCCACCGCAACCTTGACAGTCAAATCCTGGTCTGCTATACCGAGTAGGCCCAGAAAAAGACGGGCTGCTTCTGAGCCTGCGTCGGACAAAGAAACCGCAGCACAGTGGCTGGCCTGTCGCACATGTGCTCGACTGGCACGTTGCCATGGCTGACAAGGAAAGAAGAGGCAGAAAGAGCTTCATTTTGGCGGCAGGGTGGCAGTAAGACTGGCGGCCGTGCTTATCCTGTGATGGGACCTGTGTTTGAGAGTTGATTTGAGGTGTAAATCGATGCAACTTGACTGGTCGGGTGGCTCTCGAGCGCCGTGAGCGGCTGCTTGGCGACTTTCAATACACACAAGAGCTGTAAGCGTACAGTATAAAGGGGAGTCCCTCCTAACAAAAGTTGTGCTGGATATAGTTTCAAATTTAGACAAATGGTGGTCAACTGAAGAGTCTTTTTTGCATTTCAGCTCCGGTTTTCCTTGGCTGTACGCCACACATTCAAAGCATTCAGCTTTTGTCTTGTGTACGCCACACATTTAAAGCATTTAGCTTCCTTCTGTCTTGCATTTTGTCAACGCACAGGTAGAAAAAAGCGAGAGATGGAGTCTCAAAGTTACGGCACGTGAAACCCGAATCGTAGAAAGCCGCCGTTACAAGTAGGTCAAAATCGGATCAAAAGTCAGATGCTCACTTCGCCGGTACTCTGAGGGAAGTAGAGGCGGAACATACTCCGGGGCCTGGGCCAGACAGAAAAGACGGCAACGGGGATGGGCATGTTGTGGGAGAAGGAAGTCAGCCGTTTCTACCAAATTAGGCTAGCGCGTCTCGTGCTACATACTCTCTCCACCGCTAACCGATTAATACTGCAGCTTCTTGTTCACCACATTCAAGAGCGCCTCGCCGGCCTGCAGCCGCCGCAGGTTCTCGTCCAGCACGGCCTGCATGCGCGGGACCGTGCTGGCGCCCTTCCAGCTGATGTGCGGCGAGAGAAAGAGGTTGGGCGCGCGCCACAGCGGGTGGTCCTCCTGCAGCGGCTCGGGGTCGGTGACGTCGAGGGCCGCGCCGCAAAGCTGCCCGCTCTCGAGCGCCGCGATGAGCGCCGTCGTGTCGACCAGCGGCCCGCGCGCCACGTTGATGAGAAATGTCCGCCGCCGCCAGCGCGAGTCCGTGGGCGGGGTTGGGGGCGGGGTTAAGGCCAGGCCCGGGGCCGGGGCCGGGGCCGGGGCCGGAGCGGCGTCCGCGCCGTGCTTGCGCGCCAGCAGCGCAAACTTGTCCGCGCCCAGCAGCCTGCGCGCCATGTGGACGAGAGACGTCCGCCGCTGCCAGCGCGGGTCCGGGGCCGGGGTCGCGGCCAGAGTCGCGGCCGCGCCGTGCTCACGCGCCAGCAGCGCAAACTCGTCCGCGCCCAGCAGCCCGCGCGTCTCGTCCGTCAGCGGTGCCGACAGCACCAGCACGTCCAGGTCGTTGGCCAGGAAGCGGTGCAGCGCCGCCCGGCCGCTGCCGTGGAACCAGCGCGCCGGCAGCTCGCCAACCGGGTCGCCCGTGCCCGGCTCGCAGAAACTGTCGTCTGCCCGCGCCGCCGCCGTCGCCTTTTCGCTGCGCGTGTGCGCGTACACCTCCATGCCCAGCGCCCGCGCCACCCGCGCCACCTGCCGCCCAATGGCGCCGTAGCCGTAGATGCCGCTGGCTTGTCAGCACACGGAAGCAGGAAGCAGACACATGGCCGGACTCACATTCGCTTGCCCACCGAGTCGCCGCCAATGTGCTCGTGCGTGTGCCAAAAACTGTCGTGCGCCTTCATGTGGTCCGTCCACGCCAGCAAGTGGTGGCTCGCCATTAGCCAGGTGCCCATGACCCATTCGGCAATCTGGGGCCTGTTTCGTCAGTCTCTCGTCTTGTCCTCTCCCTCTTTTTCTTCCTCTCTCTCCTCTCTCCTCCTGTTTTCTTCTTCTCTCCTCCTCTCTCTCCCCCCTCATATCTCCATCTCTCCCCTCCTTTCACTCACGCTGCCGTCCCGTTGCTCGTGCAAAACAACGTCTCCGAATTCTTGTAAAGTGCGTGCTCATGCCACGGGTCCGCCCCCGCGTACGGAAGCTGCACAAACCACACCTTTGACAGCGGCTCCACCCGCGGCGGAAAGAAGCCCATCAGCATGGTCACGCCCTCGTACGTTTCCGGCGGCAGGTCGTCTATTGTGAGCACCCGGCCCGTCTCCGGGTCCGTCGACGCCGCCCACCGGATCTCCAGGCCGGGGTACCGCGCCTCCCGCTCCGCCACCCACGCCGCGTCCGGCGGCCCCCACGGCGGCACAAAGACGAGCAGCACTTCGCCGGCGAGATCCCGCCGCTTCAATTCCGCACTCATGGTCGCAAACGTGTGTAGAGTGGCAGTGTATACGCGCCGTCCGGGCTCTCTGGTCTCCAACTCTCACTTTGTCGCGTGCTGGAGGCCTGCAGCTTTATATCTTTCTGCCTTAATCTCCCTCGGCACCAGGTCTGCGCCGCCGCCGCGGCAGGCAGCCAATATTCCATCAGCTAGCTCTATCACAGCGGTTACCTTCGGCTACAAGGGATGTATAAGCCGCCCTGTGGCACACCCAAAAGGCAAAAAGCGCACTTTAAACCCCACGCGGGAGCAACCTTTTCCTCCGAACTAGTACACTTCAATGCTAATCATAACGGTAGGGGTAAGCAGTAAAAATTTCAAAGCACCTACTCATTGATAAACTTCGTGACAGAGATACGCGAGTGGACCATTTCTCAGGGGCGCTTATGCACCTCTCGTAGACATTTATGATCTCTCAGGCGAGTTGTGCCGCGTCGGCATAAAGAACTCGTACTTGTCGGGGAACAGGATGATGTTGGCCAGCCGCACCAGCTCCAGCTCGGCCTTTCCTCCGCTGCAGCCGCCGTCGCCGTCGCCGTCGCCGTCTCGCCCCTCCCATGGCGCCAACCCCATCGCCCGCAACGCCTCCAGCCCCCCCACGGCCTCAATCTCGTCTTTGCCCAGCCGCGCCGCATGATCCGCCTCGCTGCCCAGCCCCGATCCCGTCGCGTCAAAGTCCGGCCCCGGGTGCCCGCGCAGAAATGCCTTGCGCTGCCGCGCCAGGTACAGCGCATTCGTCTGCGTCAGCGGGCAGGCCGGCATGTAGACCATCATCGGTGCTGACCCCAGGTTGCGCCTGTCGTCGTTGTCGTCGTCGTTGTCGTCGTCGTCGTCGTCGTTGTCATCGTCATCGTCGTCGTCGTCGTCGTCTTCGCTGTTGTCGTCGCTGCCTGTCGGCGCCCGCGTCGGAGCCTTGCTGTCAATCGTGTAGGCTGTGTCGCAGTGCCAGATTATGTAGTCGCCCGCTTGTAGGCTCGGCGGCGTCACCAGGCTGCGGCGCAGCTGCAGGTGCGGGTGCCACAGCTCCGTCACGCGCTGCGCGTGGCCCGGCACGGCGCCGTGGATGATCGTCGACGGCTCGTCCTCGAGCTCCCAGTTGTCCGGGGCGAGAAAGGCCGCCATGGCGGCTCCGTCTTCACCGCCCTGGTGGGCTACGGAGCCGACCGGCGCCTCCGTCTTGGGCCGGAAAAAGGGCCGCAGCAGCAGGTACGTCGTCGTCAGCTTGGGCGACGGCAGCAGCCGCACCATGCCGGGTGCGACATCCGTCAGCGCCAGCACCCCCTGGAACATGCGGAAGATGCTGCAGGCGCCGGCGCCGTTGTACAGGTCCGGCGTTGCCTGCACCCGGCCCGTCGGGTCCCAGGGGTCGTACTCCTCCCACGCGCCGCGAAACACCGCATCGTATGTGCCGCCGCGGCCGTAGCCGTCAGGCTCCCAGCGCTCCAGGCTGCCGCCGTCGACCTGGGCCATGATGATCGACGGAGTCGGAGTCGGACTCTGCGTCTGTGGAGTCTCGTAGCGCGCCGTCGAGTGTGGCGGCGGAGCCGGTTGCGGCGGCGGCGGCGGCGGCTGCGCTGAGCCAGGCGTAATGGCATGGGCGTCGACGTGGATGCGGATGCGGTCGGCGTACGTAATGGGGTAGCGGGCCGCCATGTGCGGGCCGCCGCCGGCCGGGGCCCAGAAGCTCATGGCAAACTTCATGGCGCGCAGGACGCGGGGGTGGGCGCGGGCGCGGATCTGTGCGGGCGTCCAGAAAAAGTCAAAGCAGGTCGGGTCCTGCGGCGCCGGCGGCTTGACGTCGTGGCGGCCGCCGTCGGCACGGCCCTCGGGCGCGGCGCCCGGCGCCAGATACGCCCGGGTCTCGGCCACCCAGGCGGCGGCGTCAGCCGCCGGCACGACGCCGCGGATCACGCCCACGCCGAAGCGCTGCAGCGCCGCGCGGAACGGCGCCACGGCGGCCGGGTCGTCGATGCGCGCAAAGTCCACCGACGGAATCAGCCCCGGGCCCTGCGCCTGGATCGTGCGCGCCTCCGCCGCCAGCGCCGCCAGCAGCCGGCCCCACGACGCCCGCAGCGCCTCGCGGTGCCCCTGCACCAGCCGCCGCTTGATCTGCCCGAAACGCGACGGCAGCGGCACCGGCTGCGCCCCGTAAAACGACAGCACCGGGGGGTCCATCCGCCGCGCCCGCTGCTGCTCCTCGGTCTCGGTCCGCGCCCGCTTGCTGACGTGCCCGTCGCTGCTGCCGTTGTTCTTCTTGTTGTTGTCGTCGTTGTCGTTGTCGTCGTTGTCGTTGTCGTCGTCGGCGTCGGCGTCGGCTTCACTTCCGGTGCACCCGTGCTTTTTCCCACCGCGCCGAAGCCGCTTCCCAACCGACGCCACGAAGTCGTCGGGTGCAAAGGGCCGTCGTTCGCCGCGGACGGCCCGCGGCCGCGCAAACAGTGGGTCGCGGAGGCTCGCGTTGTTGAGGAGCTGCGTCGTCGCCGGCCGTCGCGTTGCGGCGGCCTGTGGTGATGCTGCGGGCGTGGTTCGTCGCGACGGCGTTGCGGAAAAGGTTGTTGTGAACAGGGTCGGATCTTGTTGCGGTTGATGCGGCGCTGACTCTGTAGCCAGGCTGGACGCCATTTGGGCAGGCACGATGGTGTAAGATACAGCGAACGCACTGAAAGGCAGGCAGGCACGTTCAGGGGGAGAGCGGGGCGCGGGGTAGCGGTCTCGTGGGGAAGGCGCCAGGGTTCTGGTTCGTACTTGCAAAGTAGGGCTGCTGCTTCTGGTATGCCGTCTGGTGACCCCCCTCCCGTCCAGGCGGCGCAAGCCAGCATTATGTATCCGAGCAAGCCGCTCAGGTGCACAACAAGGCACAGCCGTCCGCCCCAGAGTCGGGATCATGGGCCGCATTCCAGGCGCACTAGCTTGACTGGGGCCGCAGGGTCACGTGATCCAGCTTTCTTTCTTCTCGCTTAGAAGATCCATCCATCTCCATGTAGAGATTGCTCAAGCAATGCTATTCCGTACTTTTAACATGCAAATACGCAGACGTTGCACCGAGTCTCAACCTGTACACACTGCCCTCGGCACATCGTCAACAGAACGAGCGCGGAACTGCTCCGTAACTGACGACTTGCGCGGAAAATCCTCGGAGTATCTACGATACGCCACTAGATAGCTGTAGTAGCAAATGTCGCGACCCATAAATGTGGGCCACCTCTCTCCCAGCCGGGCCGCCAGCCGACGCATCTCCACGATCGCACAGACAACACACGCGGGTCACGTACTCGTACTCCGTAAGATCTATTGTATGATAGATAACAGAGATAGAGAGATAGAGAGATAGCGAGATAGGGAGATGCGCACAGGCCGCTTTTTGCAACGCAAGGCCTAAGAAGCCGCTGCCCGTGCGGCGCCGTACGCCTCGGCACGCTCCAGCCGCGACATACTTTACAATGCTGATCTACCTGCGCCGACGGCGCGCCCAGTGATACGGTCAGCATCAAGGGGCGGCCTGGGAGAAGGGTCTCGATTGGGTTGCCGCCGTCCACTATATGCACGTCCGAGGCCGGCGTGCCCGTCCCCGAGGGTGCCAAGCAGTACGTACGCCAAGATGGAAAACGAGTGAGATCAGCGAGCGAGACGAACGAGAGCAAAACAGTGACCCAAAGTGGCATGAACAGCAGATGCAAGAGAGGAAGGGAAAACCAGCTTGCTGCTAGGCGGAACGTCCAAACGCACCCGGATCATCGAGCTCTCTGTCAGGCCTGCTACATGGGATTGCCCTGGCACGGCGCGCCCGTCCATTAAACACCGTATGTGCCACATAAATCTTACGATGCTGTGATCGAGCCATTTTTGTGGTAGACGGATGGCCCAGCAGCCCGCGTCGAAGACATGCATAAAAGCCATAGATGCGGTTGGTTTGGCAGACCTGCGCTGTATTGATGTAAGGGTAAGGTTTGATAATTTGTAGCTCGTTCTGTAAGCATCGTATTCACACAAGGCAAACAACACCCTGGTGCCGGAATATTACGTGCTATCATGCCGTCGTCGTTAATATGAAAGCCCAATGTTCTTACGGTTTTTTCGGATGGCAAGCTAGAAGAAGGGCAGATAAAACGGTAGCAGACAAAGAAGCAGCAGAATAAAGCGGTTCAGTTTTGCAGACAATATTGGTTAGTTTTGAAGGGAAAAGTAGGATATACAGGTGAGGTCCCGATTGCATACCTTTTGAGAGACTCGAGCCTCATTCAAACCAAAAGCATATTCCCAAGTCACAGAGGACAGATATCACCGCCCGCAGAGGCGAAGCCGTGCCAATCGGCCGGGTCAAGCCTGCCCTGCGCAGTAGCTTTGCGCGACTGCCTTGTGAAGCGAAAGGCAAAAATAGCAGGCTGACGCCGACCCCACTTTCAGCGGCTGCCCAGCCCCGCCAGATCGTCGCCGTCGCCGCAGCTGCAAAAACGACGACGCAAGCTTTTTTGCCTCACCACCAGCTCCGGGCCCGAACGAACGCTGTCGTGCGCTCTGCTGCGCGGTCCTAGCTGAGCTGCGATCGGCTGTTTCTGTGGTACAAAGAGCAAATATCTGTTCCGCTGCTCGTCTTTCGCCAGTTTCGCACCTGCATTTCCTCACTGTCTGCTATCTAGCCTGCATCCGTCTCTTCTCTGCATTTCTTTGTCTTTCCGCATCCTTGCATTTACTTTTCTTTCCGTAATGTGTTGCATCGACCTCTTTCTTTATTTCTGAATATTTGGCTTGTTGGAATAAGCATAGGCCGCAAGACTACCTGCAAGTACTGCTGCATCGAGACGACACATTGCATTTCCGCATTTTGAGCCCACCGCCTCGGCCGGCTGCATATCAAAGTGCTAAGCACGCCACACCACAGTCACGTCCAGCTTCACTCTCAAACGTAGAGCCTGCAATGGCTCGCGCCGTCGAGGCCAACTCTCTCTCGGCACTCAATCTCCTGGCCGCCAACCCGCCGCAATATCCACACAATCCCACAGAAGAACAGCGAGAGCCGCTTACGCTCTATATCTCCCGCGTTCCTGGCACTCGAGGTTGGCGCTCCCCTTTATTTTCTCTCTCCTTCTTTTTATCGTTAAGCTCGTTTGCTTTTTTGGAGGTTTACTGACTTGTGGCTGCTGTCTAGACGTCATCCTGTCCACCCTGAAGCCACAACGCAAGAATGTCACTGGCGAAGACGTCGCCAATGCCTTGTACTATGTCCACCTCGACTTGCCGACCGACAACCTCTTGGCCTCGCCGCCGGCACGGGACCACGGCGCTCCTCCGTCTCGAACCAACGGCGAGATAGCACGGCCGCCAAACGCCATTGCCCGCAAACCACTGCCCCCCACGGCAAAGGTGCCGCCAGCCAAGCCCGACTCTCCTCCTCTGCCCCCCCTTCCGCCTCGCCCAGCCGCCGCTCCCGCTCCGGTCCCAGACGTTGCTGTGCCGGCACCCCTCGACCCACCACCGGGTCCCTGGGTGCCGCTGGGTTTTCACCTCGATGCCGACCATGTCCACCCGCCACAGCAGCAAGCAGAAAAGGTTGCCGACCCTGTGTCGCCAACCACGCCGCCGCCCATACCCATTCGAGTCCGCCCTGCCGTGGGGGCCTCGGACATCCAGGCGCCAACCCCGCAGAGGCCCGTTGGACTTCGCCCCCTTTCTGCCTCTGGCGACCCCTCCCTGGCCGACCGCGACGCTCCTGACCCCCGCCCAACGAGCCCCCACGTACCCCCCTCGTCCGCCTCTCCCCTCCGGCATTCAGGCGCCGCTTACCAGCCAACTCTCACGTTGACAACACCGCCCCTAGCGCAGCCCAGGATCTCGCAGGTGCCAGACGGCGACCCCCGGCAACACTCCATGTCTCCACCGCCCAAGCGCCAGGCCTCGCCCTTGATGACGCCATTTCAGCTGACCCTGATCCGCCGGGACCCGTCGACAGGCCACCAGTGGAACGTGGGCAAGATCACGTCGGCCCAGTCCGCCGAGGTGGTGCATGTGGACGCCCGCGGCGAGAGCTTCTTGGCCGACCAGCCGGCCATCCACATCCGTCTCGAGACGTCTGGCTACGCCAAGTTCCGCGGGTTCCCCACGCGCCAGAGCATTGAAAACGCGTCGCGCGACCTGTCTGCCGCGTCGCTGTCGCTGTCGCGGGCGCAAGCCGCCGCACACGCCGACGATGCCAGCGGCGGCTTCACGCGCACCGTGGCCATGGCCTACACAAAGAGCTGGACAGCTAACATCCGCCACGTCTTCCAACGCCATGGCCGGGCGTCTTCGGACATGGGGCCCGATACAAATGGCGCCGCAGACGCCGCTCGGGAATCTCTCGATGGGGATGGCCTGTCTCCACGGCAGCGCTTACTTCACGCTCGCAACGATAGCGGCGCCTCTGCGGCATCGACAAGCTCTTACGGTGGCGGCAACAACAACAACAACAACAACAGCAGCAGCAGCAGCAGTGGTGGTTCTGGTGCTGCTTCTGGGCCTGCAGGAGAAGCGGCAGACCCTAGCCGTATCGCACGGCCGGGGTCGGGTCTGAAAGCCCGGGGCTACGAGTTTGCCAGCCCGTGGGATGGCCGCTGCGAGTTTCGCACGGGGCACGGCGGCCGCACGCTCAAGTGCCGCCATTTCCTCAACAGCGGCAGCGGCAACGGCAGTAGCGGCAGCGGCGGCAGCGGCGGGGGCGGGGGCGGCAGCGTGGCCGGCTTCAACCCGCTGGTACTAGCCCAAAACATCCGTGACGGTCAAGGCATTGCGGCGGCGGCGGCGGCGACGGTAACGGGCGGCCGCGCCCGCCAGGGCTCGCTGTCGTCGGCCATTCTGGGTGCCGTGCCGGTCAGCGAGCTGCGCTTCAACCTGCCGAGCGGCGATCTGTTCCGGCCCAAGCCCGAGCCCGCCACGCCCCGTGGCGGCGAGCTGTACGGCAAATTCCACGACCAGCTGCAAAGCCACCTGCAGGAATACCACCGGCGGCGGGCGTCTGCGACGGACGATGAGTTTAGCGACGGTGACGGCGAGAGCGGCGAGGACGCAGACGACGATTCGGGCCTGGACCTGAGCCTGGGGCGCGAACGGGCTGGCGGCGGCGCGCGCGGCAAACGGGCCAAGCTGGGAAAGCTGATCATCTACGACGATGGCTTCAAGATGCTGGACCTCGTGGTGGCCGCCAACATTGGTGTGTGGTGGGTGTCGTGGGAGAAGAGCTATTAGCGACGATATAAATTTAGAGACAGCGTTGGTGAGATTTTAAGATTGCCCAAAACGTTCCTACTTCTTATATCTTACATTGGGCAAAACGTCAGTGCATCACGTGATGTTGTTTTGTGGGCGGCAGTGGGTCCAGCCAATCAGACTGAGCACGAAGTCATCTCTCCTCCTCCGTGCAACCAGAAAATCCCGAGCGGGAAAAAGGTCCACGATCCATTTTCCCTGGAAAAAGGCTACAGGACACACCATTGACGCCACGCCATTCCAAGCCCGCCCTCCCGGTCCGCATCCTCGCCGCGTCGCCCGTCTCCCGGTCTGGGCCACCACCATTGCGATTTGCTGATTTTGTCTGCAGCAGTGAACTCAAGCCTGCTTCTCTGCTACCCCGTTTGCGCTTCTTTTCTTCCCCCCTCCCCCCCCGTTCGCACCCGAGTGCGACGGAGCTGTTGGTGTCCATCGAGCCCGAACCGGCGACCGTTTCAACCGACAGAAATCCATACACACAGTTCACAGTATGCTGTCCGCACAAATACTTCGCTCTTCCGCCGTGGCGCGCGCGGCCCGGAGCCTGCCCACGGCCTCCGCCTCGCCGCTCATGTCGGCCGCGGCTGCGGCCATGGCCGCCTCCGGATCCCCGAGCCGCCTTGCGGCCGGCGTGCTGCTGGGGGCCGCGAGCCAGCCGGCGCGGAGACGAGGCTACGCGACGCCGGCGGGCCCGCCGCCCAAGGGCTTCCGGATCCAGCCGCGGCCGGAATGGGACCAGGAAAAGGTCGGCACGTTTGACAAGGTGGGCAGCTACTTTATGCTGCTCGAGATGCTCCGGGGCATGTACGTGCTGCTGGAGCAGTTCTTCCGGCCACCGTAAGTAAAGCCCAAGCCTGCGACTGTCGGGTGCGTGGGTGAGGAATGGGAGGGGCCGTGGCGGGACGCTGACAGCGCTGCAGATACACCATCTACTACCCCTTTGAAAAGGGCCCGATCTCGCCGCGCTTCCGCGGCGAGCACGCGCTGCGGCGGTACCCCTCGGGCGAGGAGCGGTGCATTGCCTGCAAGCTCTGCGAGGCGGTAGGTTTTTTCTCCGGCGTCCGGCTGCTCATGGCAATCCGAGTGGCTGCTAACCGTGCTTGTAGATCTGCCCGGCCCAGGCCATCACCATTGAGGCCGAGGAGCGTGCCGACGGCTCGCGCCGCACCAGCCGCTACGACATTGACATGACCAAGTGCATCTACTGTGGCTTCTGCCAGGAGTCGTGCCCTGTGGACGCCATTGTCGAGTCGCCCAACGCCGAGTATGCCACCGAGACGCGCGAAGAGCTGCTTTACAACAAGGGTAGGTTTTTTGGTGACGATGTTTTGTTGGTTCCTCTCAACACGAATGCTTTGCTGACTCCAAACAGAGAAACTGCTGGCAAACGGCGACCGGTGGGAGCCGGAGCTGGCCGCCGCCATCCGGGCGGACTCTCCGTACCGCTAAACGGCCCATGGCAGGGCGAATGGCACAGAGGGGTGGAGGACCCCCTCCCCCGAAACCAGGTGGCAGGGCCGTCTTTGGAAGTAGGAAGTCCCAGAGAAAAGACAGGCAGGCAGAGCAATACGCTCGGGCACAGAACGGGGCCCAGCACCGTTTTTGGGGCAGGCAGGCGGCGTCTAGATTGGCTGGAGATATGCGGACGAAGCCGTGAACGGCTGGAGATGTACATATACAAAACGAACAAGTTCCATTTGTCGTCTACACAACAGCAGGCACACAACAACCACCGGGTGCCGTCCGTAGATAAGTGAGATACACGAGGCGGCGTAGACCGGTGGCGCACGTGACTCGGCTCAGCTCGGAGCTAAATAACATGCTCTCCCATTGGCCACAGGCAGCCGGGCCATTGGCCTGGGCGGGCGGGAGCTTTGCTACTGACCCGGATTTTTCGCCTCGAACTGCTGGCTTAATTTTCATTCCCCCTCGGACTACATCCCCGTTTGTGCCCTTTTTTTTTCCCGCCATCGTCACCACCACACCACCCACGCCAGCCGCCCGACAATCGACTCTTCCCCCCCGGAGTCGCCGCACAGCCAACGCAAGCCGTTTTCCCGTCTCCCTCCTCCTGCAAACGACCCAAAGCCGAAAAAGAAAAAAAAACCATGTTCCGCTCCTCCGCCGCCGTATTCCGCGCGGCCTCGCGCGCCGCCTCCCGCTCGGCTGCTGTGCCGCGGGCGCCGCAGCAGAAGCTGGCCCTGTCGACGGCCGCCCTGTCGCGCCGGGCCATGGCCGCACCACGGACAGCGACGGCGGTCATGGCGGCGCGGTGGTACTCGGCGGGCGGCGGCCTGAACAAGGAGGAGGTCGAGGGCCGCATCGTCAGCCTGCTGCAGGGCTTCGACAAGGTAAGATTCGCCCTTGTGCGGCGCGCATCCGGGCTCCCACTCGTGCCTTGGCTGCGTTTCTGGCCCTCCTGCTCTCTCTCCTGCGTGTCTGGCTAACATTGGGACCCAGGTCACCGACCCAGCCAACGTACGTACTCTGCGAATCTCCTGACGTCCCAGGCTCGATCGTACGTTGTTGCAGTCTGGCTAACCCCACCGTCTGTCTCCATCAGATCAAGCCGACCTCACACTTTGCCAACGACCTCGGCCTCGACAGCCTCGACACTGTCGAGGTCGTCATGGCCATTGAGGAGGAGTTTAGCATTGAGATCCCGGACAAGGACGCCGACACCATCCACAGTGGTATGTTGCCTCTCTAGGCTTCTTTCTTTCACGGTTACTGACATCGCCCCCCCCCTCCCCCTTCAGTCGACAAGGCGGTCGAGTACATCCTGCACCAGCCGGATGCCCACTAAGCGGCTGGCCGGCACGGTTTTGTGATTTTGCCGTCCTCGCTCCCGGTCGGGCCCCTCGGCCCTTGCCGTATTCTGCCCAAACTCTCTTCTTTTCCCGCGCCTGAGTCGTCCTCTGCGTACCCTGTATCGTTTGCCGCGTTGTCTCTCGCATCACGGTGGGCGTGACGGGCCTTGTGAGCGGACGGGCCGTGAAGGGGAACGGCAAAGAACGCGGCGTCTTGTACCATAGATTCAAATACATGCATGAAACAAGAGGGCGGGACGAATACAAAAAAAAAACTCTCTCCAAAGGCAGACAAAATGTATTAGTGCCACCTTCAGGTTTATATTATCTAGCAGAGCCGACTGACTGTCTCAGGCTTGCATCATTCGTTCGTAACTCGCTCTCCATCTCAGCAGTCAGGGCCACTATGCAATCTCCCGCATCCCCTCGCGCCGTGTTTGTTTGAAAACAGCCGTCATATACCGAGTTGGAGAGATGAGTACGGCACTCTCGCCTAGAAAATGAGTATATATGGCGTGGCAGATGGCCCCGGGAAGCTTACAAACGACAAGACCCAACCAGATGGTAAAATAATGAACAGAAAAAAAGCAAATCATAGCGTGCGGGAAAGATCCAAAGAATAAAATAGAAAATAAAGGAGACGGAGAAAATAAAGGAGAAGGAAAAAAAGAAAACAAGGAATAGAAATAAAAAAAAAAGAGGCAAATAGCAGGAAAACGGAAAACAGACCGGCCCAGTAAGCAATGATCGCGACAAACATGCAAATAAACACCGCCTCTTCCCTTTTGAATCACCAGTAGTAGCAGTATATGCGCCGATCCTTTGCCGTAATTGAGAGCCCACCCTGTTGGTTATTGATGCTTTCTTCGCGCTGTTTCCGAGTAAGATCACCGCCCACTGTGGTATTTTTTCGTACTCTCGTTTCCTCTTTTTCGTTATCGTTTGTGGTCGCTGGCTGGTCGTACCATTTCGTTTCGCAGCCCCATCTCATGGTTTGGTTCTCGGCAACTCTCTTTTTCCATCCCGTATCCTGTCTCTCGGACCCGATCAGGGCACGCAAAAACAGGCTGGAGAAGCTAGCCAAAGACAAGAAAAAAAGAAATCTTCGTAGAAGATCCGAAGTGCACAAACCCCCTGCTGCCAAGGCCAGCAAAAACGAGCACATCCAGGGGATGATCCAAAATTGAACCAGCCTCGAACCGCCATCATTGGCCGCCAATGGATTCGACGGCGCTGGAGAGGTCCCGGCTTTTGGATGCGGCCTTGCCCGAGACGATGCCGGCATAGCTCCACAGGTTGTTGTTGGCGTTGCCATGGGTATTGCTGGCCAGGCCGCCTGATTTCCGTCGCAGGGAGCGCATCTGGGACCCCTCATCTTCTTCCTCCATGCTGAACAAAAAAGCGGCATCCTCTTCGTCAATGGGCGGCGGGACACGGCCAGCGGCCGGGGACGAGCCGATGGATCCGTTGCTAAAGTGGCGCTCCATGGCGCGGTCGCCGCCGCCGCCGCCGCTGCCGCTGCCGCTGCCGCTGCCGCGGTCACGGCCAATGATGCCAGCAGCGGCAGCGGTCGTCACGGCGGCGGCGCTCAGAGAGACGCCAGAGCCGCGGGATGCGAGGGTGTGCAGCCGGGGGCTCGACGTGCCGCTCGTCTCGTCGCCACCGAGGCGTGTCCGCTGCAGCTGCTGGCTGAGCACGGAAAAGGAGTCGGAGGCCGAGCGAGCCATGTTGTCACCACCACCGCCACCGCCGGCACCGGCGCCGGCGCCACCCACCACCGTGCCGACGCTGCGGGCCAGATCGTCGCCGGTAGCGGCGTGGCCGTTTTTCAGATCGCCGTGGCCGGCCAGGCTGGAGTTGCGCAGCGGGCTTCCCACATGGCCAAAGGCCGAGGCAGCGTGTTTCATGGAGCGGCTGAGGCTGGCGGGTTCGGCGTCGTCGTCACGGATCGGGCGCTGCTGCTGTGGCTGATGCTGATGCTGATGCTGATTCTGCTGAAACCACGGACTCCAACGGCTTGGGCTGGCGGCGGCCGTGGTGACGGGGCTGCCAAACTTGGTAGCATGGGCGGAGGCGGAGGCGGAATTGGCGGCGGTGACGGGCTCGGACAAGACGTCGGAGTCGTTGAGGCGCAGCGAACCGCGGCGGGCCTTTTCCTGCGGAGTCAGGACCTCGTTGGCCAGGTTGGCGGGCACGTAGTCCTCCTCGAAGAAGAGGAACTCGGTGTCCCAGTCGCGGTCGACCTTGGGCACGCTGCTGCTCATCAACTTGGGCTTGGTGTAGCGCTGTGAGCTGGAGTGCAGGACGCGCTTGTTGAGATACTCCTCCGGGCCGTGCAGAGCGGCAGCGGTGGGACTGCTGCCCATGATGCTGTCGTGGGGGATGAGGCCGGAGGGCGACAGGTGGTCGCTGCTGCCAAAGGCGGATGTGTGGAGGAGCTTGAGCGTCTCGGAGGCGTGGTCCTCCTTGGCCAAGTTGTGCAGAGAGGGCGAGGGCGACTCCAGGCTAAACTTGGAGGGCACAGACGCGGGCCAGGGGCCGTAGCGAGCGGCGTGGGAGATGCCGTTGGAGTCGAAGGAGGCCGGGAGCGGCGCGTCCATGACCGAGAGGACCTTTGTGTTGACGGGCGACAGCCCTAGGCTGGCTCGGCTGTGGTCGTCAAAGGCGGCGGCGGCGGCGGCGGCAGCAGCAGCGGCAGCGGCGGCGGCGGAGGCACCGAGGCCGGGGCCCGGCGGCGATCCATAGGCCGAAGCCGGGTTGGAGGCGTAGGTGGTGTCGATGACGGGCAGGCCGCCGTCGAGGCTCGGCTGGCGGCCAAGCGGGTGGTGTTGGGGAGCGGGCGGGTTGTAGCGGTCCTCGGGAGAGCCGGGGAAAGGCGCATTGGGGGGGAAGGGGGTGTGTGTCGGACCTCCGGCGGCGGCGGCAGCAGCGGCATTTGCGTGGAGGAAGGAGTTTGTGAGGGCGCTGTTGGAGGACTGCAGGTAGGCGGCCGGGTTGACGCGGCCGCCGAGGCCGAGCGGCGAGCCGATGGAGACGCCGTTCTTGCCGTAGTTGACACGGCGGCCGTCGGGCAGGACGTGGATGTTGGCGCATTTGGGGCCGAACTTGCAGTTTCCCTGTTACGTATCAGCCATGTTTTTCGCGGGCGGGCGGCCTCCGGCGGTCCGGAAGTCGCCTGGGAAGTCTCCGGGGTGATCACCGGGGGAGTTGTCTCCAGAATGTCTCCAGGCGCAAACGGCTCACCTTGGCAAAGTATTTGCAGATGGTTTCGGTGGCGGCGCCAATGTCGTGGCTGAAGGGACAGGAATTGCCGGCCTGGCAGGCGCCCTGGCGGAAGAACTTGCACGGGACATGCGCCGTATCTGGAGGCGTTAGCGAGGTAATCCGAAATGAAAGTCTAAAAGTAAAACGGGAGCGCAGAAAGTACTGTGCCGGCCAGGTGCAGGCCGGACAGGGGGGGGGGGGGGGTAGAAGACGGGGGACGGCGCGAGGCAGAAGCCGAGGCGGACGAGAAAGCAGAGAAAAAAACGAAAACGAGAAAACGCACTTGGAGGGCTTCTTGGCCCGTCAAAGCGCTGCGGGGCCGCCATGGGAGCGAGGGCGTCCTGCGGGAGGCCGTTCTGTGGCAAGAGGGTAAGGCTGGAGGATCGGGTGTGACGGTAGCCGGGCAGATGCGAGGCTGGCATGGTTGGTTGATTTGTCTGCGCGTGGATGTGGTTGTGTGCGAGTGTTTTATTTTCCGGGCCGGTTGACTAAGTCCGGGTTTTGGCGGTTTTTGGCGGTTGGGCAGTTTGGCGGTGGCTCCTGCCGGCTGGTTTGGCGGTCCCAGTGCTGAGAGGGGCAAAGCTGGGCAAAAAAAAAGGTGCAATTGGCCCCAGCAGAGAGAAAGGGCGAGGAAGGAGGAGGGGTGTTTTCCTATTTTAGCGGCGGGGGGGGGGGCCCTCTCTTATGCCGGGGCGCCTGCCGTATCTAGTATGCGTGTGAGTGGTGTGTGTGTGTGTGTGCGTGAGCGTGAGTGTGGTTGGACTACGATAAGGCGCTATTTGCGGCTGTATTGCGAAAGCTGTATTATCGCGCATGTACTTTTGGCGACGGCGACGGTGGCTTGGGGCGGCTAGGTCCCAAGGACAGACTCGGAGGACAAGAGGCGGTCGGGGGGGGAAGCGAGCAGGTGGTCCGAGGCGGAAAGCCGGACATATGCCTCGGCGCGAAAAGAGAAAGAGAGGGAGAGAGAGGGAGAGAGAGAGAGAGCCACGAGATAGAGCGCCTTGAGGACGAGAACCGGACGAAAGATAAGGTGGGATGCAGCAGGTATCTTAAGCCGCTGCAGGTGGTACGTGGTGGGGTAGCAGCAGAGACACGAGCTGAAGATAACCACGGCAGACGAGAGGCGCTTGAAAGGCCGGTGACGAAAACGGGAAGAAGAAAACGAAGAGATTGAAGAAGAGCGGGAAAAAAAGAAGCAGAATGAAGGTTATGGAAGAAGAGAGAGAAGAGAACAAAAAGAGAACAAAAAAAGAAACAGACGAGCGGACGAAGGCGTGTTTTCAGAGACGGCGACCCGGATTGGTTCACGGGGATCTGCGAGGCTCACAGGCCTATCGCATCAACGGCGCACTGCGTACAGGCCGTTCTTATGCGCATTGCTGATGGACGAGGCGTCCTGGACGTCGTTGTCGACGCTAGGCGCTGTGGGCAGCCGTGCTGGCTGACGCCAGGCTGGGCGTGCTGCGTCGTCGGTGACACAGCAGGCGAGGCCGGACCAAGTCTGACGAGCCAGGTGACAGCGCGGGCGAGACACCAGCCTCGCAGGAAGGAGCTAGCCGCACCTGTCAGGAGCTCCTTCTGTCTACGCCGTTACTGCACGCCGTTGCTGACGCCACTGCTGCACGCTCACGATAACTTGCTCAATCCATTCTGATCTGCTCTGCTCTGCTCTGCTCTGCTCTGCTCTGCTCTGCTCTTCGTCTGGTGCTTCCTATTCCTTCTCCTCTCTTCCAGTTCTCTCAATCCGATCCCGAACCCCGGAAACCATATGACACTGTCGCTCGTCTTTTGTCGCCACCCCGCGCCGCCCACCCACACGCCGTGCACCCCTGCAGGTCTATGCCAGGCTGCTATCCTGCTGTGCCGCCATATGGGTGGGCCAGGCCGAACGGGCCAGACACAAAGTGGACAAAGCCAAGCCCACAGACACAGACCGAGGAAGATCGTGCTCCGGCTCCACCAGGCATGCATCATGGCCGGGAAAAAACGTTGCAGAATCAACACGCTGCAGAAACAACACGCTGCAGAAAACCGTCGGTAGCCGCGGCAAGGCTGTCAGCGCACGTCCCGCTAGCGGCCTGCCAGGACAGGCAGCATAACGCGCGGCGTTCTGCCACCGCGCTTCTTCCAACGCGTGGCCTGCTGGGACACACGCGCCTGTCCTGCAGCTGCGGATCGATGGGCAGTGCCGTCCCCGTTCTCTGCGCTACATGGGGCCGCCACGGGCGAATCACGGCCCGGCGCCGCCCACCCTCCTTTGGTCGCTCCGCCGCCCGTTCTCGTCCCTCTCTGCGCCATCTCTGCGAACGCGTCCTCGCATCCTGGTTCCTGCCCCCCCCCCCCAGCGTCGCATCCGGCACTCCTCGACAAGCTGTCTCGGCCGGTGGGCTGTTCTGCAGGTTTCGCAGCTATCCAGTGTGTCTACCAGACTGTCTCGCGCCCCTCCCTCCCCCCCCCCCCCCTTTTTCGCCCTTTTGACTTTTGTTTTGCCTGGCATTTTGCTCAACGTCTGGATGCACCCCGACGTGCCAACCCCCCACACATGACAACGTCCTGTGATCAGAATTTTACGATCAGGGTGCCGGCATTTGCGAGGGTGCCGGCATTTGCGCCTGTCCGCCCTTGTTTAGCCTCTCGACCTTTTGGCAGCTCCGCCTGCTCACAGCCGACAATCTACCAGATTAGGCAGTCCTTCTTCTGTCTCATGTGCCGCACTTTTGACACGATACGAGCTGTATTGGGTGCCGCACGCTCTGCAGAGATACGACCTTGCCACATCCAATGACGTATCTCCTTGGGCCTCTTGGTTCTCTGCAGGTCGCGTCGGCCCTCTCTCAGCAGCCTGGTGACATTATCTTTTTTGCCGGGCCCG
Source organism: Graphilbum cf. rectangulosporium (assembly GCA_019925645.1). Classification (NCBI taxonomy): domain Eukaryota; kingdom Fungi; phylum Ascomycota; class Sordariomycetes; order Ophiostomatales; family Ophiostomataceae; genus Graphilbum; species Graphilbum cf. rectangulosporium. Next base: position 81,729 of record JADHKI010000038.1, read on the forward strand.
GGCCCCATGACATATCTCGTTATTGCACGGCTCGTGCAGCCTGCTCTCACCCGAATGTATAGTCGGTGTCAGAACTCGCAAACGATGCTGGGCACAACAGCCTGCACGCACGGCGTTGCTGTTTTCTAGACGTCCGTCCCGCCATTGGCTGTGGCTGGAGTAACGAACGGCCTTGTGCAGCCCAAGCATAGAGGCCTGCGGTAACCATTGGGCTTGCATCTGCTGCAGGCGAGCGGTCCCCCTCCCCATGGGAGGGTAGGGTCTCCTATTGGTCGTCTCCATGTTTACGCGCGTATTACACCTAGTTGCGTACTATATAACTGTAGTAATGTGGACAGTCATTTGACCACGCTCGTTTGATCTTGCTGGCTTGCAAACATCCACCTCGTTTATTCTTCATACGCATATAGGCAGCTGCTCTAGGCAGCCATTGCAGATCCTCGCTCCTCGTGCAGGAGTACCCACGACCTCTGCCGTACGCCCCGCACGGGCCCGAAGGCCTTGTCCATCCACCTCCGCGCCGGCGGAATGGGCGAGTGGAACAGGTGGCGGCGGCGGCGGCGCACAAACGCTGCGTACAGGCCGGCCGACGTGTAGACGGCGGCCATGCTGAGGAGAACGGGCCACCGGAACTGGTCGGGGCGCGAAAAGATCATGGTCGAGGCATAGGACAGCACCTCGAAGAGGTTCTGCAGGGCGGCCTCGGCCGTGGAAAAGGCGCCGCGCTGGGCCGGCTCGACCTCCTGGAGAGTTGAGTGAGTGTGAGAGTGTGTGGGGGAGTGAGAGAGTGTGTGTGATTGAGAGAGAGGGTGTGTGAGGGTGTAGAGAGAGAGAGAGACAGAGTGTGGGTGAGAGGGGTGAGAGGGAGTGTAGAGATATTTGGGCGTGGCAGCACGCGTGGAGAGACGACTCACATCCTGCACGATGCTCTGGGCGCAGAGGTCAAAGCCCCAGAGGCCGAGGCGGCTCAAGGCAACGGCGACGGCAAGGCCGGTTGCCGAGGCGATGCTGCTGCCGCCGCTGCCGCTGCCACTGCTGTCGCCCAGGAACCAGGTGACGCCGGCCGTCAGGCAGAGGGCCTGCCAGGACAGGCTCCAGATGCCGCTGCGGACGACGCCGATGCGGGCCATGAGCCGCGGCGCCAGCCAGGTGGCGGCGAGCTCGACGGCGCTGCTGAGCGTGCGCGCGAGGCCGACGTGCAGCGGCGAGTAGCCAGCGGCGAGCAGAAAGGTGACCATCTGGCCAGAAAAGGAGAGCACGCTGGCGTAGAGGATGCACAGCGCCAGCGACGGCAACAGGGCGGGGTGGCGGGCGTAGCGCAGCAGGGCCGAGTGGCCGCCACAGAAGGAGGCCCAAGCGGAGGCCGGCTCCGGTTCCGGGTCCGGGTCCGACTCCGGGTCCGGGTCCGGGTCCGACTCCGAAGCCGGCACCGGCGAGCGCCGGTGAAGCGCGGGCACGCGGCGGTAGACCTAGCTCTTGTCAGCAGGCATCCAGCAAAGTCTCTTCTATCTGAGAAACGCACCGCGGCAATGCAAAAGTACTCGGGCGCCACCGAGAGCACGCTGGCAGCGAGCGTGGCGGCCAGGGCGGCGCGCGTCGAGGCGGCGGCGGCCAGCGTGGCCACGGCGAGGGGCGCGGCCAGCTTGCAGGCGAGGTCGATGCGGCGCAGGCGGGCGCTGAGGCGGCGGCGGAGGGCTCCGGCGTCGGCTTCGGCGGCGGCTTCGGCGGCGGCACCGGCCCCGACGCCGAAGCCGACGCCGGCGCCCTCGGTCATGACCACGACCCAGTCGCGCTCGACGGCCACGAGGCTGGCCAGGGCGCAGACCTTTTCGACGCAGGCGGCGGCGACGGCGCAGGCAAAGAGGGCGTAGGCGCGGCCGGGCCGCCGCAGGAGGAGCCAAAAGACGCCGCAGCTGACGGCGACGGCGGCGCGCTGGCCCAGGATGGCGGCACGCACGACGGCGAGACGGTTGCCGCGGTCCAGGACGGCGCCGGTGAGATCGGCCAGCACGACGGCGGCCAGGCCGCGCACCACCGCGTACACGGACACGGGCAGCAGCGTGCCCGGGAAGCCGGCGGCCACAAAGAGCACGGCGCCAAACTCAAACAGGCGCGTGTTCCACGCCGACAGAAAGTGCGACGTGTAGAGCCGCGCCGGCAGCCCGGCCGGCAGCCCGGGGCCGATCTCGGAGCCAACGGCGGTGGCCGGGCCAAGCAGCGCCTCAGCGTCCATGCTGTGTGTGAAAAAAGAGAAGTGAGGTGGGAGTTGCGGCAGAAGCGCGATTATATCCGACGATCGGATTTTTGGAGACAGTCTTCTGGCCGCATGCATGAAAATGGCATGTGATCGATCCTATACGTCCGAGTATTCCCATTGGTTTTCGACTCTTTCCAGGCCGTTTGACTACAGGCTACCCGATCCACGCTCCCAACAATGGCGCATCGATGCCACAAAACAGCCGCCAAGATGTTTTGCTTGAGCCCAGCAATGTCACACTAACTGTACCTTATTCTGTAAAACAGGTGCAGCTTGACACTGGAGCAGACGCACTGATCACGCAGATTTTCTGTCGGCGGTTCCGGAACATCTGTCAGGGTTTTCCGAGTGGCAGGGCTTTATCTGTCATGACCTACAGTTGGCGAGATTCAGTGATAAAGGTGTCCGAAAAGGTTACATGGCAGCGGACAGAAACATATCTCGAAGAGAGAAGAAATATATAAGATTAATGAGTTTTGGAAAAAAAAAAAAAAAAAAAAAGTGAGTTTCGAGAGAAATGTGCCAACTTTATGCACTGGCAGAAGCGCGTACGGCAAGAAAGCAGAGCATGAAAAGGAGGGAGGGCCTGAGCACTCCAAAGAGCAGAGCCATTCGCAACTCATGTTGCACCTTCCAATGCTCTCCTCACTGACAGAGTCCTTAGCAACAAGCGTAGCCTCCAAGAAAGAATCACCATCACGTGACCACACGTGACTGAGGAATAAGCCGCACTCTTGATTGGCCGCCGCGCTCCACTCTCAGAGGCCAAACTTTACATCTGCCATCACCACCCGGCGACGACGACAACTGCCACCACCACGCCAGCCCCGCGACCGACGGCCCTTCCTCTCGAGGCCCGCCACCCGACTGCCGTGCGCAGAAAACCCATTGACGACAGGCAGAGCTGCTGTCCTCTACTTCCAGGGCGTCTCCCTCCCCCCCGAATCTCTCCTCCTCGACGACCACTCGCCCGCCATGCCTCAGGACATGCCGCCGTCGGGCGGCTACGCTGCCGTGCAGTACAAGGTAGGATGCGCCGGGCGCTTGCTCGAGGCTGAGCCTATTGTTCCAGACGGCTGACTGTGCAGCGCAACCTGCCCTCCCGCGGCTTCCGGCCGGCCGTGCTGCTGGCCATCTCGGGCGCCGTCATGACCTACGGCTGGTACAAGCTGGCCGTGGGCATACGCGAGCAGCAGTGCGTCTTTTGTTTTCCTTGTTTTATCGCTCGTTTCTGCGTTTCCCCTTTGTCGCTTTCTCTGCCTCTTCACCCCTCTTGTCCTTTTTCTCGCTTCTCTGCCTCTTCATTCTCATGTCTTTTTTCTCGCTTCTCTGCCTCTCTTCATCACTCCCTCTTATTTACGCCCTTCCACCCCCTCCACCCCCGCTAACTTGGCAGCGAACTGGCACGCGAAAAGATGTGGTCGCGCATCCACCTGATCCCGCTGCTGCAGGCCGAGGAGGACCGCGACCAGGTGCGGCGGCACCTGGCGGACCAGGCGCGCGAGAAGGAGCTGCTGGGCGAGAACGTGTCGGTCTACAACTCGGACCGCTTCGTGCGGCCCACGTTTGCGGCGGTGCCCAAAAATGTGACCAAGTAGGCAGCGAGGCCAGCAACAGACGCAACACATGGCACGGCGAGGACAAGAGGCACGTGTACATAGCATCAGACAAGCACAATATCGCCATATCCAGATCTGCTCCGACCCAGTTGTCTTACGAGCTCAGCCGTCGTGTGGTCTCGCTTATGAGTTCAGCCGTCGCCTCATTTGTGTGACATTGTCTCGAGTCCATCTTGGTCTCGTCCATTTGTAGTCCGTCCATTTGTAGTCCCTTCTCCCTCCCCCCACCACTCACACCTGCACCACCCGGAAGCCCTCGGCCAGGACCTTGCCGATCTCGTCGTTCTTGTGCGGCAGCAGGCCCAGCGCAAAGGCCACGTCGTTCCACTGGCGCTCGGTCTCGCAGCGCGGCAGCCGCGCGGCCAGCTTGTCGGCCAGCTGGCGAGCGTGGCGGTCCTTTTCGACAAAGCCGAGCAGGAAGCGCACGATGCGGCGGAAGCTCTCCTCGGGCAGCGCCGTCTCGGCCGACAGCAGGCTGAACATGTCGACAAAGTGGTTGTACACGGCATTGTCCTTGGTCGACAGCTCCGTGAAGAACATGCGCGCCAGGTCGGCAATGCGCCGGTCCGCGTCCTCGAGGCACTTGGCCATCTCGCCCAGCTGGCCCTTAACCTTGACCTGCCCGGCCAGGATCAGAAAGGTCAGCGTCATGAGGCACGTGCGCTTGACCGACGCGTCCGCGTCCGCCAGCCGCCGGTACAGAAAGTCCGTGTTCTCGTCGATCAGGTGGTTGAAGCACACGGCCATGTCGCCCAGCGCAATCACCGCGTTCGACCGCACCGTCGCGTCCGGCGACCGCTCCATGATCGTGATCAGCAGCGGCAGGTTGGCCTCGCAGTACTCGGCGCTGACGCACATCAGCTTGGCCATGCACAGCGTCGCCGCCGCCTGCAGCCCGCGGTCCTTGTACGTCGTGTTGTTGGCGCAGATCTCCGACACCAGCGGCCCAAACAGCCCCAGCAGCGACGTCGGCCCGTACAGCAGCTCGCGCTCCCGGATGTGCTGCATCGCTTCGGTGAAGTCGTCCTCGGTCGTGCCGCCGATCAGGTCCAGCTCGTCGCCCGCCCCCCCCTCCTCTTGCGTGGCCGCTGCCGCTGCCGCTGCCGCTGCTTTCTTGCCGCCGCGTCCGGCCTTGCGGCTGACCGGTGCCTCTTCCTCGTTTGCCGTCGCCGTCGCCGCCGCCGCCGCCGCCGTCTGCTTCTCCCTCTCCTGCTTGCGCCGCTTAAAGTCCTGCTCGCACAGTTCGAGGTGCACAATCTGCTTGATGGCCACGTGCCCGACGATAAACAGCAGCTGCGAGAGCGCGACCGCGCCGTTTGTCTTGTTCCGGGCCGGCTCGGCCTCGGGGGTCCTTGTGCTCGCCGCCTCAAGAGTCCTCGCCGCCTCGGCACCTTCACCCTGCGAGCTCGGACGCGACCTCGGATGGGCGTTACCCCCAAATACGAGCCGCGTCTTGCGCCGGATAATCTCCGAGCACAGCACGTCTGGGTGCTTGGACAGCGCGTAAATGGCGTTGATGGCCTGCTCGGCCATGCCGAACCACTCCTTGCTGTCGGACGGCACTTCGATCAGGGCGGCCAGGCGGCTCAGCACGGCGTGGTCGTTGGGCAGGCGCGCAAAGGTGACGGCGGGAGCAGCAGCAGCACCAGCAGCACCGCCACCACCACCACCACCTCCGGCGCCGGCACCGCCGACACCACCACTACCACCGGCCACCGGCACTCCCTCCTCCTTGGTCCGGCCGGCCGGGTTGATGCGCTGCAGCGCGACACACGTGTACTTGGCCAGCGGTAGGTCGGCGCGGCCGTGGGCGCCCAAGCCGGTGCGCAGCATGGTCTCCATCTCGCCGACGGCCAGCTCCGGCTGGGCCGTGGCCAGCATGCCCAGCACGATCATGGCGCCGCGGCGCTGGCTGCGCGAAATCTCGCGCTTCTGCACGCCGTACACCTGCCACAGCTTGTCGACGACGGCGGCCGAGATCAGGCCGCCGCGCATCATGGTGGCCAGCAGCTGCTCGAGCGACGTCAGCTCGGCCGGCGTGGCGCCAAAGGTCAGGCTGATCATGTTGCGCGCAATGTACGTGGCCGCGTCGCTGGGCCCAAAGGCCTCGGGCGCCTCGAAAAAGAGCCGCCTGTAGCACTCGATCAGGTGCGTCTGCACGCCCTTGCCCTCGTCGCTGTTGCCCTTGGTCCAGATCAGCCGCAGCATGCGCCGGATGCCCACCTTGTTGTGCTCCAGGTTGTACGCGTCGCCAATCTCGAAAAAGTCCATGGCCTCAATCACCTCGCTCTTGTTGCGCGACCCCAGCAGCTGCCCGATCGTGGCCGTCGCCTCGCCCAGGATGTGGATGAACTTGAGCGCCTCCGAGTAGTACTTTTTCGTCAGCGTCAGCTTGCTGATGGCCTCGGACGTTGCCGCCTCCTCCTGCGCCTTGCGCACCGCCGCCATCTTCTCCTCGTCCGTCATGTCCGCCAGTGTTTTTCCCTTTGCGGCGGTCGCCTCGCCCTCGCCGTCGACCTGCGTCGTATCGCCCAGGTCCGGCGCGCCCTCGGGCGGCCGCAGCGCCTGGATCTCGGCGTCGACGCGGGCCAGGCGCTCCTGGTACTCGCGGCGCGACAGCTGCGCGCCGTGCATGGCGGTAAAGGGGTGCGTCTTGATGAGGTAGCCCAGCAGCTTGATGGCGTTGCGGCGCACGTTGCTGCTCTTGTCGTCGAGGCTGCGGTTGGCCAGCTCGGCCGCCTTGAGCCGGCGCTTGGGGAACTTCATTTCGAGGTCGCACAGCTTGACGTAGACCTGGATGGTGCGCGAGCGGCAGTAGGGGTTGATGTCGAGGAAGCGCTCCTCGAGCACGCTGAAGAAGGCGTTGAGCTGCGACTTGTGGTCGTCGCCGCGCTCTTCCTGGCGGCTCAGGTAGGCAATCATGTTGCCGCAGATCTCGATGAGCGCACAGCGCAGCGTGTAGGACTGGGGGTGATCAGCAAGCAGAATCGGCACACTCGACACACTCGGCACACACTCGGCACACTGGGCACGCCTCAACCTACCTCGCTGTCCATCTGCTTGATCAGGGAGGCGACCTGCTTGATGACGAGGCGCGGGGCCAGCTCGGAGAGCTTAATAACAAAAGAAGAAACGGACTTGGGGCCCTTAGTATCGTTGCTGCTGAACTCCTTGTTACTGAGCTCGACCAGGATCTCGTTGGCCAGCTGCTCGTAGTCGTACTGCTCGGACAGGATGTGCAGGAACTCGGCCATGGGCTCCGACAGGTGTTCAAAGTAGGTCAGGTTCTGCACGATGCAGATCTGGGCGGCTGCCGATTCTCAGTGAGCAGACGAGGCCACACGGACGGAAGAATAAGGACTCTAAAATTAGGACTCTCAACAGACTCACCGTATCCGTGGCCGTGGTGCTTGACGGCCATGCACAGCACCTTGAAGGCGTGCATGCGGATGGGCGTGGCCTTGACGCGCTGCTCGCTCTCGAGCACGAGGTAGACGGGGCGCGTCAGCAGGCCGATAAAGGTGTCGCGCTCCGACGTGGTCAGAAAGATCTTGGACAGCTTCAGCCGCAGCACCTTGCACATGGTGTCGAGGGCCGTCTGCAGCTGGGCGGCCGAGTCCCAGCTGCCGTCGTCGGCGCCCGCGGCGCCGGCCTTGCGGCCGGCCTTGGGCTTGCCGCGGCTGCGCGCGGCCGGCGCGGCCGACGACTTCTCGGCCGCGCGGGTCTCGACGGCGGCCACGGTCCACTGCAGCAGGAAGCCGTAGATCTCGAGCAGGTGCTTGTGGTGGGCGATGAGGTCCTGCTCGTCGGACTCGAGGTCGTGGTGCACGGCGTCGGCCTCGGCGGCCAGCCCCGAGGTGATGAGGTCGAACAGCTTGCTGAGCGTGTGCAGAGGCAGCGCGGCCGCGTGCTTGAGCAGAAACTGCAGCGAGTCGAAAAAGGCGCTGCGCGTGATGGCGTCGGGATTGTCGGCCACGGCGTCGATAATGGGGTTGAGCACGGGCGAGAGCACCGCGTTGGTCAGCGCCTCCGGGTCGTTTTCGCACGCAAACAGCGCCGCGTCGGCCTCGGGCGTCGGCACCGTCGCCGGGTCGCTCATGTAGTGTTTGAGGGCATCGTTGATGTCGAATTGGACGGCGTCCATGGCGGGGAAACGCCGCGCACAGCGGTTGAGTTGAGTATGCGTGTGTGTGCGTTTGTGTGCGCGTTGCTGTGTGCGTGTGTGTGTGTGTGTGTGTGAGAGAGAGAGTGGTGGTGTCGGTGGGCGTCTGCCAGTATTGGTCCGCAGAGGCAGCGCAAACAGCACACAGACGCACAGGATGCGCTCGTCAAAGTTGGTGATGTTTTTGCGTCGAGGCCCAAAGTGGGGCCCAGGCAACAGCTGTTTATGTTTACTTCATGGCCGAATGGGGAAGGGACGCGGTGACTTACCCCACCTGCGCGTGTATCTAGCCCGCACTACGAGCACAGGATAGCAAGGCTTGTATCTTAGTGTAACTCGGGAGGCGAAACTCACCTCCATTGCAGCCCTCCAATTGTCGCCATTGCCGGCTTTTTCAGCACACGCGCACACACACACACTCCATGGCTTCCGGCCCGCGGCGGAAAAACCAGCGAGGGGACGAGTTTGAGATCCACCAGGACACGCCTTCGACGGAGGACACCCAGATTGTCGACGAGGGCGACGCGCGACCTCGCACAGCCTCGTCGCAGGGGGTGTCGGTCTATGCCGAGGCGGTCGAGGTGGCCGACAGCGCGGCGGACGATGTTGGCGACAGTGTGGACGACGTGGGCGACAGCACCACGGCGGCCGTGTACGGCGACGACGAGGGCGAGGAGGAGGAGGAGGGCGCCGCAGAGGACGACGAGGGCGCTGCAGAAGAGGAGGAGGAGGACGACGACGACGACACGTCCGAGGACGAGGCCGTCGACGAGACGGTGCAGCAGGACATGGAGAAGCTGCAGAGCACGTTCCCGGGCTTCCGGCAGCAGTTCCGGCTGATCAAGCGGATAGGCGAGGGTGTGTTTCGTCTTGTTTTCTTTCCTCTCCCCAATGCTGGCCAGTTTTTTTCCTCCCCCTTTGCTCTCCAGCTCTTCATATGACCCCCCCTAACCCACAGGCACCTTTTCTACGGTCTACAAAGCCGAGGACCTGCAGTACGAAAAGTACGACAACTCTTGGGACTGGGAAAAGGAAAACGAAAAGTGGACGCCGCCGCCACTGAAGCGGACAGGCGGCGGACCAGGGGCGACGGCGGCGGCGGCGGCGGCGGCAGGGCAGGGGCAGGGGCGGCGGCGGCGGCCCAAGTACGTGGCGATCAAGAAGATCTACGTGACGTCGAGCCCGCTGCGGATCTTCAACGAGCTGGAGCTGCTGCACGACCTGCGGGCGTCGGCGTCGGTGTGCCCGCTGATCACGGCGTTCCGGCACACGGACCAGGTGGTGGCGGTGCTGCCGTACTTCCGGCACCAGGACTTCCGCGAGTACTACCGGCGCATGACGGTGGCGGACATGGCCATCTACCTGCGGTCGCTGTTCACGGCGCTGAGCGCGGTGCACCGGGCGCGGATCCTGCACCGGGACATCAAGCCGACCAACTTTCTGTACGACCCGGCGACGCAGCGCGGCGTACTGGTGGACTTTGGGCTGGCGGAGCGCGAGGGCAGCGAGAGCAAGCCGTGCCTGTGCCACGAGCCGGAGAGCGTGCGCAAGGCGCGGCTGCGGGCGGCATACGTGCCGGGGGCGGCGCACAACGGCTACCCCAAGAACGACACGCGGCCGGCGCGGCGGGCGAACCGGGCGGGCACGCGCGGGTTCCGGGCGCCCGAGGTGCTGTTCAAGTGCACGGAGCAGACGACCAAGATCGACGTGTGGTCGGCGGGCGTGGTGCTGCTGACGCTGCTGTCGCGGCGCTTTCCCTTTTTCAACAGCGCCGACGACGTCGAGGCCATGATTGAGATTGCCACGCTCTTTGGCAGCCGCCGCATGAAGGTGGCCGCGCAGCTGCACGGCTGCATGTTTGAGACCACCATCCCCACCGTCGGCCGCGAGGGCTTCAGCCTCGAGAAGATCATCCTGTGGAGCAACTGCCGCATCGACAACGGCAAGACGGTCAAGCCGCTGAGCGCCGACGAGAAGCTGGCCGTGCGCTTTCTCGAGGGCTGTCTCGACCTGGACCCGCGCAGCCGCTTCAGCGCCGACGACGCCCTCGAGCACGAGTTTCTGCGCCCGCGCCCGCTGGGCACCGACATTCCCGACGACGACGAGATGGACATGTTGTAGGGGTAGGGGAAGGGCGGGGGGGGGGAAGGAAAGAGAAGGGGGAGGAAAGAAAGATGTGGACTCGAATGACTGTATGACTAAGCATTGAGAGACTAAATAAAGTACCGGATCTGACGCGAAACGCGTCACACAACACCTTGAAGATGCAGAAGACGATGCCGACAGGGAGACCAGCCGGAGACACGAGCGCGGCGGAGCCGGCGGAGCTGGCGGAGCCGGAGGAGGGCTTCCACCACCCGTACACGCCGTACGACGTGCAGATGCAGTTTATGAAGGCGGTGTACGGGGTGCTGGAGCGCGGCGAGGGGCAGGTCGGGCTGCTGGAGAGCCCGACGGGCACGGGCAAGTCGCTGTCGCTGATCTGTGCGGCGCTGACGTGGCTGCGGCAGCACAAGCGGCGGCGCGTGGAGGCGGAGCTGGGCGTGGCGCGGGCGGCGCTGGCGGACGAGCCGGAGTGGATGGTGGAACAGGCGCTGCGGCAGCGGCGCGAGGCGCTGCAGCGGCGCTGGGACCGGCGCGAGCAGCGGCTGGCGGCCGCGCGGCAGCGTGAGGAGCGCGAGGACCGCGAGGGCGCCGCAGGCGGCCCGGCGGCGAAGCGCCGGCGTGTGGACGCGGGCCGGGGCGCGGGCCGGGAGCCGGCGGCGCGGGACAACGCCGCCGACGACGACGACGACGACGAGTTTCTGCTTGGCAGCAGCGGCGGCGACGCCGTCGACGACAACGACCCGCTCTCATGGCTCTCCAAGGAGACGCGCGCCCTGGTGGAGAAAGCCGGGCTGGCGTCGCGGCCGGGCGGCGAGGACGATGACGACGACGACGACGACGACGACGTCAAGGTGTGTACTCTGTGACGACGATTACACTCGGGTGTGCTCTGCTGACTGACGGACGACAGATTTACTATACGTCGCGCACGCACTCGCAGCTGTCGCAGTTCATTGCGGAGCTGCGGCGGCCGACGTTTCCGTCGTCGCTGCCGGCGGGCATGGCGGCGACGACGGCGGCGGGGGAGCCGGTCAAGCACGTGCCGCTGTCGTCGCGGCAGCGGCTGTGCATCAACCCGGCGGTGGCGCGGCTGGGCTCGGTGGCGGCGATCAACGACCGGTGCGCGGAGCTGCAGAAGCCCAAGAAGGCCAAGGCCGGAGCCAAAGGCGGAGCCAAAGACGGAGCCAAGACGGGCGCGGGTGCGGGCGGCGGGGGGGCGGACGGGCGCTGCCCGTTTATGCCGACGGCGGAAAAGGCGGCGGCGACGCACGCGTTCCGCGACGCGGCGCTGGCGACGCTGCCGGACATTGAGGACCTGGCGCGGCTGGGGCGGGCGCACGGGGTGTGCCCGTACTATGCGGCGCGGACGGCGGCGGCGGGGGCGGAGATCGTGACGCTGCCGTACCCGCTGCTGCTGCACGCGGCGGCGCGCGAGGCGCTGGGCATTCGGCTGGACCGGCGGCGCAGCGTGGTGATTGTGGACGAGGCGCACAACCTGATGGACGCCGTCGCCGGCGTGCACGCGGCCGCCGTGACGCTGGCCGAGACGCGGCGCGCCCGCCGGCTGCTCGAGGTGTATGTGCGGCGCTTTGGCCGGCGCCTGGCCGGCCCGCACCGGCTCATGGTCGGCCAGCTCGGGCGCGTTGTGCAGGCGCTGGGCGCGTGGATGGCGGCGACGGCGGCCGGGACGGGGACCGGCGGAACTGGGACGGGGACCGGCGGAACTGGGACGGGGACCGGCGGAACTGGGACGGGGACCGGCGGAACTGGGACGGGGACCGGCGGAACCGGGACGGGGACCGGGCCCGGGCCCGGGCCCGGGCCCGGACCCGGACCCGGGACCGAGTCCGGCATCGTCGACCCGTCGGCGCTGCTGCGCCACAAGGGCGCCGACCAGGTCAACCTGTTTGACCTGGTGCGCTACATGCAGGAGGCCAAGCTGGCCTACAAGGTGGAGAGCTACGCGGCGCACGTGGAAGAGGACAGCACGGAGCAGGCCGAGGCGGCGGGCAAGACGGCGCCGGTGCTGCACACGCTGGCGGCCTTTCTGCTGGCGCTGACCAACCTCAGCAGCGAGGGCCGCATCTTTTACGAGCGGCTGCCGGGCGGCGACGTGCGGCTGTCGTACCTGCTGCTCTCGCCGACGCACGCCTTTGCGTCGATTGCCGACAGCGCCCGCGCCGTCGTGCTGGCCGGCGGCACCATGTCGCCGTTTGCCGACTACCGCGCGCACCTGTTCCCGCGGCACGCGACGGAGCGGCTGACCACGCTCAGCTGCGGGCACGTCGTGCCGGCGTCGAGCCTGTGTGTGTGGACGCTGGCGTCGATGCGGCGGGCTGCCGGGGGTCCTGGCTCGGGTCCGGGCTCGGGTCCGGCTTCGGGTCCGGGCTCGGGTCCGGCGTCGGGCGCCGGCGTCTTTGACTTTAGCTTCCAGAAGCGCAGCAACCGCGACATGGTGCGCGACCTCGGCACGGCGCTGCTCAACCTGTGCGCGGTCGTGCCCGACGGCGTCGTCGTCTTCTTCCCCAGCTACGCCTACCTGGACGAGGTCGTCGACGTGTGGCAGGCCGCCGGCCCGGGCGGTGCGGCCGGTGCGCCCTCGCTGTGGGACCGCCTGCAGGCCAAAAAGGCCGTCTTCCGCGAGCAGCGCGCCGGCGCCGCCGACGACGTGCTGGCCGCCTACAGCGAGGCCGTGCTGGCGCCGCCGCCGCCGCCGCCGGGCGCGCCGGGCGCGCCGGGCGCGGCATCGCCCGCCGGCGCGCTGCTACTCAGCGTCGTCGGCGGCAAGATGAGCGAGGGCATCAACTTTGCCGACCGTCTGGGCCGCTGCGTCGTCATCGTCGGCCTGCCGTTTCCGAACCGGCACGCGCCCGACTGGAAGGCCCGCATGGAGTACGTGGCCGCCGCCGCCGCCGCCTCCGCCGCCTCCGCGACAACCACGCACGGCGACGGCGACGGCGACCCGCAGCAGGCCGCGCGCGACTTTTACGAAAACTCCTGCATGCGCGCCGTCAACCAGAGCATCGGCCGCGCCATCCGCCATCGCGCCGACTACGCCGCCATCGTGCTGGCCGACCGCCGCTTCGCCACCGACCGCATCCGCGCCAAGCTGCCCGCCTGGATCCGCGGCGGCATGGTGCCCGGCAGCGAGCACCAGGGGCTGTCGGGCATGATGGGCGCGCTGGGCGGCTTCTTCAAGGCCAAGTGGGCGTCCGCAGCCTAGCAGAGCTCTCTCTCTCTGGGGGCCGTACCGTCCCCCGTACTGTGCGGCACTGTGCGGCCCCGCCTGCACATCGGCTCCCTATGCGGAAGGTGCATGCGGCGGGATCGCCCCTGCCGTGTGGGCCGCATTGATACGGTATCTGCCGCTGATAGCTGCTGCCATGAATTTCATTGGTGCTGTCCATGATTTCCGTTATGCTGCCCGTGATTCTGTCGTGCGGCCCGTGACTCTGTGATGCTGTCCGTTGTGTCGATTGATGCTGTCCTATGCTGCGGATCATCCTGATGCATGGTGTCTCCTGGTCTCTGGTGCCAATGGCCGTCAGCTTATGACCCCCACAGATGCAATGCCGGTCTTATCTTTGGCAACGCGGTATTTGTGGCGAGCCGAGCCTTGTTGTGCTTCTTCTTCTTTCTGTTGACCCATCCTCATCACCGGCTTCTCAACCATCATGCCTTCTACCGACGTGGAGGCGCACAATGCCCTGGCCGTCGTCGACGGCGTGCAGCTGTCGAGCGAGGCCGATGCCGAGCTCCTAGGTTCGCTGTCTTTTTCTTTCTTTCTTTCTTTCTTTCTTTCTTTCTTTCTTTCTCCCCCTCTCTCTCTTTTCCCTTTCTTCCCTCCGCTGACCCCCAGCCAAACTGGGCTACCGCCAGGAACTCAAGCGCAACTTCAGCACGCTCGAGGTCTTTGGCATCGCCTTCTCCATCATGGGCCTGCTGCCGTCCATTGCCAGCACGCTGTCCTTTTCGCTGCCGGCCGGGCCCGCCGGCATGGTCTGGTCGTGGTTCCTCGCGGGCGGCTGCATCTTTGCCGTCGGCCTGGCCATGGCCGACCTGGGCAGTGCCATGCCCACCAGCGGCGGCCTCTACTACTGGACCTACTACTACGCCAGCCCGCGCGTGCGCCGCTACCTCTGCTTCCTCGTCGGCTACAGCAACAGCCTCGGCCTCATCGGCGGCCTCTGCAGCATCGACTACGGCTTTGCCCTCATGTTCTGCGCCGTCATCGTCGTTGCCCGCGACGCCGCCTGGACGCCCTCCAACGGCGTCATCTACGCCGTCTTTCTCGTCTGCGTCCTCAGCCACGGCCTGCTGGCCTCGACCCTGACGCGCGCCATGCCGCGCCTGCAGTCGCTTGCCGTCGCCCTCAACATCGCCCTCATCCTCGCCACCGTGATCGCCCTGCCCGTCGGCCTCAGCCGCCGCGACACCGCCCGCAACGACGGCCACGTCATCTTTGCCCAGCTGCAGAACCTGGCCGCCTGGCCGCGCGGCTGGACCTTTATGCTGGCCTGGCTGTCGCCCATCTGGTCCATTGGCGCCTTTGACTCGTGCGTCCACATGTCCGAGGAGGCCACCAACGCCGCCAAGGCCGTGCCCCTCGGCATCCTGTCGTCCATCGGCATGTGCTGTGAGTGGCCGCGGCAGAGTCTGCACCACTGCGGCTGGTCACCCGAGTGCTGACGCTGCAGGGGGACTCGGCTTCGTCATCGTCATCGTCCTGGCCGCCTGCGTCGACCCCAACGTGGACAACGTCTTGGGCTCTGCCTTTGGACAGCCGGTAAGGGGAGCCAGGGGAAGAGTATTGGAAGGGGATGAGGAAGAGATCAGACATCGATCAAAGGAAGAGATCAGAACAAGGATTTAAAAGAAAGAAGCTAACCCCCAGATGGCCCAAATCTACTTTGACGCCCTCGGCAAAAAAGGCACCATCGGCTTCATGGTCTTCCTCTTCCTCGTCCAGTACCTCATGGGCGTCTCCATTGTCGTCGCCGCCTCGCGCCAGATGTGGGCCTTTTCCCGCGACGGCGCCCTGCCTTTTTCCTCCCTTTTCCGGCCTATTGTGAGTGTTGTCTGCCGTCTGTCCTGTCCTGTCCTCTCTCGTCTCCTCTCTCGTCTCCTCTCTCGTCTCCTCTCTCCTCTTCTCTCTCCTCTTCTCTCTCCTCTCCTCTCTCCTCTCCTCTCTCCTTCCCTGTTTCCTACCTCCCCCCCTCCCCTCCCTCTTTCTCTGTATCCTATCCTCTCCTCCTCCCCTTCTTCTCCTGCTAACCTCTTCCCCCCCCCCCACCCAGTCCAAAACGTTTGGCTACATCCCCCTGCGCACCATCTGGGGCTGCGTCTTCCTCGCCGTCGTCCTCGGCCTGCTGTGCCTCATCGCCCCCGCCGCCGCCTCCGCCCTCTTCTCCCTGGCCGTCGCCGGCAACAATCTGGCCTGGGGCCTGCCCATCCTGGCCCGCCTCGTCTGGGGCCGTGACCGCTTCACCCCCGGCGCCTTCTACACCGGCCGCTTTTCCAAGCCGATTGCCGCCTTTGCCGTCGTTTTCCTCACCTACGGCATCGTGCTGTGCATGTTCCCCTCTGGCGGCCCCAACCCCACCCCGGCCTCCATGAACTACACCGTCGTCATCAACGTCGCCGTCTGGGGTGGCGCCACCGTCTACTACCTCGTCGACGCCCGCAAGTGGTTCACCGGGCCCAAGAGCACCATCGACACCCCAGAGGTCGAGCTCGTGGCCGGCGACGCGGTGCCGGAGAAGAAGGCCTAGGCGGCCCTGCACGTCAAAGCCTGTGACCATCAAGAGCATGTGGTTACAGAAACAAGTACATTTGAGATATCCAGGTGGTGATTACAGAATGGATGCCTTGGACAGCACATGAGCAATTCAATAGCACCGCTTATATAAACGTCGGAGTAAAACCATCTGATGAAGGAAGCTGAAAGCAATGGGAACGAAGTGTCTAGCAGTCCCGACTAGCAAACTTAAACGCGTGCATCAAGCTTCCAGAAGCAGTATATCTCTCGGGGCCTGACCAAGTTCTCAGTGAGAGAGAATGCTAAAGCTTGTAAGGGGTCCTTCAGTCCTTGCTGTCGCAGCTCGAAAAGAAAGAAAACTCGCACCCGGTTCAGGATCCCATACATGTTGAACAAGCAGTAATAGTACAGTCAGGGCGAAGGTTCGAAGCGATGCACCAGAGAGACGGTACCCATTACACTTGGAATAATAACCACTCTTTTCAACAACTGGTGTATTGCGCCTTGGCTATTTTAGTATTTAAAAATCAAATTTTAGAAATCAAAATTCAAAAAAATCAAGAAAATTCAAACGTCAATCCAATACCCAAAAACATGCCAAGACAATCACTTTAAAGACACAGGAACCAGCACGGTCAGGCTGTACGTTTGCCCTGCCTCAATGTCGGTCACAACAGGCCTGGGCAGGAACCCTGGCTGCCCGGCGACGCAAACGCGGGTGTGCTGGACCTCGTGCGAGCGGCGGATCTCCACATGGAACTGGGCGCCCCGGAAGAGGCGCGTGACCTTGATGGCGGGCCATGTCGACGGCAGCTGCGGGGCGATGAAGAGGCCCTCGGGGACGCCCCGGAGACCGCAGAGGCCCTCGATGAAGCTGCGGTAGACCCAGGACACGGTGCCGGTGTTGAACAGCTGGCTGGATCGGCCGGCCGTGCGCGGGTACAGGTGGCCGGCAGCGCGGTAGTAGTTGGGGATGTAGACCGGCAGCTGGCCGCGGCGCAGGTAGTCCTCGCCCGCGGGGCCGGGCAGCATCTGGCGCAGCACCGCGTAGGCCCGGTCGGCCTGGCTGCCCTGCAGGGCGTAGAGCGCGTGCGCGTAAAAGGCGGCCGCGTGGTTGTAGACCGCGCCGTTCTCGGCGCTGCCGGGGAACTTTTGCGTCACCCGGCCGACGTCCTCGCGCATGGCCGTGAAGGGCGGCGCAAACATGGCCACGCCATACGGCGTGCCCAGCTGACTGTCGACCTGCGCCAGCATGCGGTCGCGCTGCTCGGGGCTGGCCGCGCCGCTGAGAATCGCCCACGCCTGCGGGTTGAGCCAGATGCGGCCCTCGGCGTCCTTGCGGGTGCCGAACACGACCCCGTCGTCCGTGATGCCCCGGGCATACCAGTCGCTGTCCCACAGGTGCTGGTTCGCGGCCGCGTTCAGCTCCTCGATGCTGCTGCGGAGCCGCGCCGCAACCGCGCTCGCCTTGGCGCAAAAGTCGTCGGGGCCGGCTGCGCTCGCCCTTGTGCCGTCGCCAGGGCCGGCCGCGCACTGATCGCACACATCCGCCCACAGAGCCAGCGCGTAACCGGTGGCCACGGTCAGCCAGCCGGACACGCCCTTGCCCTTGTAGCCCACCATGTTCATGGGGTCGCACCAGTCGCCCTGCGCAATGTAGCTCAGGCCGCGGGCGTCGCGGCTCTGCAGAAGCCAGTCCATGGCGCGCGTCATGCGGTCGAAAACAGAGAGGGTATCAGCAGCGGTGGTGGACGCCGCCGCAGCCTCGCTGCGGGCACTGGCACTGGCACTGGCACTGGCACTGTCGCTGACACTGCGCACGGGGACTTGCAGGAGAGCGTAGTCGGCCGTCTCGGCCAGGTACGCGTCCAGCGCAATGGGCAGCCAGACACAGTGGTCCGTGTGCGGCACCTGGTTGATGTACTTGAGCTCGGCGTCGTCGGTCAGCAGGATGCCGTCCGGCATGGCGCCTGTGGCCTCCTGCTGCGACAGCGCCTTCAGCAGGGCCCCGCGCAGCACCTCTGGCTGGACGTAGGCCATGCCCATATTGTCCTGCAGATAGTTGCGCGTCTGCGGGTCCGTCGTCAGCCGGTTGACGCCGCCGTGGTAGTAGACCTGGCGCGGCAGCCAGTGGTTGACAAAGTTGTCCAGCTGCTTGTCGGGGGTGTCGATCCGCAGACAGCCGCGGCCCCGCTCCATGTAGGCGGCGTAGTCCTGCGCTGCGCGTGCAAAGCCCTCGCGGCTGAGGTATCTGTCGCGCATCGTGCGCACTTCCGCGTCGTCGTGCGCCGGGCCAAACAGGAAGCGGAACTCGCGCTGCTCGCCCGCCTCCAGCGCGATGCGGTACTGCACGACGGCCGCGGGCGTTTCGTAGCGTGCGTCGTGGCAGCCCAAGCCGCTGCTGCTGCCGCCCTCAAACAGAGCCGAGGGCGCGTGGAGGCCGCCCTCGCCGGCAAAAATGTCCTGGACCGTCTCCCAGGAGTCCGGCGCGGTCTCGCAGAGGAAAAACGTCTTGTCCTTGAGCCGCAGCGCCTTGTGCTTGAAGTAGTCGTCCACCTTTTGGTACGGCGTGACGCTGGAGGTCACAATGCCCGTCAGGTCGCGGCGGTACTCGGCCGACTGGTTCATCCACGACTGGTAGCCAATGACAAAGTACGGCGTCACGGCCAGGCGGCGCTGGCGGGGCGTCGTGTTGCGCACGCGCAGCGTCCACAGCTCGGCCACGTCGTCCGTCGGCAGGCCGACGGTCATCTCGACCGTGACGCCGCCGCGCTCGGCCGTCCAGCGGATGTCGCTCTGGCCGGCCGAAAAGACAAAGCTGTCGAGCGCCGTGCGCGCCGGCTCGTAGGGCGCCGAGAAGAAGAGGTCGGCGGCGTCGAGGTCCTGGACGTAGACAAAGCGGCCGGGGTGCTCGGTAAAGTAGTTCTGCTCCGGCTGCATAAACGTCTTGGCCTCGAGGTTGGGCGCGTGCGAGTACTTGGCCGGCTCGGGCTGCATGAACTGCGCCGTGGCATAGCCGCGGCAGGTGGCCTGGATCATCATCTTCTTGTTCCAGAGAAAGGCGGACGCCTTGGGCATCGCTGTCGGGCTGGCCAGCTCGTAGCGGTCGCCCGACGCCGACGGGCGCACAAAAGTGTCGGGCTCCACAGGCATGTTGCAGAGGGCGTGGGCGTGGGCGAGCGAAGTCAAAGGTCAGTCAGATCAGAGGCAGCTTCACAAGACAAGTTTGGAAGCTGATGATGTTACAAAATCTGCCGCCCACCACAGAAAAAGAGAGAAACGGCAGAGGCTTACTGCGGGGGCAGCTGCGATGGGCCACAGCCAAGGAAGGAGCGAGCAACCGCAAAGAGCGCGGCACACAAAACGGCAAGTGCCCCCAGGCCCTTAAATAGGGGGCTCCTTATAGAGGCCAACCACAGCACGGGGCTCTGCTTGAGACGGTCGACTCCGCAAGTCTACAGAGTATAGCTAGCTCGTGTTCTCCGCTGTATTTGTACGGCCCGCCGGCCCGTCCAGCCCGAAGGTGGCATTGTGAACAAACATGGACATGCTGATTCATGGGCATGCTCTACTTTCTCAGACCGCCGCATGTCCGTCCCTTTTTATGTGCCATGGACTTTCAGAAAAATATTCAAGCGCTCTTTGAGAACACCGGTTTTGCTTTTCTTCCAACGTGGAAATGTAGCTCTGACCCAGAAAGATTGTAGTTCTGGCCCAGTTAGGCTTGTCTTTGCGGGGTTGAGCTCGACTCCGCAAGGCCCCACATCGCCGGCTAATTGAATTTAAGGTTGTGGCTCTCGTGTTTTGTGGGCCTTTGGTGGACCTTACATAGCCTTGCATAAAACGAGCATTACTTGGTCCATTACTTTCCGACTGAATACAACACCGAGGGCTATTTTTTGAGAATGATTCCGTGGAAGGCAAAATGATTCCGTAGAAGGCTATGGCAAGTGACTCTGTCAGGGTCTGGCCGTCTGCATAGAGAGTGTATTTACGGCAGCCTTGATTGTGTTGTCTAAAAAAACGAGTTTGGAATATAGAAGTAACAGCCTTGATAAATCAAAACATAAATCACAAGACAGAGTATGAATCAGCCCACTGCATCAAACAACCGGGTTGCCTACTACTGTTGAGCTATCTACTCACAAAGGGCCACGATCATCATGTTCAGCACACAACTTTGTACATACCCTCTCGGGTGTTGAAACTGGCCCTGGATACACGCCACTATGCATGCCGCGGCACTTAAATCAAAGACAAGTCAAAACAGCAAGCCTCCCAACAGAAATCATGCCAAGAAGCATACAAAGAGTTCTCCGACTCCCGAGTAGCCCCCCAGAATGTCTCTACATCGCGCCATGACACCGCCCCTAGCTGCCCACCTGCTGGCCTCGAGCCTGGGTATAAGAGAGCGCAGGAAGGAAAAAAAAAACAATAGAGAGCACGGGAAGGACAAAGAGAGAGCACAGCAAGGAAAAAAAGAACATAGTCACACATCCGCTACAGTACAAATCCGCCGAGCATGCGACTCGAGTCCGGCGCGCCGGCTGCCTTGGTCTGGTGCGTGCAGAGGTCCTAGCCTTCTTCCGCACCGGCCTCATCCTCCTCCAGCTCCGCCATGAGCATGGCCTCCAGCTGCTCGTCGTCAATGTCAATGCTGGTCGGAACAGCCGATTGCTTGGCCGGAACAAGTCTCTCTCCGTAGCTGGCCGAAACCGCCGCCGCCGCCGTCTTTTCCGAGGCGTCTGTTGCTATCGCGACCGACTGCCTCAGCTTGGACGGGCTGCGGCTTCTCGGCAGCCTCATCTTCTGCCTCTTGGCTATGAGGTTGCGCCCACGGGATAACAACGAGGACTCGCTGTCGTTGTCCGTGTCGTCTCCATGCTTCCGCTTGGACGTGTGAGATATGGGCGCGCCAGCACCGTTGCCGTCCGCCTCGTCGCCGCCCTCGTCCATGGCATCATCGTCGTCATCGTCGTCATCATCGTCTGAGCCGTAATCGGCCTCGGCCCCAGCTTCAGCCTCGGCCTCCTCGCGCTCATCGTCCTCCTCGTCGTCGCCCTCCTCGGCGAGGAACATCTCGAGCTCGTCGTCCGCCGATCCCCAGTCAAAGGTGCCCAGCTCGGCAATCGGGCTATTGGCAATGTCGTCGTCCAGGGCCTGCATCGAAGCGGCCCCCTCGTCGCCGTCTTCGTCACTCGCGTCCTCGTCGCCGTGGTCAGTGTCGTTTGTGTCGTACCCATTGCTGCTCGTCTTGTCGCGTGGCCTAGAGAGGACAATTTTGGGCTGCCGCTGCCGCTGCTGCTGCTGCTGGCGGCCTTCCACCGGCTGATTCTCCTGGTCAGACAAGGCCTCCGTGTCACTGACTTCGCTCTGCGCCCCATCCGCCACGGCCCGCTCGCGGTCCGATGGGTGGACGGGAATCTGGAAATGCTGTCAGTACGCAAAAAAAAAAAAAAAAAAAGCTTTCGAATCGCAAGGAGGAGGATCTACCTACTAGATATGGTGTCTCGTCCAGTCGGGCCCACTGGCTGAAGCAGTCGGCAAGCCAGTGCTGGTTGACAATCTTGATGCTGGGGATGCGAGCGGCCTGGCGGAGTTTCTGCGTCCGCGGACGGTCACTGCTAATGACGAGATGGGTCACCTTTTTGGACACGTGCGTGCGGAGACGAGCCCCAAAGCTCTGTGCCTGCAGGCCAATATCGGAGCGCTCCACGTCCACACCCAGGGGGACCAGGCCTGACAGCACGATGCTGGTGCCCTGCAGGACCTGTCCCTTGAGGCGGTCGAGGATGTCGCCGACGTCGGGCACGGCAGCCATGTCGATCTTGTCGGCGCTGCGGCTGGAAGGCAGGCTGCCACCGCCGTTGGGCTGTGCGCGAGTGCCCGTGGTAGCAGCAGAGGCACCGCGCTGGGCGTCGTACAGGGCGTAAAAGTTGTGGTGGAGCTGGGTCAGGTGCTTTTCGAGGAACGAGAGCTCATTGTCGTCGTCGTAGAGCACGCAGTGGCGGGCCCGGGGTTGTGATTCGGGCCTGTTGGCGTTTAGCTGGGTGCTTTGGGGCGTGGTTGCGGCGGGGGAGGAGGCGGCGGTGGAAAAAGAAGAAGACGAGGAGGAAGAAGCAGAAGCAGCAGCGGCGGCGGCCTCTTCGTCTTCCTTGTCAAGTTGTTCCTGCATGTGGAGCAGCGGGCGGTCCTTGATCTGCTTCTCCATGGCTCGTTCTTGCTCCTCCTCTGCCTGCTGTTGCAGCCGGGCCTCGGTTGCCTCCACTCTGGCGGTCGTTCCGTTGAGAGGAGTCGCGCTGCCGCTGCCACTGCCGCTGCCACTGCTGCTGCTGTTGCCGCTGCCGCTGCCGCTGCTGGCGAGCGGCGCGCTTGTGTCCGGGGCAACGGCGGCGGGGCTTGTTGTGGCCGTCGTGGCTACCGCCGCTGCTACCAAGGTAGCTGCCGAAGCGGCGGCCGGTGACTCGACGGCTTTGTGGTTGTCAGCAGTCACGGGCGAGGCATCAGAGGCAGACGGCGACGACGGCGGCGGCGTGGCCTCGCTGGCAGCAGGCGCGAGGTCGCTGCGCTTGGGCATGAAACTGGAGTTGATATCGCCGGTGCCCTTGAAAAAGTCGTAGGGGGTGACCTTGATGAGGTTGCTTCTGTTAAAAGGCCAGACGTCGGCGCGGTCGTCAATGATGACGGCCATGTGGGTGCTGACGGGGAAGAGGCGTTGCAGCGACTTGGCGATAATGTTGCCGTTCTCGTCGCGGCTGATGACGCGGTTGGCAAAGAGGGTCTGGTCGGGGTCGACGATGCGGGCAATGTTGGTGGCGTAGGTGCGGGTGCCCATGGTGTAGACGTGCAGCTCGTACATGGTGGCGATGCGGTGCAGAAAGGCGGCGAGGCCGGGGCGCATCTTGATATAGTACCAGCAGCCGCGGGCGACGCCGCGGTAGCCCTCGTCGAGCTGGAAGCGGCGGACGTCCTGGAGGGCCTCGTAGTTGGGGTTGGCCGGGTCCTGCTGCCACTCGCCAATGGTGGGATCGATGCAGGCGTGGATAATGGTCTGGTCGAGGTCGACGACGAGGCTGAGCTTGCGCTGGCGCAGCAGGCGCAGCTGCAGGTCCTGCTCGACGCGCGTGGCGGCGACGCGGCTGACGGTGAGGCTGGTCTGGTCGTGGGTCATGTTGATGGGGGCGCGGTCCGTGTCGCGGGTCTCGCTGGCCCAGTTGACCTCGCTCATGTCCTTGCCGCAGAGGGCGCAGAGGCCCTGGAACTGTACCTCGTGGGTGCAGGCCTCCTCGACGGTGAGGCAGGGGCGGTCGCGGGCGACGAGGTCGCCGACGGCCACGTTCCAGGCCAGCAGCTTGCCGTCTTCGGGCGCGTTCCAGTCGGTGATGCTAGTCAGCGTCTTGGTCTGCAGCTCGAGCGTCTCGCGGTCCTGCGGCAGCTCCATGGTGTACTCAAACGAGTACTGCAGCACGGGCTCCTGTTTCCGGATGGTATCGCCGGGCGTCTTGTAAAGCTTGGTGATGCGGATCGGATACTTGAGCCGTGCGCCCAGGTGGAGGGCCTTTTCGCCCTTTTTGCCGGCCATGGCAGCGGCGGCGTCGGAGCGGCTGCGGCGGTAGGTCGTGCGGATGTGCGTCGACAGGCGCGTCGGCGGCGTGGGCCGCGTCGGGATCACGGGAAAGGGGTCGGGACGCGAGCGCAGACAGAGGCGGCCGAGGAGGGCGGCCGGGGGGGCAGTGGTGGCAGCGGCGGCCGGACCGGCGTAGGGGGGAAAGGCAGCGCCGCGGGCCGGGAAAAGGGGGCTATAAGCCATATTAGCATAAGAGAAACGGGGGTAAAGATCCATAATAATGGTAAGAATGGAAGCCTTTGACACGCCCGCATCGTGCGTCGGCGCGTGGGCAGATGTATAGGAGAGAGAAAGAGAGAGAGAGAGAGAGAGAGAGAGGAGGGAGAGAAGGAGGGAGAGAGAAGGAGGGAGAGAGCTTGGGAGAGCGGGAGAGCGAGAGAGCGAGAGAGCGAACGCGAGCGAGAGAGACAACGGGCAAGGGCAACAACAGGAGCCATACTGACCAGAGAAGGAAAGGACGAGCCCGCGAAACGGGAGGCCAGAAGAGTCACGACGGCGGAAAGGGAGGAGTGGGAGGACGAGGCCGAAGCGAGGCAGCAAGTCGAGAAGCGACGCGTCGGGGTGCAGCACGTTCTTTCCGCAGCAGCAGACGTGGGTCTAGAGCGCAATGCGGATGCAGCAGGGACGTGGCAGAGAGGAAGCAGAAGCGGACGCGGAAGTGGCGGGCGACATGTCTGCCTGCCGTGACGATGGTGGTGTGGTGGACAATGAATGAATCTGGTGTAGGAGGAGCGACGAGCGAGGAGCTGACCTTGCGAGCGGCACGTGACCAGAGTCACATGGTAGCTTCCGGATTGGGAAAGGCGGCAGCGGCGGACGACCAGTTGCCAAAGCTGACAGCAATTGCGAGGTGCGACTCTGGAGAGACGGTCTTGGCTTTCCGGGGCATGGTGATCCAGACAGAAGATGATTGCGAGTTTGTGACGTTGAGTTGCTCTGAACCTTTTGCGAGAAACACGAGTAGCAATGGGCCGGCGTTCTGGAGCGGATGCGCGGGCGACACCGCCGAGGCGAACCGAGTCGAGAAGTCTGCCGTTTACGGGGTGTTCTTTTTCCCCCCTCGGGCACACCTCCAGAGCGCTGTGCTTTCAGAACAGCGCACACCATCGCAGCGCTCCGGCGCGGCGGCGGCGGCGGCCGTTTTCTGCGCGCGTCGATGAGGTTGCGCAGCACGTGACCCCCCGGCAACGAAGGCGAGCAAAGACTGGCGAATCAGACACTCGTGCGGAGCCCGCTTTTCGACGTCAGCGGGGAACAGAGCCGCGCTAACGCGGGCGCATTCATGGCCGTGAAAAGTTGTGCCGTCAAAGCCATCCGGTCCCGAGCAGCGACACAGCGCGTACCGAGCAGCGACACTGCGAATGGCTTCGACGGCAGCTCCCACGGCGGCTACAGCGCCCACGGCGCCCCCGGCGGCCGACAGCGCGGCGAAGAAGACGCCGAGCGCCGCGCGGTCGATTTTGGCCGGCGCTCTGGGCGGCGCCGTCGAGATCGGTGGGTGGTGGTGGTGGTGGTGGTGATGGTGGTAGTGGTGATGGTGGTAGTGTGGCTGTTTGTATGCCCTTGCTGACCTGCTACCGTAGCCATTACATATCCGGCAGAGTGTGAGTGCTGTGCTTCTGTTGCTCTGGTAGTTGTGGCTCCCGTCCGTTCTGACCTCCAGTCGCCAAGACCCGCACGCAGCTCAACACGCGGCTGCCAGACAGCAAAAAGGTGCCGTGGCCGCCGTTTGGCCGGCAGTGGTACGCGGGCTGCACGACGCTGATCATTGGCAACTCGGCCAAGGCAGGGATCCGTAGGTGTTCCAACCGCCCACTCTCCTCCACCTCCATCCTCACCTCCATCCTCACCTCCATCCTCCATCTCCATCCTCCACCTCTTTTCCACCTCTCCTCACCTCCATCCTCCACCTCTCCTCCCCCTCCATCCCCCTAAACACGCTGACGCTGTCGCCAGGCTTCCTCGCGTTCGATCAGTACAAGCGGCTGCTGGCGGACGAGAACGGGCGGCTGTCGGGCCCGCGCACGGTGCTGGCGGGATTCGGCGCGGGCGTGACGGAGTCGCTGCTGGCGGTGACGCCGACGGAGAGCATCAAGACGACGCTGATTGACGACCGCAAGTCGGCGGCGCCGCGGCTGCGCGGGTTCCTGCACGCGGTGCCGGTGATGGCGCGCGAGCGCGGCCTGCGCGGCTTCTTCCAGGGCTTCGTGCCGACGACGGCGCGGCAGGCGGCCAACTCGGCCGTGCGCTTCTCGTCGTACAACTTTTTCAAGCAGCTGGCCGAGGGCTACCAGGCGCCCGGCGAGAAGCTCGGCAGCGTCACCACCTTTGCCATGGGCGGCCTGGCCGGCCTCGTCACCGTGCTCGTCACGCAGCCGCTCGACACGGTCAAGACGCGCATGCAGAGCATCGAGGCCCGCTCCGTCTACGGCACCAGCCTGCGCTGCGCCGGCTCCATCCTCCGCCAGGAGGGCCTGCTGACCTTTTGGAGCGGCGCCCTGCCCCGCCTCGCCCGCCTCGTGCTCAGCGGCGGCATCGTCTTTAGCATTTACGAAAAGTCCATGGACGTCATGGGGCGCCTCGACCCGGAGGGGCGCTACATTTAGGGGAGGAAGGACAAATCCATACATTGGCACGGGAAAGTAGAAGCCATCTTGTGCAAACCAGTCTTGTTTCTAGAGTGTCCAACTGTCATGACAACCGGAACATGCCGCCGAGCCGCTTGGCCACGCGCCCGAAAAAGCTGCGCTTCGGCGCCTCCTCCAGCTCCGTGATGAGCTCGTCGTAGTACGTCGGACGGCTCTGCGGCGTCATCAGGCGGCCTGTGATGCGGTTCTGTGGCGTGAGATGGGTACGTATAAGCTGAGCAAAAAGAAAAAAAAAAAAAACAAAAAAACCTACGCTGTTCTTGTAGCGGTCGTCCAGCAGCGAGTACAGCGCATTGACCTGGCGCAGCTGGTCGCGCTCAACGGCAGCCGTCGACCGGGGCAGGCCCGCGCCCGCGGCGCCCTGGCGGCCGGCCAGGCGGTCGGCCAGGTGGCGGCCGAGGGCATCCTGCAGCTGCAGATCCGGACGCAGCTGGTCTCGCGGCCAGCGCGCAAAGGCCGCCTTGTAGTGTTTCTGGAGAGCCTGTTTTCGGTTCAAGTCAGCCTCACAGCCGCCCGCTCCGCACGCCACGCGCTCTCTCGGCGCCGACTCACACTCTTGATGCTGCCCGACATGGTGGCGGAAGACGGTCGTCGTGTGGTCGCGGGGGGGGAAGCGAAGACGAGGCTTCAGAAAGGTTTCTTCGGAGGCGAGAATGATTACCTAACCAGGCCCCACAGGCCGCGGGAGCTGATTGGCTGCATAATTACTAATAATTGCGGACTCGTCAGCAGACTCGCCGCCGGAAGCCTACGTACCCCTACGCCCCAGCAGCCCAAACGAACGCTTCGGTACGGCCGCTCCTCGTGCCGCTCTCCTCTTCTGCTCCAATTCCCCCCCCCCCCCCCCCCTACCCAAAACCGCACGCCCATCTCTTTTGCGCATCGGCGCTTTTCTGTTGTCTCGGTGTCGGACTTCTTTTCGCCTCTGGCTGTCTTTCCTTTGGTATTTTTTATTTTTCCCGTGCTCCCTTCTTTTGTCGCTGTCATTCCTGCTGTGTTTTCTTTTATCCATCTCCGGCTGTCTTTGCCTCCTGAAACGTCTCGACTTGTCCTCCTGTTCCAACATTCTTCCTATCGCCCATAGCCTTCTCGCCGCAACCTCCTAGCACTCGCACCGCAACGCAACACACATTGCACATATTAGATCAATCACGGCGCGGCGTCCCGTCTGACCGACACAATGTCGGGCTACGAACGGGTAGGTTTTCCCTCTTTGCACTGCCCCCCCCCCCCTCCCTCCCTCCTCTCCCTCCTCCCTGTCACCCCCTGACCATCGCTCACATGCCATGCAGGTCAACGCCCACGACGTGGACGAGCCGGTCTCACCACGGCAGCCCATTCCGAGCTCGCCGCCGCCGTCGTTCCACTCGCGCGCGTCCTCGCCGACGGAGGGCGCGGCGGGCCGGGGCCGGAGCCGGGCCGGCCACGGCACGGTGGACCCCGCGCTCGCCGACGCCTTTGACACGGACAGCGACGACGACGGCAGCGACGATGACGACGACGACGACCGCCGGCGGCTGATGCGCGGCCCTCCGGTGGCGGCGGCGGCGGCGGCGGCAGCAGCAGCAGCAACGGCCTCTTCCTCTTCTTCCTCCTCTTCCTCCTCGCCGGACCCCTCGCGCACCACGACGCCCCCATCGCCGCCGGCAGCCGCCGTGGCAGCGGCGCGGGCACAGGCGGCGGCGGCGGCGGCGGCGGCGCGGGCGGCCCCGGCGTCGGGCCGCGTGTACGGCGGCGGCATCCAGTCGGACGGGGTGTTTTCGAACCTGACGGCCAAGCCGGAGGCAGGGGCGGAAAAGGACGAGCAGCCACCGGTGAGTGCTTTGGGGCTGTAGGGAGATGCCGTTTCGAACGTGTCTGAGAGAGAGAAGCGCTAACGGGCCAGACGTACGAGCAGGCGGCGGCGGACTCGGCACCGCCGTACTGGGAGACGACGATCCTGGCGCCCGGGCTGGGCGGCCCCGACGACGTGTACGTGGACGGCATGCCGGTGGGCTCCGTCTTCTCGTTTGTGTGGAACGGCATGATCAGCATGTCCTTCCAGGTGGTGGGCTTCCTCCTGACGTACCTGCTGCACTCGACGCACGCGGCCAAGAACGGCTCGCGCGCCGGCCTCGGCATCACCCTGATCCAGTACGGCTTCTACATGAAGGGCTCCGCCGACGAGAACAGCCCCGGCGCCGCCGGCATGTCGGCCGCCTCCACCGGCGGCGCCGCCTCTTCCGACGGCTACGCCAGCCCGCCCGACCCCAACGCCCACACCTTTGACCCGGACACCGTCGCCCAGGGCCACGGCGGCATGGGCGACGGCAGCAGCGGCGGCGGCAGCGGCGGCGGCAGCCTCTCGGACATGGCCAGCTCCGAGTGGGTGGCGTACGCGCTCATGATTGTCGGCTGGTTCATCCTGATCCGCGCCGTCAGCGACTACCTGCGGGCGCGGCGGCACGAGCAGCTGGTGCTGCAGAGCCCGGACCGGGGCCTGGGCGTGGCCGTGATTGCCGACGGCGAGCACCCGGAGCATGTGGTGTAGCTGTGTGATTTGTCTCTCTCTTTTTTTTTCCTTTATGTGTGTGTGTGTGTGTGTTTGTTTTTGTTGCATCAGGTCGTTCTGGGCCGCATTTGTGTATCTGTATGTATGGTAGGGAGCATATAATTTTGGGTCAAGCACTGTATACCGCACTGTATATCCACACTGTACGGTGATATCAGCATGACAGCATCGCCCCAGCCAGACTTTTACATCTCTTTGATCTTGTCTCTTTGCCGCCTTGTCCCATCTGCCTCTGCTGCTTCCCGTGTCACGCATGGCCTGGCGCAGCTCTGCCGCCTCGCATGCGGCTCTCGTCGAGAACCTCTGCCGCCACGGCATGATCACCGACGCGGCCGTGCAGGCCGCCTTTCTGGCCGTCGACCGCGCCGACTATGTGCGCGCCGGGGCCGGCCCGGCCGCCGCCTATGCCGACACGCCGCAGCGCATCGGCTTTGGCGTCACCATTTCGGCGCCGCACATGCACGCGCTGGCCGTGCAGCACCTGCTGGCGTTTGTGCGGCCGTCGCCGGCCCGGCCGGCGCCGCGCGTGCTCGACGTCGGCTCCGGCTCCGGCTACCTGACGCACGTGCTGGCCGAGCTCGTCGGCACGCGGCCCGGCGCCGCCGTCGTCGGCGTCGAGCACATTGCCGCCCTGCGCGACCAGGCCGTTGCCAACATGCAGCGCAGCGCCGGCGGGCGCGCACACCTCGCCGCCGGCCGCGTGCGCTTTGTCGTGGGGGACGGCCGCGAGGTCGTGGCGGGGCTGGGCTCGGGGTTGGAGTCGGGTCCGGGTCCGGAGTTGGGGTCGGGTTCGGGTCCGGAGTCGGAGTCGGGTCCGGGTCCGGGTCCGGGTCCGGGGTCGGAGTCGGGTCCGAGTCCGGAGTCGGGTCCGAGTCCGGAGTCGGAGCCCAAGTCCCGGCCCGGGTCCGCCCCCCTCGACACCCCCACCTTTGACGCCATCCACGTGGGCGCGGCGGCCACCGGGCTGCCGCCGGCGCTGCTGGACCAGCTGCGGGCGCCCGGGCGCATCTTCATCCCGCTCGAGGACGCCGAGACGGGCCAGCAGCACGTCTGGACGATCGACAAGGACGCCGCCGGCCGGGTCACGCGCACGCGGCTGTTTGGCGTGCGCTACGTGCCGCTGACGGACGCGCCGGCTGGCTGACATGGACCGATCGCCCCGAGGTTGCTCATTACTCGCACTTTATTGATAATTACTCGTACCTTACCGACTCATAAATACTCGTATACGTTGCTGGTCTGTGCATGCGCTCCAACGCCGTTCCTTCCCAATCTGGTTCCCGTCCAAGTCATTTCAAAAAGCGGTCTCGTGACTCGTCCTTCAGTCTATCCAAACCGGTCTCGTCACTCGTCCCTCACCCCCCCAGGATCACTGACTGCTGCATCGGGTCGTCGTCGCCCACAAACGTCCAGCTCTCCTCGGGCTCCTCCTCGTCGTACGTGTCACCCTCGCCGTCGACGCCGCCCACGCCGTGTGTCCGCGGGCTGCCGCTGCCGCCGCTGCCGCCGCCGCCGCCGAACTCGCCGCCCAGGCCGGAGCCGGAGCCGGAGCCGAAGCCCGGGCCGAAGCCGCCCGTCTGGCCGCCGTCCTCGCTGGCCCGCGCCGCCGCCGCCGTGCCGTTCTTGAGCGCCTTGGCCTTGACCAGCGACTTGGCGTACTCCATGTCGCGGTAGATGCACTGGATGGCCACGTCGACGCCGTTTTCCTGCGGGTCAGTTAGAATGATAAGAAGTTGAGGAAAATAATAGGAGCCACGCGCCCCCCCCCCCCCCCCCTCGCTGAAACTACCTGGCGGATCTGCGCGCCGAGTGCGGCGGCCTTCTTGATCATGCGCTCCGAGTTGGTCGCCTCCCAGAGCGCGCGCGCAAAGCTGGTGGCGCCCCATTTCTTGAGGCACAGGCCGACGCCGAGGTCCTCGACGCGGCCGCCAAAGAAGAACTGGTCGCCGAAAAAGGGCCGGATGATCGTGGGGATGCCCGCCCGCAGCGACGCGCCTGTCGTGCCCGAGCCGCCGTGGTGCGCCGCCGCGTCGATCTGCGCAAACAGCCAGTCGTGCGGCGCCGCCTTGATGAGGAAGATGGACGGCGGGAGCACGTCGTCGGCGGCAGCCGTTGATGTTGATGCTGCTGCTGCTGCTGCTGCTGCTCCTGCTGATGCTGCTGCTGCTGCTGCTGCTGCCGACCCCCCCGAGGCCACCAGGCGGTCCGACCAGCCCTTGGACAGGATGCAGCGCACGTCGGCCTTTTCGACCGCGTCCACCACCTCCTGCGTCATCTTGGCCGGGTCCGGCACCAGGATCGACCCGAAGCCCACGTACACGAGCTTCTTCTTGTCGCGCCGCGCCTGCGCGATGAACGCCGTCAACGCGGGGGGGGGTGTCCAGGCGGCGGCGGAGGCGGCCTCGTCCGTGGTCTTGTCCGTGGACTTGTCTGCGGTCTTGTCCGTGGTCTTATCCCTGGTCTTGGTCGTCTTCTCCGTGTCCGTCTTCTCGGCCTTCCCCCCCTCATCCAGAAACCAGTACCCGGTCACGCGGATCCAGTCGCTGTAGTCGAGCGGCGGCGGCACGACCGAGGCGCTAAAGTTGTAGAGAAAGGGCACCTTGTTCGGCTGCATCTTCTCGAGCGTCGTGTTGGGCAGGCCCAGCGTCTTGTTGCGCCAGCGGTTGATCTGCGAGGCCGTGGCCTTCCAAAAGATATTGTCAAACATGACATAGGTAATGTAGTTGTAGGCGCCGCCCATCTTGTGCTCGGGCATGATAAAGGCGTGCGGGTACGCGCGCGTGCGCGTCCACGGCATGGTAAAGGCGCGGAAGTAGGGCACCTGCAGCCGCTCGGCAATGTGGATGCCGGCCATGGCGCTGGGCGACTCGATCAGCAGCTCCGCGTCGGCGCACGCCGTCCAGGCCGACGCCAGCAGCTCGTCCAGCCACGAGCGCATCTTGGTGTTGGCCTCGCGCAGAAACTGCCACGTAAACGTGCCGTTCTCGATGCACAGCCGCATAAGCTCGCCCGGGTCGCCCTCCACGCGCCCGTACTCGAGCCCGTGGCTGCGGATCCAGCCCTCGAACTCGGGGTGCGTCGCAATCGTCACCCGGTGGCCCTCGGCCCGCAGCCCCCGGCCCAGCGCAATGTACGGCTGCACGTCGCCGCGCGAGCCAATCGTCAGGCACGTGATGCGCAGCGGCCGCGCCGGCTTAAAGTTGAGGAAGGACGCCCGGGGGTCGTCAAAGAGGATCGTCGGCGAGTCGGCCGGGCTTGCCGGGCTTGCCGGGCTGGTCAGGGGCCGCTGCGGCATCTCGGCCATGTCCGCGGGGACTGCCGCCGTCTCCTGCCGCGTCTCCTGCCGCGCCTCCTGCCGCGCCTCCTGCAGCGCGTCGCGCTCGGCCCGCGCGGTCACGGCGCCGGCCTTTTCGTCCTCGCCCAGCAGGCCCGACTCCTCCGGCAGGCCGCGCGCCGTCTCGAGGCCCTGCAGCAGCGTGATGGTGCAGTCGTCGCGCATGTCGGCCTGGCCAAACTCAAAGAAGAGCTCCTCGTGGCCGCGGATGACGACGACAAGGCCAGAGAAGCCGAAGCGGAAGCCCTTTTCCTTGGTCACGTTTTCCATGTCGCGCAGCGGCAGGATCAGCTTGGTGCGCGTGCCCGGCAGCAGGCTGCGGAAGCAAAAGGACCGGTTGCTGATGTAGATCTTGCCGTACAGCGGCAGCACCCGCATCAGGTAGCCAAAGTAGGTCGCCTGCAGCTTCTCTGTCGCCGGCAGCGCAAAGTGCGCCCGGAACCGCTCGTTGGACAGCGCCACGTCTGTTGTCGTACCCGTGCTGCCGCCGTCAAATGTGCCGGGGACGCCGGGGCTGCTGGGCATGCCGGGCATGCCGCCGTCGATGTCGCCGCCGCCGACGCCGCCACCGCCGCTGCCGCCGCCGCCGCCGCCGCCGTCCAGCGCTCGCTGCGGCGTGTCACGCTGGCGCAGTCTACCCTGCCGCTCGGCCGCCGCCGCCGCCGCGGCGTCCGCGTCCGCTTCCGCGTATGCGTAGGCGTCCTCCTCCTCCTCGTCGTAGTGCCGCCGGCCGCCCTTCCACATGCCCGACACCTTTTCGACGTAGCCCATGCTCTCGGTGGCCAGCAGCGAGCTCATGCGCCGCGACTGCCGGTTCAGCCAGCCCGCATAGGCCCCGGCCCGCTGCAGCGGGTACGTGCCCAGCTTGGCAAAGTTCTGCAGGCTGCCAGACTGCGAGTCCATGGACGAGCGCGCGCCGGGGTCGCCCAGGATGTCGCCCGTAGCGGCGGCGGCGGCGGCGGCGGCGGCAGCAGAAGTCGCCGTGGCGGCCCGGGAGGACCGCGCCGCCGCTTTGCGCCCCACGGTCGGGCTCTGGAACACGTCGCTGTCGTGCAGGATCTGGCTGGCCGAGAAGCTGGCCTGGCTCGGGTCGTCCAGCAGCGACGACGACGGCGCCAGCGAGGTGCTGTCCGACCTGTCGGATTTGCCGGCCGCCGGCCGCGTCCCGGCGGCAGCGGCGGCGGCAGCGGCGGCGGCAGCGGCGGCGGCTCTGGCGTGTCGGTCGCCGCTAGCGGATCGGCGCTCGCTGAAGCTGCGGCGCAAGGTGCTGTTGCTCTGCTGCTGCCACTGCTGGCTGCTGCCGCCGCCTGCTCCCCCTCCTCCTCCACTTCCACCGCCGCCCAACGACGTCCGCAGCGCGTCAAAGCTACTGCGCTGCCCCTCGCCGCTGGCCCGGGGGCTGCCGCCTGTCGTCGGCGACGTGGCGACCAGCGTAGCCCGAACCGAGTCCTGCAGCCGCGACGGCCTTGCCCTGGCTTCGGGCGTGGCCGGGCCGGACGAGGGCCGCTCGCCAAAGGCGCTGGTCGAGTCCTGCGAGGTGGTGTCGTCGGCCGGGCGCTGCGGCGTGGCCTCGCCGGCGTCGTCGATGAGGATGCGCAGGACGCGCACGGCCTCCTTGCCGTAGTCGAAGAAGGAAAAGAAGTACTGTATGTCAGCGATATGTGAAACACACACACACACACACACACACACACACACACACACACCTCATCTATGGCATAGGTCTCGTCGTTGTCAATGACGCGGATCTTGCAGGTGTCGGCAAACTCGACGACGGTCTGGGTCTCCTCAATGTCGATAACGTTGGCCAGGGGCAGGGAGATCTTGACGCTGTCGCCGTCGTTGTGGGAGCGGAAGATGACGCGCTGCAGGCTCTTGACCCATTCCTGGGCGCTGGGGGCGCTGTCGGCGCGGAAGTAGTAGGTGCGGTGGTGGGTGACGACCTGGAAGTGCAGGCCCTCGCGGTCGCGGTCGCGGTCGGCCAGGGTGGCGGAGATGCCGTAGCGCAGGTCGATCTGGCCGTGCGGGAAGTAGAGGTTGGCCGGGTCGCGGTAGTAGGCCAGCACGTCGCCCTTGAGCCGGAACCAGTAGCGGTTGTACTTTGGGTTGCGTTTGCCCGACTTGGCCAGGTAGCCCGACTTGACGACCTCGTTCTGGGGGGGGGAGTCCGCGTCAGCAACTGTCATGGACCGGCGGCAACCGGAGGACTCACCGCCTTCTTTGGCAGGTATGCGTAGAAGCAAATGTGCCGCGCCGTGATGTACATGTAGCCCTGCAGCAGCACGCTCTGCAGCAGCCAGCAGGGGTACTCCTCAATGACCTCTTCGGGCGCGTCAAAGTCGAAGATCTCCATGAGCTTGTGCGCGAGCGCCGAGGGCCCGCCGGCATCAGCATCGGCATCGGCATCGGCATCGGCATCGGCATCGGCATCGGCATCGGCATCGGCATCGGCGTCGGCGTCGGCCTTTGTCTCGGCAGCGGCACCGCCCGCGCTGCTGCCTTTGCGGCTGCGGTGGCGGCTGCTGCGGCTGCGGCTGCGCGTCGGCGTCTGGGCCTGGGCGGCCAGCTCGGCCTCGGCCTCGAGCATGCGGCTCATCACGGGCGCGATGCTGCGGACGCTGTCGCTGCGCGCGGCGCGGGTGGACGGCTGTGCCGCCGTGCCGTGGCCGTCCATGGTGTTTGCAGTGTTTGCGTGGCTGCTGGCATGGCTGCTGGCGTGGCTGTTTGCGTCGGCGTCTGCGTCTCTGCTGGGGCTGTTTGCCGCGCTGCTGTGCTTCCCTGCGGCCCCGTCTGGTTGGTCGTCTTCCGCATACTTCACCACTGGCCGGGGCGTGCGTGCCAGCGAGCCCGAGTGCGAGCGGTGCTTGCCGGCCAGCTTGGTCTTGAGCGAGGGCAGGTCCAGCAGCAGCATCCGGCCCTGGTTGCGGCGCTGCTGCTGCTGCTGCTGCTGCGCACTTTCGCCGGCAGTGGGCGGCGCGCGGTGCGGCAGCGATGGCTGAGCGAAAAAGGTTGACTGTGCGAGGTCCCGGTCCCGCGCCCAGCGCTTGCCGCGTTTCTTGTCGCTGGCTGCTGCCTGGGTGGCGGCTGGCGTCGACGTGAAGACGGACGCTGCGAGGCCGCCGCCGCCGCCGCCGCCGCCGTCGTTGGCGCCGCCGTCTCCCTCGCCCTCCTCGTCGCTCGACTGGCCGTCGAAGCGGTCGTTGAAGTTGACGGCCGAGCCGGCAGCGGCAATCAGGCCAAAGATGCTCTGGTTGAGGTTCATATACACGCCGTGGCCCGGCATGTTGGGCCGCAACACCTCTTCCTCCTCGGCGCCCTCGGTCGCCTCCTGTAGGCGCTCGGGGAACTCCATCAGCGGCGGGGGCCTGCCGCGGCTGGCCGAGCGGTGGTGCGGGCGGTGGATGTGCGGCGGCGGCGGTAGCGACGGCAGCAGCGCCGACTTGTGCAGTTTCTTGAGAGGTGTAGAGGCAAAGGCAGAGGCTGAGGCTGAGGCAGACAGAGAGTGGTGGAACGGACGCTGCTTCGCGCCCGCGGGCAGGCTCTGGGTTTGTTTTGAGGGCGAGGCTGTGCGGATGGCGGGCGAGGAGGCGAGCGAGCTCGAAGAGGCCGAGGCCGATGTCGACGTCGGGGCCTGGGGCGGCGCTGCGCCTGCAGGCGAGGCCATGGTGCGTGTGTGTGTGGTGTGGTTGGCGAGTGTTGGGGCAGCAGTCTGATGTCGCCTGGAATGTCCCTGGGTGATGTCCCTGGGTGATGTCCCTGGGTGATGTCCCTGGGTGATGTCCCTGGATGATGCCGCCTGAAGCTGCCTAGATTCAGCCGATTGTTTGGCTCGCTTCCGTTCCGTTGGGTTGCTTCCGTGCTTGCTTCCGCGGGTGTTTCTGCAGGCGTGTTTCTTCTCCCGCCGTGATTGGTCGTTTGCTGCGGTCTGGTGCAGGCTGCCGTCGGTTGGGCCACCGTAATCAGCGGCTGCAACGACGCGCCTGGGGATGCAGTCGGATGGAGTCAGTCAAGGCGGCGAGACTCGGCAGAGGCCCGTGATTCGCCGGGCGGCGATGCGGACCCACTGCCGCTCAGCGGGCAGCGCAGCGCGCAGCAGACTGTCGGTGAGGGCGGCTGCAGGGGTGGAAAAGCGCTGCGGCTGCCTGTTGTGCTGCGTTTCGTGCAGAAGCAGCTTTGTTTCTGTTGAGGGCCTTTTTGGAAAGTGTTGCCTGGTAGGCTGGCGACGTTATCTCTCGGATGCTGCTCGGGTGACGCTTTCCTCGGCACATGACGGGGTCACGTGGGCGGCGGATGGGGAAAGAACGATTGGCAGTGTATTACGCGTATATGCGCCCATATGTATCTTACAATGTTCCTTTTTTAACCCTCCGACTCCCCCCCCCTCCTCCTGACCCTACATCCACAGCGTTAGCTTGCCGCTGCCGTTGCCGCCGGCGACCCAGTTGCGGCTCGGGTGGAAGAGGGCGACGGCGGGCACGGCGGTGATGCCGTCGCCGTCGAGCTGGGCGAGCTGGGCGCCGTTGGCGGCAAAGATGTCGACAAAGCGGTTCATGTTGCCGACGGCAAAGCGCGGCAGGCTGGCGGCGGGTCCCTGCGGGCGGCGCTGCCACTGCGGCTTCAGGATGGTGACCCAGCGGCCGGTCTGGTTGTTATGCAGGATGCGGTGCGCGGGCGCGGTGGCGGCGGCGGGCAGGCGGCGGCCGGGGGCCCAGTCGGAGGCGGCGCCGGCGGCGGCAAAGTCGTAAATCTTGATCGTGTTGTCGTACGACGTCGTGGCCACGTGGCCGCCGGGGCCCCAGGCGGCGTGCGACACCGACAGCGGCGAGGGGTCCTCGCCGAGCAGCGCGGGCCGGACGCGGCCGTCGTCGCCGTCGCCGTCGCCGTCGTCGTCACCCTCGGCCCTCTCCATCTTGCGCAGGTCCCAGATCTTGACCGTGCGGTCCAGGCTGGCCGAGACCACCAGGTGCGGCAGGCGCGGGTGCAGCGAGAAGCCGCCAATCTTGTGGCCGCCGTGCAGACGTTCCCAGACGTCGGCGGCGGCGGGCGGCGTGCGGCGGTCGTAGCGGCCGAGGGAGCCGCTCAGGGTGGAGAAGAAGACGAGGTGCGGCTCCGAGTCGGCCAGGTCCATGCACGAAATGGCCGCGTCCTCGTCGGCGGCGGCCGGCGCGTACACCTCGACCGACGTCTGCGCCTGCAGGTCGAGCTTGCGGATGCTGGTGTCGTATGAGGCCGTGTAGACGGCGCCGGGCTCGCTGTCGGGCACGTGGATGCTGGTAATGGTGCGCGCGTGCGGCTTGAAGCCGAGAATCGATGGTGTGGGCGCATCGTCGTCGTCGCCGTCGCCGTCGTCGTCGTCGTCTGCGCCGCCCTCTGCCTCTTGGGACGCGTCAAAGATGCCCAACCGTCCGTCCTTGTCGCCGGCAAACACGATCGGCTTCTCCTCGGAGGGGTGAAAGGCCATGGCGTAGATGCGTTCTTGCGTCAGTTTGAGGTCTGCGGTCGTCAGCGAGGAAAAAAAAAAAAAAAAAAAAAAAATGCCGGCAGCAAGCACGCACCCGCCACGGCAAACTTGTCGTACAGCGCCAGCTGCCCCAGCTCTTTGCGCAGGGCCTTGATGTTCTCGTCGCTCGTGTCCTGCTCGTCGTCGGCGGCGTCGTCGGCGCTAAAGGTGCGCAGGCCCGGCTGCGCGCCCGGCCGCGCCGGCAGCGCCGCCAGCCCCTGCAGCCCGTCGAGGCTGGCCTGCCAGCGGCCGTCGACCTGCATGTCGCTGAGCTTGAGCTCGCCGCCGACGCGCAGCCGCTTGCTGCGCGCCGCGGCCGCGGCCGCCTGGTCGGGGTCGTCGGCGGCGGAGTCGGCGCCGTGGGGGCCGCGCTTGCCGGGCGACGACGACGTGCCCTGCTCGGCCTCGATGCCGGCCACGCGTGCGCTGCGGCGGGTCGGCATGGGCGTCTCGCGCTTGACCGGCTCGGGCCGCCGGCGCCGCGCCGCCGGCTTCTTCTTCTGCGTGGCCGGCGCCGCGGCCGCCGGCGAGGCAAACACCTTGGCCGAGGTCTGGGATATCGAGTTGAGAATCTCATTGTTGAGCTTGGCGTTCTCGGCCCGCCGCCGCTCAAAGG
Organism: Graphilbum cf. rectangulosporium; assembly: GCA_019925645.1. Classification (NCBI taxonomy): domain Eukaryota; kingdom Fungi; phylum Ascomycota; class Sordariomycetes; order Ophiostomatales; family Ophiostomataceae; genus Graphilbum; species Graphilbum cf. rectangulosporium. The sequence goes on from JADHKI010000038.1 coordinate 119,907, forward strand.
CGGTGAGCGCGGGGGCCTCTTCGGCTTTGGCGGGCATGGCGCTGGGGTGGTAATGAGCAAGCGATTGTGTGATGCTACCACCGATGTATGCACATGGTCATGCTACATGGAGAAGAAGGGGGGGGGGGGATGCGAAGCAAAGGTGAAGCACCGGTGATAGCGCGCGTCAAGCGAACGCGTTAAGTGGCGGTCCGTGCATACCAGCTCGCGTGCACGTGATTCTGGAGCTATCCCCGGCAAAAAAAAAAAGTTTCGTTTCTCTTGCTCCCCCCCCCTCTCTGGTCAACCATGGCGGCCGTTTTACCGTTTTTGTGGCCGGCGCGCGTGGCGCCGCGGTTCTGGGGCGTGCCGCGGGGCGTGTGTGTGCGGGCCGCGCGCCTGCGTTGTGCGGCGGGCGAGCGCCGCCTTCACAGTCTCCACGATGATGGCAAAGACCAAAAAGATACGACGGAACCCGCCAGCAACCCCGGGCCCGACCATGCCGCCGTGCGCCGGACGATCCGGCGGCCGCGGCGCGCAGACCCGATCCCGTTTGAGCTGCCGGCGGACATTGAGCAGGCGCTGCTGCCGGAGCGCGAGGCGGGCCGCGAGGGGCCGCAGGGCACGATCACGCCGCAGGAGCGGCGGGCCTTTGAGCGCATCTTTAGCGAGATTGGCAGCGTGGGCGATGCGGCCGACGGAACGGGTCGCGACGGCGCCGACGCCGACGTGGACGCCGGCACCGACACGCGACAGGCCTGGGTGCGCCAGATCCTGCGCGAGGCCTCGGACGACGTGGCCCAGCAGGAGGCAGCGGAAGCGGCGGCGGAAGCGGCGGCGGCGGCGGCGGCGGCGGCGGCAAATCCGGCGACGGCGACAGCGACAGCAGCCGGTGCGCGGAAGCCGCTGCGGCGGCAGCCACGAGCCGCGGCCGAGAGCACGGCGGCACAGCGCCGGGAGATGCTGGCGCGGCTGCCGGCGAGCCTGCGGGCGGCGGCGAGTTCGGCGATGGGCATCCAGGACGCGGACTGGCAGCACGGCGGCGGCGGGACGGCGGCAGCGCCAGCGTGGTCGGCCGTCGACGAGGCGGCCGCGGCCGAGCGGCGGCGGCGGCAGGCCAAGCTCGAGCAGCTGATGCTGCGGCAAAAGACCGACTTTGCCCTGTGGGACTTTATGGAGGACCACGTCTTTGGGATGGCGGCGCAGCTGAGCGGGGCGGCGCCGGCGGCGACGCAGACGGCCGAGTCGCCCAATCCGGCCGAGCCGTCCAAGCCGTCGTCCGAGCCGTCCGAGGCGCCCGAGGCCGCGGCCGACGCGCCGCCGACCATCCCCTCCGACGCCCCCCTCTACCCGGCGCTGCTGCTGCACGGCCTGCGGCTTCTGGGCGGCCACTTTGGCGGCGGCACGGCCTCGCCGCTGGCGCTGGCGCTGCTGCCGCGCGTCAAGGCGCTCGGCCTGGCCGCCTACGTGCTCGGCGTCGGCACGCCCTTTTACAACGCGCTGCTGCGCATCCACTGGCTGCGCTTCGGCGACGCCCGCACCGTCTTTGCCCTGCTCGCCGAGATGCGCCGCGCCGGCCTCGTCTTTGACCACGACACCCTCGACGTCCTGCGCAGCATCGAGTGGCACGTCCTGCCGCTGTTCCGCCGCGCGCCGCGTCCGGGTCCGGGTCCGGGTCTGGGTCCGGGTCTGGGTTTGGGCTCCGGACCGGCCTTGGCTTCCGGCCCGGCTCCGCTCCTCCGCCACCGCCACGACGGCCCCGCCTTTTCCGCACTCGCCCCCACCCTGCCCAACCTCGCCGACGTGCCCGCCCTGCTTGCCTACTGGCGGCCCCGCGTCGAGCGGGCCGCCCGCCCCCGCCGCTGACCCTCTGGCCTAGGCAGTCACGAAACCCCGCCCGCCCCGTTAAAAGGAGTGCCTCTGGACCCGGGCACCACCCCACCACTCTCCTCTGCATCCACCCACCCACCCACACACCTCGCCATGCTTTGCGCCCGCCTGCTCTCGCCCGTCGCGCCCGCCGCCGCCGCCTGCCGCCGATTCATGGCCTCGCAAGCTGCTCCCTCCGGTTCTGACTCTGGTTCTGGCTCTGGCTCTGGCTCCGGCCCCGGCTCCGCATCCGGCCCCGGCCTCGGCTCTGGCACCACCCCCTTCCGCCTCGTCACCGTCAACCCGCTGCCCGAGTGCGCCCGCCTCGTCGCCGGCAAGGTCGTTGCCCGCCTGCAGCACCTCTACGCCATTGAGCACGTCGGCAACTGCCAATGTGAGTGCCTCTCTTCATGCCCCGGGGATCATCTACCGACGCTGACGGCCCAACTCCTCTCCTCCCAGCCGAAGCCGACGTCGCCGCCACCGTGCACGCCCTCAAGCCCCATCTTCTCGCGAGTCCAGCTTACGGGGGCCAGCAGCGCATGATTTGTGTGCCGCGTCTGAACCCGCCAGTTCTGCGCCTCTTCCTGGACGCCCGCCGAGAGCCGCCGCATCTTGGCCGCCGCCCTCGCCGCCCGGCCCACGCTGCGCACCTATGCGGCGCCTCACGGGCTGCACGGCCAGGGAGGTCCCGACGCCGTCGCCGAGCACCTCGCCGAGATTGTGGGAAAACTCTTGGCCAGTGGCTGATGCGCATCAGAAGAAGCCCAAAAAATCTCAAAAAATCTCAATCTCAATTCCAATCTGCTGTATTCTCCCACCTAGATTTCCTTGTCCTTGCGCGCCAAATCAAATCACTCTAGGCACCTCTAGCCCATTCGCAGAGTCGACTTGAACAGCGCCGTAACCTGGCCGATGCCAGACGCAGCACCCTCTTCGACCTCCTTCTTCCCCCCCTCTCCCTCGCTCTCCTCTGAATCGCTCCACTCCTGCGTCGCCTCCATTCGATTGCCATCCGCCTCCTCCTCAAACTCGTACTCGTATGTGCCGCCGCCCCCACCGCCGCCGGCCTCTTCCTCGTCGTCGCTCTCGCCGTTGCCCGACGTGCTTCTCGACTCGCTGCCCGACTGCCGCGCCCGCCGCCGCACGTCCACCAAGTCCGACCCCGCCTGCCCTTCGGTGAAGAACTGGTGCGTCTTGCGCAGCGGCCGCCCCTGGCACACATATGCTGCCGGCGTGTGCATAATGTCCTGCCCGACCCGCCGCAGCGTCATCCACTCCAGCAGAAACCCCACCGGATCCCGGCACGGCACCCAACCCGGAAGCCCGCCCGGCCCCGCCTCCGCAATCTCCTCTACCGCCCGCTCCAGGTGCTGCCTCATGTCCTGGCACTGGTCGTAGTCCATGTACAGCCGGCCCGCCAGGATCCCCAGCTCAATCGGCAGCCACACCGGCATGACGGCGTCGTCCTCGGCCAGCGGCGGCACCGCATAGTATGTCATGCCGCTGAACTTGACCATCGCCCTCGTGACCGGCGACGCATAGCACAGGAGATGCACATGCTTCGACACCCGCACCATTGGGAGCAGCAGCTCCGCCTCCTCGGGGATCACCACCAGCGCCGTCTTTCCTGTCGGACACCAGAGCACCCACTCCACCGGGCGCTACAGCAAAGCATCATTAGCACGGCAACCTTCACATGCCAAGTTTCTCAAAGAGGTATGGTTTTGCCCTTACCAGGAAGTCGTCGTAACGGTGCCGCCCGTTGGCCGGCAGCACAATCGTCCGCTCAAACTCGGCCGACACAAACAGCCGCGAGTTCGTCTCCTGCACGCCGTACCGCATGCCAATGTTCGTCTTGCCAATCGCCGCAAACGCCTGCAAATACCCCTTCTTACCCGCCAGCACGCCCGTCTTGACAAATCCGCGGATGTCCGGGTGCAAATGGCCTGGAAACTTGTGTGCCTCGAAGCGTGTCTGCCGCTGCTTTGCACGAATCTGCTCCACCTGCAGCTCCACCTCGCGCTCTTGCTCGACTTCCTCAAAGGCCTCTGTCGCTTGCCAAGACGGCGCCTCCCGATGCTGGCTGTCCTGTCTCTGCTTCTGCAGCTCGCCCGCAAACTGCGCCACGTCCTGAAGTACAAACCGTCTAGACGCGTCCACCTGTGCTGCTCGTCGCTGCATCCCGTACAGCTGGTCCAGTGTCTGCCGCTCCGGCTGCTCCAGGACGTCGAGAACCTTCTTCCGGGCGGTTTCGTTCTCCAGGTAGGTGCCGTGTCTCCACTGCGCGTCCATCCGCAGACAGTAGTCGAAGCCGTGCGAGAGATACAGCGGATGGAGCTGTGCATTGGCGCGACATGTCTGCTCCAGCAGCCATGCGATGACATGGGGCGATGAGATGATGCCGGACGGCCGGTTGCATACGTCCCGGATACTCTGGTCCACCTCCGGGGCGGCGTAAAACACGACCGCTTGCGTCGACCCCAGCTGCCGTAGTCGCATCGCCGCCTGCACCGTGTGGTCTTTCGTCTGCCCCAGCGCCAGAGTCAGCGCCCCTCTGGCCTCGGCCGGCAGAACCAGGTCGACGCCTCGCGTGTGTGCTTCGTCAAAGTACACAAGGCATTCGTGGAGACGGTCGGCAAACGGTGTAGCAACGAGAGGCGCCTTTTGCACCGACTCGTCGCGGAAGACAACCCATGCGCGATTGTCGTCTGCGCCGAAGAAGACGGCGGCTTTTGCCTCGTATTGAATGGCTAGCCAAGCGCGGGCCAGACTTTCATTGTCTTTCTCCAAGATGAAAGCCCCGGCATCGATGAGGATCTTCAATCCCCTCTTCTGCAGGCTTCTGAGCAGGTCCTCTTCTGCCCATCGCCCCCCCCCCCAATGCTCCGTGCAAATGTAGTGGCGATTTCGCGTCTGCAATAGATATGTCAACACTTCGGCATTGGTTTGCTTCAAGCTGGGCAAGTCGGCCTGGCGGATCGACAAGGGCAACATCATCTTGTTGTCGTTGGTGCCACTGAAGCCAGTAGTCCGCGCTCCCGGAGCCGACTTGCTGGAGTCTGTGCCCTGTGGCTTGAACAGCGGCAAGTCCCACGCAGACGCCTGGAGCTTCACCGAGAACTGCCGGGCGTGGATGGGAAAAACAAACGTGTTCAGATAGTGATTGATCACCGGACGCGTCAGGTGTAAATGCTTCCAAAGCTTCTCAACCTGCCCTTCGTCGTCGACGTTGATCATGTTCCAGTGCTGCAGCTCCTCCGGGAGTTGCGTTTCACTGCAGCCAGCCGTCCAGCGCTCATACTCCGTTGAGGGGTCGTCGGCGTGCTGCAATATGTGCCGCAGGCCGTCGCGAAACTGTGTCTTGCTCAGCCCTGCAAAATAAAACGCGAGGCAAGTGAAGAAAATGGACACATCCGGATGACCAAACTCGGACCGCTCAGATGGCACCCCCTTTGCCTCGTACGGAACCGCAATGGGGTCGCGATTTGGATGCAGCCCATACTGCACATTCCAGCGTTTCTTCAAACATGTCGTCAGAATGCCGTTCATCAAGAGGCCGCGTACCAGCAACAGACCATCTGCTGCCGATCGGAAGTCCGCAAACAGCTCCGAAGCCTTTTCAATATCGCTTTGGTCGGCATCGTAGTCCAATGCTTTCGAGATCCGCTTCTTGATGTCTTCTGGGGGAAGCATGGGGAGCTTCTTGCTCTTGTTAGTTGCTTTGCTTGGTACGGGCCGAAAAAAAGCCACGCGGCCTTCGCTGATGTCGTGAGCGATGCATCGGTAAATCTCATCATCAATATCGTTGTTGAGAATGTAGATGAGAGGAAATCCTGCACCCGGACGCCGAATAGCTTTGATACTGTGCGGGAACTTTTCGAGCAGCGTCGGCAGGTTGTCCTCCACCAAGGCAAGTAATTCCTGCACCAGCTTCCAACGATGCGGTGCCCCGTCGACAGCTGTCAGCTGTCCACTCGGGTACACAAGCTGTGTGCGAACTGCGAGGGTAAAGTCGGACTCGTCCAACACATCTCGACACATTTGGTCCGTCAGCTGCGTCTGAAATTCTATCATCTCGCGAGCCAGCGATTCTCTCCCATCAGCAAGGCACTGCAAGCCACTCAATTTGAAAGCGAGAACGTGTTCCGGTGCCGCCAGAAGAACCCCGCGGAGACTTTGGAGGTCATCATGGTGTTCCTTGAAGAAACGCAAATGTATGCTTGCATTTTCTCCCGTTGCAATGCGTCTCGAGAACGGTACATGCCTGAGCTCTCGCCCCACAAGACCGCCCAGGCGAGACTGTACAGTTTGCGCAGTCGGAAGGAGGAGTGCCTTTGGCACAATAAGGCGTGCCAACTGGTGTCCATTGGCGAGAATTGCAATGGACATGGGCACAATGCACGACGTTTTTCCTGCGTACCACGTTAGTAATCGTAGATGGAGAAAACAGCAAGCACACCAACCTTTGCCCATATTTAGCTGAAGAACCGAGTTCGTCTGGGATTCAGGGGCAATGATGGCCCGAGCAACTTCCACCTGCTCCGACCGGATGAGCAAGTCACAGTCAATTTCAAGCAATAGCCAGTCAGGTTGCTCAGATGGACTCCAGTTGCTGTGGCCGTTGTTTTGCCATTCTTCGAGCGCCTTCTTTGTGTCTTTTTTGGCTTGCGCTCTGATTATCCGGTTCAGCCTTTGCAAAAGCGTAATGGATTTGCCGTATGAAAGCAGCGTTTCGCGGACATGTTGACCATATCTGTGGTCAGGACTGGATCGAAGCAATTCCAATAGAGACACTGGAGTAAGGCGTGGCCATAATCCTGCTTTCTCAAGCCACATATTTTGACCTGGCTGGCCGAAACCGGCCCGTGAAGTTGCTGTGTCAATTTCGGAAAAGCACGACCGAATGTGCCGGAATAAGCTCTGTACGGCTCTGTTGCACGCCAACAAGAGATTTGACAATTCCAGCGGTGTTGGCATCTCTGCCGCTTTTTTCGACTCCGTGGAGGCTTGGAGTCTGTCAACATGCTCCAAAGTTTCCAAGCTTTCCAGAAGATCGGCGCCGTACTTTTGCCGCAGTGTGTCTTGTGAACCTGTGAAATGACTGATGATCTGACGCAATTCGCGAAATTCACTAGGGGGGAAGTATCTAAGTCTGAATTTAGTAGCCTTTGCACCCCAAGAACGACTTTGGAACAAATCTGCGTCATTATGCGAGTTGCTGGTCGGTATGTGAACATCCGAATGACTTGATGCTGGGGCCATGTTGCGTCTAATCAAGTCCGTGCAGAGCGAAGGCACGGCAGATGAATCCACGGCGACAAGGCGGGTGATGAACTCTGTCGGACGATTGCTGTATACCTCGCAAATGGTGTCTTTCATCTGACGGGGTCGGAGGGCAGATAAAATTGATTGAATCGCCGAAATGTGGTCGGAAAGCTCCTTGTTGTGCCGCAGACGCGCATATTCTGGCAAAACCTTGCCCAGTGCCTCATCTCGGTCAACAAACTTTGATGTGAACTTCAAATCTGCTATTTTGATGCTCTGGGCAGGATCCGGCCAAAATTTCCAGATCATGGTTGCCAACCGCCGCCCGTCCTTGCGGCAGAGGGCCTGGTGTTCCGCGAGACCCGCCTCGAACTCCGTATCGATCACCCCCCATTTTCTTCTTCGCTCGTTTGGCGGGGTGTAGTCTTTATATGCCACAGATATGAGAGCTTCTAATGCCTCAACCGTGAGCTCTTCTTGATATTTGAAGCCTGCAAACGAGACGCGATGAGGAGGATCTAATGCTCGCAACTCGGGGACGTAGGAGCAAGATGCGAGAAAGCGCAAGACATCCATATTGGCGCCAGGTGCAAATGCCATGAGCGACAGCATAAACATGATGGAATAAGTCTGATCTGGTGTCGACAGGCGGCAATATTCGGCAAGCCCCCCCCATCGCTCTGCGATGGTTTTGTTGTCCATCAAAGTGCTGAGTGGCTCCTGGTCATAGTTGTCGTCGTAGAGGTATCCGCCTATGAGTGGCCACTGCTCCAGTATGGTGCCCAGGCCTTGGCTCTGGACCACCTGGCGACTCTGTGTCCGCAGCATTCTTGTTATCTGGAACACAGGCGACACTGCAGATGTACTCGGGAGTCCAATACACCCAAGCGATGTGTACAGCTTGTCCTCGTTTGCCACAGATGCCAGGCCATTTTGAAGATCAACATGAGGCGTTTCGTAGCGAACACGCTGAAGTTCCCCTCGGAGCAGTAATGGGTCAGCCAAGTCTTTGGACAACATGTCTAACCTGGCCAAGCGCAATGCTTCCATTTCTCTGTCGGTTTTCCCTTGGGACATCTCTGTGAAAAATGCGAGTTTGGTCGACTTGGCAAAAATCTGCCTAATGATGCGGCCATACCGGTCATGCTGCATATTGGTAGGCAAATATTGGTCCCATTGCACTGCTTGCAGTGTGCGCTTGTCTCTAGGATAGTATTGCCTCTTGGGAGCCAATGAGAGCATCTGATCAAGAATTTCAAAGCTGGTTGTCGACAATGGGCTCCATGGTTGACTTTGCCCCGAGAGAAGAGTATGCATGGCCTCTTCCTGACCCGTCCGACCCGTCAGAGGATCGGGAATAGGACAGGATGTAAAAGCATGCAGTTGTGCTTTGGTGTAGAGCAGACGCGGCTCAACGGGACATGTCAGGCGTCCGAGAATATTGTCGATGCCAAACCTGGCATATGCTCTCTCATCAGTGAGGCCGCTGGCTCCTCTTGTGGCGCGCGTCACCGCATCATCGATCAGTGTCCTGACACTGATGTGTGGCCCATTTCGAACCCAGTTGAGTTTACCAAAGCGTGCAATAATACTCCGTCGACTGTAATCCTTGCTGTCACGGAGCACAATCATACTCTTGAACCCATAGAGTGTGCCGGCATCTTGATTCGCATCGATCTTGGCGCCTAATTGGGGACACTCGAGATAACCGTCGCGGCCCACTTTGAAGTAAAGCTCAAGGTTGCGGAGCTCTACCTTCATAGAAGTGTGTAGCTCAGGAGACTGCCAGAGAGTGATCCGCTGAGGATCCTCGAAGAAGCTGAAAATCTGAACAACATTCTTGCAAAACTTGGAGTGAGGATCCACGAGCTCCTTTTCGTAACTGCGCAAATTTTGATACGCTTTCCTTCGCCGGATGTTGATTTTCCATTTTGCCTCGCGCGGCTTCCATTTGGACCTTTGAGGACGAATCTCCACTTCCATTGTCTTTGTATTGTACCAGTGCACGCAATTATCGACAAGGTCTCGAGGAATATCGTAAATTCCATTGTTGTCAATGAAGATCTGTCGTGTGACATACTCGTATATTTGTCCCTGTTGCACTGTCACGATAATGACGCGGCCATCACGCATCCCAAAATGGACTTGTTCTTTGGCCTGTGTTGTGATCAGCCGATGGCTCATACCATGAAGATCAGAAGGGAATGTCAAGAGATGCTGGCTCCCAAAAAGCCCTTTGACGTCGTCGGAATCCCGAATGTCTTGTGGCAGCTTCCCGATTGTTTTGCCGTCAACCATGACATGACCCTCAACCAAGTGAAAATCAACCCTTTGAGCACGGGAGATAGCACCTTGCATTGGAATGGTTGTGGTGGTGATCCAGCCGTCGTGTTCATCCTGGAGAAACTGCCATGGCATAAACACTCGATGCTTCTCTTCTGCTTGCTCAGGCGGGCCTGCACTGTCATGATCGCCATTATTTTGAGACAATCCAATGCAATATGCAACCACTCTGTCCACGCTATCAGGATATTTTCGAATGGCAGTGTAGACGCGGGGTTTCAAGTCATTCGCCATGACAGTGTCACGACGAAGCTGTTCAAGCTCCAAGGGATCCAAGGCATCCAAGTTGACGACGAGATTTTGTTGCAAGGCTATGACTGTATAGATGTAATCCTGCAGATCACCAGAATCTAGTCCAGAGTCGGCATATCTGATGATGACGGAAAAGGTACGGCGGCAGAGAAGTGCAGCCCTGAAAGCGTACATGGATGCGCGATGCGCTTCTTGTCCCTCGGTTGCCGTGACGACTTCGTTGCGTAGTGTTTCGATCCAGCCAAGAGTCGTAGCACGAGCCAATCGCAACAGTTCGACTGCTTTATCTTGCTGCTGAATATTGCGTGCTAAGCACTGAACTCGCAGAAGGAGAGTGATGATCAGATCCATGGTGTTTGTCTCGCGCCAATTGCCGCTGATGCTACTCAATCGCTTGGCGAGTTCGTCCAGGAGCCGCGCTACAAATGAGCTCTCGGCGAAATCGGCATGCATGCCCCCGAGAAGAACGTCAGCAGGAATCTGGTCAAGGCCAAGCTCTCCTTCGGCCGCGCGAGTGGTAAGCGGACCTGCTTGGCTGGAAAGGTGGGTGAACATGAGCAACGTATCCTGCTTGCCAAAGTTGAGGTTGGACGATGCGAGCTCGACGAGAATATCAGTCCAGCGACGTTTCTTGCCCGAGAGAAGACGTTGGTAAGCCTCGAATTCATGTGTCGACATTTCTGGGGGACACAGCGGCCGACTGGCTACTGCCTCGTAGGAAGAGGGTCCCTCGGGATTGGGTGGAGGGTGGGGTTTTGTCTGCGCCAGCGGCAGGGTGTCTTGAAGCTCCTTTGGGACGTGAACTGAGCACAGATGTGCCAGTGTGAAGGGTGACTCGAGCTTGCTGATCCAAAGCATGGACTTGGGATCATAGAGTTTGAAGTCCGATGCCAACGACAGAAGTACCTGGTTCAAGTCGACTTTCATCCGCTGCGATCTGTAGTGTGTCTGGCCGAACGATTTGTTGGACGCCGCAATAGACACTTCGTCTTTGGACAAAAAATTTGCAAATTCGAGAAGAGGGAGATGATTGCACAATAGTTTATCGCTGCCGGAATCATATCGGCTTGGGTAGGCATAAGTAGCAGCAATATGCCATGTGATGGTCCGGTACTGCTCTATGAAAGAGGGGACCTGGAGCTCGAAAACGACGGCGTCGGCGAGGGCTTCGTCGTCAGGAAGAAGGTTTTCGCAGACATTTATGGTCATTTTTTTCCGCTGACGCCATTTGTAGCAGCGAGTGCACCCTCGGACATCACGTCGCCCATCGGCACCAATGGTGCAGACGCACAGAAGGGACGAGATCTCTCTGGACAAGCTGTCGTATTCCTTACAAGCTGTCTCCCATTTCTGCTTCGCTTCTCTGCGGTTGGTAGCCTGGCGATCCTTGATACGCTGCTTCAGGTTGAGTAGTTCCTTTGATGCCCTAACATAACGTGTGCCGAAGCAGTGCGAATCAAGAGGACTGAAAATAGTTCTGCCCTTGGAGACGCAGCGGATTTTGCGGTTCTCGAGGTACATCTGAATGCGCCGGAGGCGCCTCATATCGAGCTCCTCTGGCAAGTGCAACACTTCGAGAAGCTCCGGTGTGAACAGTGGACTGTACTCGAGGAAGAGGGGACACGCGGCTCCAGCGGCAGCATCGATCCTGGTCCACAAGTCGAAGACATTGAGCAGTATCAAGCTATTTCTCTCCTGGTTGGTTGTTATGGTGTTTATTTTGGTCATTGCGTGTATCGTTGATATCGCAGAAGAAATCACTCTGTTCGCTTCATGGGTCGACAAATCCGAGTGCTTGGCTTCCCAGAACTGCTCTGCTACTTCTTGGGCTTTGGATAGCTGTTCCGATGCAAGGAGGCAGAGCCTAGAAAAATTCTGCGTCTTCTGGATGCCCATCTCTCCCTGAATGGTGGTAAAAGGCATAAGCTTCTTTTCTCTGCCGAATCTCGCTGCTCCGGGGGCTCTCCATATCGAATCGAGGCTTCCAAGGTACCGAGCACTGTTGGGTAGGGAGAGCACGAGGTCTTTCGCCTCTGCTCTGGAGCGGAGCCGGGGCACTCTGCGGATGCTGCTTGCTCTGATCGTGTCAAAAGCGGCTTTCACATAGGCCGCAGAGTCATCGATGGACTTTCGAAACCTAATAGTTGTGCTGCTAACGAGTTTGTGAAGCAACTGAGGCTCGTCGGATGCGAGCTTATCAATCTTGGCAAGGCGACGACACAGCTTTTTCTGCAGCAGGTCGACCAGAACGGGATCCATGCTGCACGCAACGCAGTCTTGGAGAAGATGGGCCATCAGCATGGAAATGACCAGCTTGTAGCAGACCTTGCCGACGACGCTGCCGTAAAGAAGCTGTAGCTGGCGTTGCGCCGCGACACGGAGAACAAGCCAGTAAGGGAGGCGCCGCCAGGGTATTTCTTTGTCGTGGTGTACATCGTCGCGGACGCGCTTTGTGATGGCTTCCACCTTTGCGGGACCTCCGAGTGCTTCCAACAGAGACAGAAGCATGTTTGTGATAAGAGCCGGGTTGGTTGTGTTGCGGGACTCGTTGACAGTAGCACCCGCTTTGGTGATCGTAGCAGCCAGAAAGGATAGTTGCTCGGCCCCGGCCTTTTCGAGAAAGGCAGCGAGAGCTGACTGGAAGTCAAGGTCGTCATAATCAGCGGAGAGAATGTGGACAGCCCGCGACGGGAAGGTCCAGCGGAGAGCATTGGGGGCTGCGAGCACGTCTTGGGACTGGGGGGAAGCCTCAAATGCCTCAAAGACGACGATGCTGTTGTTTTGGGAACTATGAAGGCGAGTCAGCAAACTAAGAGCAAATTATGGCCCATGGTGGCGGAAGACGTACTCTTTGTCGCGGTGGATCAGTAGAGCTGCATTCTGCTCGGTGACATGGCAGAAGAGGAGGCGTCTCTCGGTGTCGGGAAGGGCCTTGAGAGCACCAAGCAAGACAAACTTGTCCAACCCCTGGCCATGAATTTTTCGACTGATTTTTAAGGAAGCCAGAAGAACACTCCAGCCCTTGTCAAAGTTAGGGCCTGCCAAGGACATGAGAGATTCACAAGCGTCTATGAGCCGCTGCAAAAGGGTGTCACCAATGACATCACTGCCAGCATCTGCAGTTCCTGGAAGCTGTGTAGGCAGGACAACGTGGTTGTAGATGGTGCCCACGGTGGCCATCGTAGCTAGCCAAGCCCCGAAACGGCCCTGCAGAAAACAACAAGATTGTGCAAAATGGGGACAAAACAAGACTGATAACACCAGGTAGGAATACCGCAATATTGAGATATAGTGACTGTGCGATGTACAACAAGGTTGAGATGGAGATCCAAGAGTATTTAGCCAAGCCACATCCAAGAACGTCTCAAAGCTCCAAAAGGAAAAGCGAGAGTTGCGGACAAGCAAAAAAGGGGTTGATAAGTGCTATGATGAGACAAGATCATGGCCGATAATGGCCAGATATATATTGTTCTAGATATCTGTGATGACTGTCGCGGAAAGCTACAGGAGAAAAAAATGCGGTTGCTGGAAAACAAGTCTCGGAAAGGAGATGCAAACAAATGACGCCTGAAATTGGAAAAAAACTGGGATATCAACAGGTGCAGGCCCCACTCTGGACTGGTTGCGCCTTCCTGGTGAATGCAGAAAAGTTTTCTGTCTGCGCAGTGAATGCATCTTGCCGTCCCTTCCTCAAATGGTCCGACAAGACGGCATATCGCGATTGGCGTTCGGGCTGCAAAAGTGGACCAGCGGCAGCGTAACGCCAAGGCTGCCAACAGAGCTTAATGCGGCCTGTGAGGCCAACCTGCAGATCCATGCAATGGCTTCATGCAATGGAGCACGCTACGTGGCGATAAGCAGCCGTTGCCACGAAGAACACCTTGTATGGCCAAGCAGCCTGATGCTGCGGTAGGCCTCACTGATTCTGAAGTATTTTGGGCAGCAAGCCCCATACGCAACTTTCAGACGAAGAGGCCGCTTGCTTAGCGGCTTTGGATTTTCCGGGGGGATTCTCTGTGCTATCAGGGGTACGCACTGCCCGTTCTGTGGAGCTATGGAGCAAAGACCCATGCAAGAGGTTGCCATCTGCACGTTTAGGACGGCGCGACTTGCGCCTTGCAGCCTAGATAATAATATGGGGCTTCCGCTTTTTATCCAAAAATGACTTCAAACGCAGGCTCCACTTGTTTTCATGCGACCCCGGCATAGAATAGCACAGCCTGACTCTGTGGGCGTTTTTGAGCAAATATGTGACTGATCAATATTGACATTTCGCCTTTGTTAAGGAAATGGGCAAGACCTAGCGTTAAAGATAAGGGTCTGATAGCAGGGGCTGACACTGCCTCCCGGCAGTGTCAGAGGAGGCCAGAGTACGGTGGCCAAGGCAAGACAGGTTCAGAAAAGTGGTCACAAGATATTGTCACTGATGAAGAAGGAAAATGCAAGTTGGGTGTACTAGAAGGGAATCTTGAGTAATCATGTGTGAGTTATTTACACTGGGAGCAAACTCTGGCTTAGTATTTGACGATAGCCACGCCCTGACACAGAAATTTTCACCCGTTGTTTGCACTTCGCCCAATTTGAGATCCAAAACAAACTGAAATGACGCAGTTCCGGCCGGTACTTGGGCAGACTGGCCGCGCGGCCCGATGTTGAGTAAACGTTCGCTGCGCAGATAGTGAGATTACACAAACAGACGAATTAGAAGAGACTCACAAGACTAGATATGCACAAGAATCACGAATCTGCTATGCCTAAATCCACAGTAGAGAAAAAGCACTAGCCAACATGTATCGTAATAAAAAAGGCACGTTACGTTACACGGAGCGAGTATTTTCAACCCGTGATGACGATAAACAACATTCCTATGTTAGTCATTCTAGAGTTGTCTAATAGAAAGCCGAGAGCAAAAAAAGCGGAGGAGTTGTTGAATTATTGGAAGATTATCTTGCAATTTCAACGTTTTTTTTTTTTGCCCCCAGTTTTATTCATTAGACAACCCTCCTCTCATGACAGAAGTTGCGCAATACTTGAAGACTTTCTGAATTATTCTTCATACCAATTGCTAAAATGCAATTCAAACATTCTTGATTGCAGACGGTGTCTCTCTCCAATGCCAGCCAGTTTCTCAAGCAGTTTCTGGCCAAAAACATGCCGAGGCAGTTCACAGAAGCGCTTAGGGCTTTCTTGACGGCACCCGTTCTGACGGTGCACAGCACAGCATGAAAGTCCGCCGGCCGACGAGGTGGAAACTCGGCGGGATTTCGCCTGCCAGCTGCATCACAACATAATCCCGGCTTCTAACGCCTTGAGCGACGAGTTTCGGTTTACTGCGGTACAAGTGTCGACAAGAGCAAAGTAAAGCATCAAATTCCCTCTCTCGCGTCTCTCAGTTGCCTCTGTTACTCAAACGTATCTTGCATTTCGCCGTACTTACTAATTCTCCCAGCGTCTAGAACGCGATGGATTCAAGTGCATTTCACTCACAGCGCGCACGCGGAAGCTTGTCACATACTCCCATTTGCTTTCCACTCGTCGAATAGTAATGGGAAAGATTACACGGTACGGTTTCACGAATCCATAGCAACCATGTTTTTTTCCGATGCAGATACGAATCTCGTCGGCAGTAGCCTCCGGATGTAGCGACAAGCAATGGAGCATGCTCAGTTTAAGCCCCTATCTCCATGCCGGGTGGACCAATCCCTACTGGGCCATCCGGTGCCTAGGAGTCGAGTCCCTTAAACGGACATACGGTCGTGTTGGCATTTCACCGGAGAGGCGGCCCAGCGACTGTCAGCAGATGGTCGACGCCCTGGCGGGAGGATGGTCCTACGACAAGGGCCGCGGGCCTGAAATACAAAAGGCTACGTCAACAGCATCCGGCGCGATTGCTCCCGACCTAATGTCTCCGGCCAGCAATTCACGGTCACACTCGGTACGGCCGAAGATGCGGAAAATATGAAGAAGGCGGTCGACATCCAGTGGGCATGCTTCCGTGTTGCGGCCATGTCTAGGGCGGCTGGACCTGACGACCGGGACGATGAATTCTCAGAAATTTACTTTGATGAAAAGAAGGACTTTGAGATGGATACGATGCTGGCCGAGTTTGACAAGATGCGTAACAGCTGGTTCCACCAAGCAACTCCAATTTTTATAGCACGTGGTTGGCATTTCGGCAGGGAGAATCTTGAAAGTAATTCTTTCGCTGATCTTGATCTTCCTTCTAAAAAAGCAATAAAATCAGCTTGCGGAACCGGCGGGAAATTTGTTTTCTTTTTTGCCTCTCAGACCCCAAGACCTGCTTTTCGATTCGTTGGCCCTCGACATGGCGTTTTGATTTCGTCTGATAGACACCTCGTAATCATCCATGAGAAAGAATCAACCCATCTCCAATCATCGAGTACAACTCGTCAGGCGAACTTCGCAAGCCCAATATGATAACTACCTAGCGTACGCTGCAACTGCACGTGATATTTATAAACATCGCCCCATTGTCAAAGGGATCCTTCCCAAGCAAGTCGTTCCTTCCTAATTCGACAACAGTAAAAATTCAATAAAAAGTACTAAAAGGCCTTCAAAAGTTTTTGCAATGTTTTTTCCCAGTAGTTGACCACCACTTCTTGATCGTTTTCTGCCACTTTTCCCCCATACTATGCCTCCTCAAGATCGGAGCGCCGGACGAGTTGTTTTTCTCTGGAATGGCCAGAGCGAGGAGTGCTTCGGGGGGTTGATTGATATCACCACGATCACCAACAAAGATTTTCTGCAGATGGTTCGGATTCTCCTGCCATCTACCAGCTTTGTTGTTCAATATCAGGACGGCCAGCAGGTGACCAGTGACGCGAACTCCCTCCAGCCAGGGAACTACATTGTCTTAGCAGACGACTTCCAGGTAAGAACACGAGATATAGATGAGTTTTGAGACTCTCTTCAACTCGGAAACTAACATGACATTGAACTAACATCCTGGACTTTACCAACAGATCAATGACGAGCCAGTCCTGGTCCGGGCTCTTTCTTGCATGAGTGGTCCGCGAGTCCGCGAGTTCCGCGAGAGTGTGCAGCAACGCGACAAGCGTTGCGTGGTCTCCAAGACGGAGAATTTGCGCATTCAACGGGGCAACTGGAGTGCTTTTCAGGCGGCGCACATCTTTCCACTCGCCTACCAGCAGCAATGGACTTTGGGAAACTACGGACGCGACATCACCTTGCTGCCATCGCGTGGAGGGTCCATCAATTCGGTGCAAAACGGTCTCCTTCTTCGCGCAGACTTGCACATTGACTTTGACAACTACAATTTCTCCATCAACGTCGACGTACGTTTTCGAGTGTCTTCATTTTATAGTCCTTGTCCGTTTCACTAATGAAACCAGAACGACTACAAGGTTGTTCTGTTCGAAGCCGACACATTGGGCCTCGCAGGTCAAGCACTCGACCGCCGTCTTTTGGATGACCCGGCCCGCCCGGTGGATTCTCTTCTGCGATGGCACTTCCAACAAGCAGTGCTAGCGAATATGCGCGGCACAGGAGAGCCTTGCTTCGAGAATGACTTCCCCCCGCAATCCGATATGATGGGAGAAATTCTGGATGGACCAAGAGCACAAGAAAGAATGGAGTTTGAGTTGTTCAGTCGGGTTGCAGCCTTTGCCGATCTTGAAACTCTGCAAGGATATCAGGGCGACGAAGACGAAGAGCAGACACATGAGAAACAGAGAAAGTCGGAGTTGGAAAGCGTCAGTAGCTCCATGATGGACAGTGATCATGTCTAGGTAGCATGATTCTTGTTCTTTGCCTCGTTGCAGTTTGTAAGGCGTTGTATGATTTTACTAGCAAGATACCCTCGCACAAATAGTTCTCTTCTGATTCCAAATATTTGCGGATGTGCTATTTCAATTTCCAGTACGTCGTGGGTGAAGTTGGCATAGCGTTTTCCACCCTAGATCACTCAGGGACTTGGACGCGCTTGACGGAGTAGATGGCACAACCTCCCGGGCCTTTCCTCAAGGAATGCATTGACAAGGGGCAAAGGCGCCTTTGCAGGTAGCCTTGCCGGTACTGTCAACGGATCCGTTGCACCCGTTCAGATGGCAGCTCTGTATCTTGCCACACTGTGTCGACTGAGGCGTGCATTGGCAGCCAGCAAACTTTCCCTTGCACGTGGCTTTTCCGTCCTTGTCGAACGTGCCAGCACAGCCGTTCAAGTCACAGCTCTGAGGCTTTCCGCACTGAGATGGCTGAGGAGCGCATTGGCAGCCGGCAAAACTGCCTTTACACGTGGCCTTGCCGTCCTTGTCGAAAGTCCCGGCACAGCTGTTCAGATCGCAGCTTTGTGGCTTTCCGCACAGAGATGGCTGAGGAGTGCACTGGCAGCCGGAAAACTTGCCTTTACACGTGGCTCTCCCGTCTTTGTCGAACGTCCCGGCACAGCCGTTCAGATCGCAGTTCTGTGGTTTGCCGCACTGAGCCGACTGAAGAGAGCACTGGCATCCGGCGAACTTTCCCTTGCACGTGGCCTTGCCGTTGCCGTCGGACGTGCCAGCACAGCCGTTCAAGTCGCAGCTCTGTGGCTTGCCGCATTGCGTTGCCTGGGGTATGCACAGACAGCCAGCAAAGCTGGCTTTGCACGTAGCGTTGCCGTTGCTGTCAAACGTGCCGGCACAGCCGTTGAGGTCGCAGCTTTGCGGCTGACCACACTGGGCCGTCGACAGGGGTATGCACCCGCAGCCGGCAAAGTTTGCCTTGCATGTGGCCTTTCCGTCGCTATCCACTGTGCCGGCACAGCCGTTCAGGCCGCAGCTTTGGGGCTGGCCACACTGGCTGGACTGGGGGAGGCACTGGCAGCCGGCAAAGTTCGCCTTGCATGTGGCCGTTCCGTCGCTATCAAAGGTGCCGGCACAGCCGTTCATGTCGCAGCTCTGTGGCTGGCCGCAGTTGGTCGGCCGGGGGCGAGGAGTCGCAGGGTGGCTCCCTGTTGCGGCCGGCGTGGTCATGGTCGAGGTGCCGCGTGTTTGGCAAGGAGGCTGTCACGGTCAGTCATGTCCATAAAAGGGTTTTTTTTTTTTTTTTTTTTTTTTTTGTTGTTGTTTTCTTTCATAAGCACTTACCACTTCGTAGTCCGCTGGGAACGGATCCACCAGTTTGCCGCCGGTCATCAGCGGAACAAGCTCGGCGTCGATGGCGTCTCTCCTGGCCATGGCGCGTGGCGAGGCCCCGGCCCTGCCTGGCCCGGGAATGTCACAGACAAAGGCATCGGCCGCGAGATTGTAGGCCACATTAGGCCCGTTCTGGGCGGTGCCCCCGAGGACGCCGCCCGAGCGCGGATACGACGCCTCGACCAGGTACTTCTTGACCTGCTGCGACACCTGGCCGGCCGTAAAGTGGCCGGCCAGGCCCGGGAGCGCCATGAAATAGGCAGCCAGGCCGGCGACGACGGGGGCGGCAAAGGAAGTGCCCGAATGGACGGCCAGGCCCGTGGTGCTCTTGCTGCTGGCACAGGTGACGTCGGCAGCCAGGTGGTAGAGGTCAATGGAGCCGCCGACGGCCAGGGTGGTCTCGGGCCACAGCGTGCCGTTGAGGAAGACGCCGCCGACGATGGCGAGGTTGGGATCCTGCAGACCCTGGGGCAGCTTGTCTCCCAGATGCTCCCGCTGCAGGCCGCCGTTGCCGGCGGCCGCCACGAGCACAATGTCTTCTTTGGCCAGCATGTCAAACACCTGCCGGAAGATGCGTTCTTTCTGCGCCGTTTTCGAGACTCCTGGGAGAGATAAAGCGTTAGACGAGTTGTGTCACTGGTACATCATCGCCCCGGCCATTGCTTACCCCAGGACATGTTGATGACGGAGCCGACATAGCGGTGGCCTTGTGCGGCCTTGCGGGCGCGGACGTCTTGCAGGATCATGTTGAAGCCCTCGATAAAGGCGGCAATGTAGAGCGGCCCGTACTTGATCTTGACGTTGACCAGGCTGGCCCGCTTGGCCACGCCCAGGGTGGCGCCCACCGCGACCGAGGCCACGCAGGTGCCGTGGCCCAGGTGGTCATCCTGGTAGCGGGCCGGCGCGGGCGGCGCCTGGCTCGGGTTCTCCGAGGCCATCAGCGGCCAGGGCACAACCAGGTGGCGCACCGGCTGCGTCGAGGCGAACTCGCGGTGGTCGTTGATGCCCGAGTCCACGACGTAGATGGTGGCGCCCTGGCCCAGCAGGGGGTCGAAGATGTAGTTTGGCAGCGGCAGCCGCGACAGGAGCGAGAGCAGGTCCTGGGCCAGCAGCCGCAGGTGGCTCGGCGCGCCGCGCTGTTCGCTGATGGTGTGGGAGGGCGGCGCGGGCGCGGCACGCTTCGTCACGGCCCGGGGGGGGGCGCCGCCTCCGCCGCCGAGAGCAAAGTCCGCGTCGTCGTCCTGGGCGTCGTTGGGCAGCAGCTGGGCGACGAGGCCGTTGGCCGCGACCTTGACGGCTTCTGTGCTGTTGAGGCTCGTGACGTAGGCCCGGAAGCCGAGCGCAGCCGTGTCCAGGGTGGTGCCGTGGCCCTTGTCGGGCAGGGTGCGGATAAAAGCGGTGAACTGGGCGCTGCTGACGCCGTCGTGCGTGATGATGATGTAGGGCGCGGGCGACGCCGTGGGCGACGAGGACGAGGACGAGGAGGAGCTTGAGGCCGAGGCCGAGGTTGCGCTCGTCTTGTGCGTGGTGCCCGGCGTGTCGGCGCCGACGACGGCCGGAAAGGCCGCCACGGGCGGGAAGAGCGGAAAGGAGAGGAAGGGGGCCAGGCGGTGGATGGGAAAGACAATGTTAAAGGCCGAGTCGACCGTGGCCATGACGGGCGTGCCGGCCAGGCTGACCACCACGGCGAGAGGCGCCGCGGGGCTGATGTTGGGGAAGAAATGGCGCAGGCTGACGGGGATGCTAAAGGTGCCAAACGAGGCGGTGTCGTGCGCGTCCTGCGGGTTGGCCACCTTGACCTCGGACAGGGCCTGCGTCGGGACGGGGATGTTGACGGTCTGGAGATCGACCGTCGTCCGGGGCGGGTTCTTCGCCGGCTTTACGACGGGCGCGGTGAAGGGCACCGTGATGGCCGGAACCGGCGGCGGCGTGGTCGGAAACGTGACGACCGCCGGCGTTCCGCCCTTGGCCGTGGGACCAAACGTGAAGATGATGGGGGCCACAATGGTGGACGAGGATACGCGCGAGCTGGAACTCGTGTATGGGAGCAGCGCCGAAATGGGCGTCGAACTACTCGTGTATGGGAGCAGCGTTGTGGAAAAAGGCTCGCGGGGGCTGGGCACCTTAGCAAAAAGAGCAGCGGAAGCTTCAAAGGAAAAAGTGCATTCTTACCTGGGCGC
Organism: Graphilbum cf. rectangulosporium; assembly: GCA_019925645.1. Taxonomy (NCBI): domain Eukaryota; kingdom Fungi; phylum Ascomycota; class Sordariomycetes; order Ophiostomatales; family Ophiostomataceae; genus Graphilbum; species Graphilbum cf. rectangulosporium. The sequence continues at coordinate 140,950 of JADHKI010000038.1, forward strand.
GGCCGGGCTGGCATGGACAGGGCCAGCCAGCCAGGCTGCCCACAAAAGGCCAAGGAGCCGCATGCTGTGCTGGGCGTAGTTGTAGAAGTCGGAAAAGCGGCAACAGTAAAGGCTGAATGCTTGACAAGAGGCCACTCTGGAGTAAAGGCTGAATTGGGAGACCAATGCAGATAGTGTGGCCAAAGTGCCGATGAAGCACTCTTAAATAGATTTGCATGCACAAACCTACAGGCACCCTGGATAGAACTGGTATTCTTCCAAACTGAAGCCGTCACATCAGCGGGCGGTGATACTCCCGCGGGCCCATCAGCATGCCGCTTCACGACGCGTGCCATTGGTCTTTTTTCCCCGGAGTGGCAAGAGCGTCAGCTGACGTCCGGCTTTCCGTAGGCCAGGCTCGGTTTTCGGTAGACGTTGACGATCAATCAGTACGAGAGATGAACTATAATCCCGTCTTACGAAGCTGAGCGCCTTTCCTTGCGGCAGCATAGCCCTGAATCAGGGTCACGAAAGTCGGAGCCGTTCTCCTGGAGCCGTGAAAGCCGGCCCCACTCGCTGAGATCGGGCGCTAGCGCTAGCGCTCGAACCAATGAAATAGACTACTCGCCTACCCCACAACTACCCGACATACCATATCCACAAGTCTATACGGAGGTTATATGGGTAAATAATCGCAGTGGGGCAGGTACCGAAATCTGCCAAGCCTCAAGTTTTATCCTCAGGCACCAACTCTATACGCGCCACAATTCCCAGCATTTGTTTACATTCAGCCAAAAAATCTTACAATCCTTCTTCCTTCATCAATCTTCACAATGCGCTGATGCATATTATCAATATTTTTTACATTGGAAAATAGCCCTGTCATTTCTCTATCGAGCCATATACTTTGTCTCGTCGCGCATGTACAATTACGTTCGCGCAACGAGGTTTTCTCTTCTTGGTTTTGTTTTTTCTCCCACGTTTTTACGCCTGGGATGCGGTGGAAGTATCTTTTTTTACTAGTCCAACGTAGGCTTAGCGGACCCACTAGTGAACTTTGTAGGTACATAGAGAATGGCGTTTATTTAGGCCTCTTACCTCCGTATAGCAATCGGAAGGCAATTTCCCCTGCACAACGAGGTAGTAAGAATCAGCAAGCTTCAGGGCGTGCTGACAGCGAGGCTGAAAGAGGAGAACATGTGAGAGTGCTTGGCTGTGTGGCTTGGTAATCTTACATTGGATAGTAGCAGTTGTGGGTTTTTCGTGACTTGTGCGTTTACGGCAGAAAGGCCGCTGAAAGCCCCCAAAGCCTGATTCTGAGCTTACGCACAGAAGATCATCAACTTTAGCATAAATAGATTGTACCTTTGTTGAGATTTTACCCGTCCTATCAATAGAAACAACTGGCGCTCTTACATCTACCGAGGAAATCTCACAGCCTCACTCCGGCAAGGCAGACTTGAAATAGCATGCGTCCAAATCAAGGTGTGCAGAGTAAGACGCACAGTGCAAGTAATGAAAGCGGGCCAGGGAAACACACACCAACAAAACAAACAAATTAATAACCATAGTAACGCAGGGGTGCTAAATGAGGAAAGAAAGTGCGCGCAAGTGTAGGCGGGGGGGGGGGGTTAGTGTTGAGTCCTGGGGGGTCACTTTTAACAGAGCCTTTTCAGTAGCTCAGCGACTGTCGGTTTTAAAACAACGGGGATAGGTGCGTTGGAACCGCAGTCGTTTGATCAATCGAGAACAGAAGAAAATAACGTAGTTGAATTCAGTCGGTGTTGAGAACAGAAAAACAGAATTTCAAGAACAAGGGACAAAGGCTCAGGAAAGGGGCTTTGTTTCACAAGGTCCAGCCTCCTTCTCGCTTGATCAATCAAAAAATAAAAAGATACTGTGGATCCCCTTTGATCAGACTCCCGCGACACCCTTGACCTTGTGTCAGCGTCCAGTCCGGGTATTTTGCCCTAGCCCCGGACTCAGTAACATTAGTCATACAGGGCGCGTCGCCCTCCCGGGGCTGCTGAAGCTTCCCGGACCGATGGACCGATGCAGATCCGAGACGAGACCCGGGGTGCGCAGTGTACGGCGGCACCATGGGCCCGGAGCCGGAACGGTAGGACGTGCCGCTGGCCGGTTTTATACCTGTGGTAGCCGCCGCAGCCGCCGCCGCCGCCGCCGCCCCCGCCTTCGGATGTTGACCTGATCGGTACTTCCCTAGCGTAAGATACGTAGACCCGGCAGACATCCGTCTCGTGCGCTTCCGCTTATCTGTCGCATCTCCCATTCTCCTCCTCCCTGCGCTGGCACCTCATTCTTTTGCTCCAACATGGCCACGCCCCCCAGCAGCCTCGCCACCGGCGCCCTCGTCCGGCAGGCGGCCCGTGCCAACCAGCACACGACGTCGACGTCGGGGCTGGCGCCCTCGTACATGCAGACGAACCTGCTGGTGCTGCCGTCGCGCTACGCGGCCGACTTCCGCGACCTGTGCGCGCGCAACCCGGTGCCGTGCCCGCTGATCGCCGAGTCGGCGGCGCCGGGCGACTTTGCGCGGCTGGTCTCGCACGTGCCGGGCGTCGGGGCCGAGCGCCTGGTGGCGGCGGGCCTGGACCTGCGCACCGACTGCCCGCGCTACCAGGTCTACGAGGGCCCGCGGCTCGTGCGCGCGGGCGCGCCGGACGTGGTGGCGCACTGGGACGCGGCCGACCACGTGGCCTTTCTGCTCGGCTGCAGCCAGAGCTTTGAGGCGGCGCTCGTGCGCGCCGGCCTGCCGGTGCGCCACGCCGCCCAGGGCCGCACCGTGCCCATGTACCGCACCTCGCGGCCGCTCAACCCGGCCGGCGTCTTTGCCGGCGCCACCTACGTCGTCTCCATGCGCCCCTTTGCCGCCGCCGACGTCGACCGCGTGCGCGCCGTCACGCGCGCCTTCCGCCACAACCACGGCGAGCCCCTCGACTGGGGCTGGGACGCTCTCGGCCGCCTCGGCATCGCCGACATTGACGCCGTCCAGTGGGGCGAGCCGCCCCTGCTGCCCGACGGCCGCCCGCTCGGCGCCGGCGCCGGCGCCGCCGACCTCGACCACGTGCCCGTCTTCTGGGGCTGCGGCGTCACCCCCCAGGAGGCCGTCATGCACGCGCCGCTGCACGGCACCATCCTGGCCCACGCCCCGGGGCACATGCTGGTGCTCGACTGCCGGGAGGACGAGGTGATGTAGTCTGGACAACGCGATGTAGTCTGGGCGACGCGATGTAGTCTGGGCGACGCGATGTAGTCTGGGGGATGCGATGTAGTCGGGGGGACGTGATGTAGTTTGGGGGACGTGATGTAGTCTGAACTCAAGTGACACGAGCACGCCTGCATGCCATCTGATACGAAGCTTATATTGCATACAATAGCTGCATACACACGGAACTGTCACGTCATCGTACACGAGCAATGCGCGATTCGACTCGGGAGACTGAGACAGGCGCCGCGGCCACAACAGGCAGACGGCGTGTCTTTTCGGCTCTCGGCAGCATCCTCCGTCGCCACCTTTTCCTTCAGGTAGCCTTCGTATCCCAGGGGATACTTCTGGAGGAGGTTCTTCATGTTGCTGATCGCTCTGCGCAGTGGGTCAGAAACAGAAAAGGAAGAGGAGCAGGGCAGGCCATGGGAACAACAGACGCACAGGTTGCGGAACCGCGGATTTCCCGGGTACAGAGACGACGAGAGCAGATCAAAGTTGCTGTGGGTCAGCACCGCACACAGACGCCCTCGGGAAAGCGAAGCACGCCGGAAACTGCTTACAGCGTGTACAGGTGGCCGCGATCTCTAAAGTCCTCCGTGGGCTCAGAGATGGGGTAGTGCTTGACGTACTCGTCAATGTAGGCACGGGACATTTTGTGGCGCGTAAGCCACCACGGGGCGAGGTCGTCTGAGGAGCCGCGTCAGGTTTTTTGCGGTGCAGCAGGGACGGAGGGATGGAGCGCCGCCGCAGGGAGAGCGCCGTCTTACATTCGTTGTGGGCATACATGGGCGTGGCGTCAAAGATCAAGGGCATGCCCGTGCGCACATCCACCGACGCATTGCCGTCCCAGATGTCACCGTGCACGAGAGCCGGCGACAGCGTGCGGCCGCCCGTCTCCAGCGGGCGCAGGAGGCGCGGGACGACCTTTTGCAGGATGCCGCGGCGCAGGGCCGTCATCTCGTCCGTCTGGCCCTGCGTCTCCGCCTCGAGGTCAAAGGTGTGGGCGAGCCCCTTGGAAAAGGTCTCCTCCCAGCTCTTGGACAGCGGAAACACGCGCGGCTTGTAGCCGCTGTAGGTCGTCAACGGAAAGCCAAACTCGGTCGCCTTGGCCCCGCCGCGCTTGTGCATCTCGGCCAGGAGGGCCGGGAAGTCGGACACGTCGGGGATGTCCTCCGACAGCTCGTGGAAGCGGCAGACATAGAACCAGGTGTCGGCCTCTTGCTCGTACGCGCCCCACGCCAGCGGCTCGGCCGTCAGCTCCGGCATGGCCTCGTAGATGGTCCGCATCGCCTGGAATTCCGCCGACACCATGCTCTTGCCAATCACCTTTTGGTGCACCTGGCGGCCGAGGAGCGCCCATCAGCCGTCGTTCCCGCCTTGATTCGCTGCCGGCTTGTTGCTGGCTTACCTTGATGAAGAAGGGAGTCTCGTTCCCGTCTTGGTCGGTGGCCTCAATCTTGGCCCGTCCGTGCCCAGTACGAAGCGCCGCTGGGGTAGATGCCTGCAAAAACCGTGCCCGGCGGGAGCTCTGTCACCACGTCCGACCGTTGTTAGCCCGCCCCCCCCCCTTTTCTCTCTCTCTCTCTCTCTCCAATGCAAATCCCACTGATCTCGCCAGAGCTGCGCATACTTTTCTTGACGCCCTCGTCAATGTACTGAATGACACTCAAGGGCACAGGAATTTCCCTGTTCCAGATGGACTTGTCCGTCATGGCTTGCCGAGTTTGCGCGCGTTTGTCGCGATGCTGGAGTTGAAGATGCGGACAAGGTAAACGTTGACCGCTGCTCTTCCATCCGATCCGAAAGAAAGACTGTGCCATATATATATTCAGCCCGTCTCTGCCGTAGCCGGCCCGTCCCTCCCACAATCCTGCATCCTGTGCCTTGCCAAGCATATACAGCGCCAATCAACATACCACTCGAGCCACCAGCGCACAGACGCGCTTCATCGAGTCCACTCCCCCTCCTTTTAATCACACGGAGGCGCAGTGCATGCATCCCATCACACCACACTACTCGCTACCTGTGCACTTTCATTGGGCGGCCGAGGCCTCCGCGTAAGCACTACTCCGTATGCACAATCGGGCGTAAAGACGCAGCAAACCATGGGGTATATTGCTGGGCGCAGAGCCTCCATGGCGCCTCCATGGCGCCTCCAAGGCGCTTCTTCCATGGCGCCTTCCGGAACAATTCCGCACCCTTCCTGCCTTTCTGGCTAAGATGGCGCGTGCTTGCATGGGAAGGAACGGCCCTGGTTATCCCCCTCCTGGCTGGCCCTTTCCTATTTCACTCGACCGGCCGGGTATCTGATTACTTCTGGTTACTTCCAAACACAGTCGTGGCAGAGCGAGCCACCGTCCACAATTTTTTTTTTTTTCGCTCTCTCTATCCCGCATGTGCTCTTGGAGTATCTTACATGTGCGACTGACCGAGATGAAATGGATCCCATCGTGCCTTTGTCCCTGGCGGCTCGCCGATCAGCAACACAGAACGGATCCATCTTGGCCCGTTGGAGAAGCCCGTCCACAGAAGCGCCCAAGGGCGAGATGGGCCTCACCACTCTGTACAGGCCGCCCATGAACGGCGACACCGTTATTGCAGACCTGATTTTTGTGCATGGCCTGAATGGCGGATCGCGGAGCACGTGGACCAAAGAAGGCTGCTTCTGGCCGGGCGACTGGCTGCCCGACGACGACGACTTCCGCCATGTCCGCATCCATACCTTTGGCTACCCGTCGTCCTTGACGCACGATTCTGTCGTCAACATTAACGACTTCGCCCAGGCTCTCCTGGCTGCGATTCGCGACTCGCCAGATATTGGCCAAGCCACTGTACGGGTTTTTCTTTTTAGTTGTCTTTCTTTCTTTCTCCCCTTCTTCCCCTTTTGATTCTTTCCCGTTTGTCCTTTCGTTCATGGTACTCAGCGGCTAACGGAAAAGACAAGGTTGATTTTTGTTTGCCATAGTATGGGCGGCCTTGTGGTCAAGAAAGCGTTTATCACAGGCTGCAAGGAGTCCGACTTTGAACAAGTCAGCCTCCGCACACACGCCATGCTCTTCCTGGCCACACCGCACCGCGGCGCTGCCGTCGCACAAACAGTCTCTCGACTGTTCGAAATGGTGGGATCCAGGCCATTTCTGGGCGAGCTACGTACCGATTCGCCGTCGCTGCAATCCATCTGCGAAGAATTCCCACAGGTGTGCGAGAAATTGCGTCTGTTCTCCTTCTTTGAGACCGAGCCGATGCGGATACCAGGATATAGCAAGATGATTGTGGAAAAGGACAGTGCGGTCATGAATTTGGCCAGAGAGCGCAGGACAATGCTCCAGGCGAACCACCGGGACGTGGCCCGGTTTGCAAGGCAGAGCGAGGCGCCCTACATTGCCGTCCGCAACACCCTGGCCACCATAATTGCGGAACTGCACAAAGAGCTCCAGGAACGGGTGCGCGCTATGGACCAGCAAGACAGGGCCGCCCTAAACAAGTTTCTCAACGTGCATGTCGCGCCAGAAGACGACCTAGAAGAGAACAACACGCGCCGGGTGCAAGGAACCTGCCGCTGGATAGACCGTCTCGCGGTGTACGCGTCGTGGAAAGCCACCAAAGAGTCGCGTCTGCTGTGGCTGCACGGCCGGCCTGGCGCCGGCAAGAGTGTTCTGGCCAGTTACATTGTCGGGGAGCTGCGCAAAAGCGGCGTTGACTGCTGCTTCTTCTTCTTCCAGTCCACCGACAGCTCAAAGTGCACAGCGAATGCCTGCCTGCGGTCCATGGCTTGGCAGATGGCTATGCGGCACGAAAACATCATGGCACGGATGCGGCAGATCATGGCCGACGTAAACGGGGAGCCCGTCGACCGCATCGATCACGGCCCGGTGTGGCGGCTGATTTATGCCGCGATTCTTAAAGAGAAGCTGGTGCGGCCGCAGTTCTGGGTGATTGACGCCATGGACGAGTGCCGCAACAGCGCGGACATGATCAAGTTCATCGTGCGCATCCAGGAGAAATGGCCCGTGGCCGTGCTGATTACGTGTCGCAACACACTCGAGCGCTACACCGTGAATCTGCACACACGGCTCCAGATGGACTCGCACACGTTGTCGGAAGAGGACAGCAAGCACGACATTGGCCTCTTCCTGAGATACGACCCGGCCAAGCTGCAGCGCCTGCCGCTGATGCAGGGTGAGGATCCCGAAGAGATTGCGTCGCAGCTTGTCGAGCGCTCGGACGGGTCCTTTCTCTGGGCGTCGCTGGTGTTTGTAAAGATTCAGCAGGCCACAAGCCGCAGCGAGATCCGCCGGGAGATGGACAGTCTACACGACCTGGACGAGCTCTACGCGCAGATCCTCAGCGAGATTAGCGGCGCAATGTTTGGCAAGCACCTGGCCAAGAGCCTGCTGGTGTGGGCGACGTTTGTCTTCCGGCCGCTCACGACGACGGAGATGCGTGAGCCGGTTGAGATGGACACCCACGACACCATTGGCGAGGTGGGAAGCGCGATCAAGCGGTGCTGCAGCGGCATGCTGCACGTCGGGGCACAGGACCAAGTGGTGCGCTTTGTGCACAACACGGCACGCAACTTTTTGCAGCAGAAAGACCTTGTTTCGCCAGAGTTTTACGTGGACAAGGCGACTGGCCACAAGAGGCTTGCCCTGGTCTGCCTCCGCTACCTCACGGGGAGGGGGGGCAAGAAGGCGGCCCATGGCACGACGCGCCGTCGTCGTTCCGAAGCGTCTTCAATAATGTCTGCAACCCGCAGGCAGGGGCGGAGAAGCAGCAGCGTCACCACTACGGCGGGGGCGGGCGACTTCCTCGAATATGCATCGACGTTTGTGTTCCGGCACCTGGAGGCTGTGCATAGCAACGACGACACGGTATTCGCGGCGCTTTCCGAGTTTCTGGGCCAGCAGAGCTTTCTGGAGTGGATCGAGTACATGGCGACCAAGGGCAACCTGCACATGGTCTACGAAGCAGGCGGCATCATCAACGACCTGCTGCGGCGGCGGGTCAAGCACTCTCCGTCCGTGGGCCTGCTGCATGGGCAAAAACGGGTGCAGGCGGTGCTGCTGGAGAAATGGGGCGACGACCTGATCCATCTGGTGACCAAGTTTGCGCACTGGCTGGAGACGGTGCCGGCGTCGATCCATGAGCTGATCCCGGCGTTCTGTCCGGCGCAGTCGGCGATACGGCAGCAGTTCACAGAGCCGCAACGTGGCCTCCGGGTGCGGGGCCTTTGCAACGAGGGCTGGGACGACTGCCTGACGACGATGACGTACGCGGCCGGGGTGAAGCCCAACGCGGTGGCAGCGGGCAAAGGCTTCGTGGCAGTGGGCACGATGGAGCGGAAGCAGGGGCGGGTGCTGGTGTATGACGACACGATATTCCAGGCGCAGCAGGCGCTGGATCACGGGGAGCCGGTTCTGCAGCTGGCCTTTGCGCCATCGGGACAACTGCTGGCGGCGGCCGGGGCGACCACGGTGCGGATCTGGTCGACGGCGGACTGGATGGAGAAGGGGCAGTTTAAGCTGAGCGCGGTGTGCATTGCGCTGGACTTTGCCGAGTTTGACGACGGCGACGGTGACAGTGACAGCGACGTTGACAGCGACGGCGACGGCGACGGCAGCGTGCTGCGGGTGGTGACGCGGCGGAACGAGCTGTACGAGTGGGTGGTGAAACGGCAGGAGCTGACGGGACCGACATGGCCGGAGCTGCCGGAGACGATGCAGGCGCTGGCGCCGTATGTGGTGGGGTTCCTGCCGTCGGAAGAGCAGCTGTGCGTGGTGTACCGGGGTAAGGCGGCGTGTGTGTGGGACCTGGAGGCGGCGGGGGGAGCCGGGGCGGTGACGACATACGACAGGTGCCGCGGACGGATTGAGTCGCACGGGCGGTCTGGGGTGCCGGAGGGGTCGGAGGCGATCCGGGCGGTGTGCCTGGGGCGGGGGGTACACAGCGGGCGGCTGGCGCTGGTGTATGCGGACGGCGACCTGGCCGTATTCAGCCTGGACGAGGGGACGCAGACGGCGCTGGCGGAGGACGTCAACACGATGCTGGTGGCGTCGTCGGCAGACGGGCGCACGCTGGCGGGGGTGGACTCGCGGGGCAGCCTGACGCTGTTTGAGTTTGAGACGCTGCGGATGCTGTACCGGGTGCAGTTTGACACGGCGGTGTTGCCGCGGTGCCTGACGTTTGCGGCGGGCGACCGGCGCTTTGTGGAGGTGCGCGGCAACCAGTGCCGCGTCTGGGGCCCGGCGGTGCTACTGCGATCGGACATGGCCGGCGACGAGAGCAGCGACACGGTGTCGGTGTCGAGCGGGCCGCAGGAATTTGACTACGCGCCGGTGGCGGGCGACAACATTACGGCGTTGGCGGTGAGCGTGCGGTTTGGCGCCGTCTTTTCGGCGACGGCGGCGGGCTCCGTGTACGTGTATGATATGGGGGCCGAGGCGACGACGGCGGTGGCGGGGTCGGCGGCGAACGGCGGTCCCGAGCTCGTGTATACGCAGGCAGCCGGCGTGGCCATTCTGTTTCTGGGCGTGGACGAGATGCCGTCGGCGGGATCGGCGGGGTCGGCATTGGCGTTGGCGTCCGGCAGCAGCCTGCTGATCGTGTCGGGCGACGTGTCGGGCAGCGTGACGGTGAGGCGTCTGACACGCAGCAGCGTGGCGCGGCGGCGGCTCTGGGACGCGGCGGGGCCGCCGGTGATGACGACACGCTCGCCGGCGCTGGGCCGTCTGCGGCACATTATGATCTCGGGCACGCAGGAGCGGCTGCTCGTGGGCACGGACCAGTGGGATGTGCTGTGGCCGATGCCGAAGCAGGGCGAGGCGTCGTGGATTGCCAAGACGGGCGGCGGCGGCGGCGGCGGCGGCGGCGACGGCAGCTGGGCCTCTCCGCACTGGCTGCAGCACCCGGGCGACGCGACGCTGCTGATCCGGGCGTCTGTCCGGGGGGCACAGTCGAGGTTGGACGTTGTGCGGTGGGCGGATCTCGGCGTGGTCTGCTCGGTGTCGGTAGGATCGTCGCTGGCGGGCATGGACCGGATGCTGCCGCTCCGACACGCGCGGTATTTTGCCACGGTGCCGCAGACGGCGCCGAGGAGCAAGGCGGCGACGGACAAGACGGACAAGGCGGCGTGCATCCAGATCTGGGACGTGGACATGTTTTCGGCGGGCATTGGAGCCGGGGCCGGAGTCGAGGCCGGAGCCGGGGCCGGGGCCGGGATCGGGGCCACGCCGGTGTGGCAGCTGCAGGGCGGCACCGAGGCGATTGTGGGGTGGTGGACGGCGCGAAACCGGCTGGTGGTCTACTCATCGGACCACTGGATCGGATCGGTAGATCTGACGGACGCGGCCGAGGCGCGGACGGAAAAAACGCGGCAGGCGCCGCCGCTGCAGCGACACTTTTTCCTGCCGAGCGACTGGGTCAGCGTGGGGCCGCCGTTTCTGATGGGCCTGGGGCCGGCAGATGAGTTTCTGTTTGTCAAGCACACGGAGCTGGCGGTTGTACGGGGGGGGCTCGAGATGGATTCGAGGCGATGGGGAGTGGTGGGGGGGGGGGGGGGGATGGAAGGAGGGAAGGAGGGAAGGAGGAAATGCGGGTGAAGTGAGACATGGATGAGGGGTAATTTCTAGCCAATGGAAATGAATTTGCAGGACTGCGTCCTGACTTCCCCTCATCCCACGCACAATGGCCGAGCAGAGAGGCACCGAGGATCTGGAAAAGAGTGCTGACGCGGCAGGCGGTGGTGCAACTGGCGGCGGCTCAATAGGGGGTGACTCGGGAGGAGGTAGCTCAAGAGGTAGCTTACGAGGTGGCTCGGGAGGTGGCGGCTGGGAAGGTGGCGGCTTGGAAGGGGGCGGCTCAAAAGGAGAGGCGGCGGCACACACAAACCACGAGACGGCGCCACAGACAGAGACAGGCCACACAGGGCTGAGCGGGCGGCGGCGCTGGATGGTGGTGGCGCTGCTGGGGTATCTGGGGCTGGCGTCGACGCTGACGGCCAACATGTACTTTCCGCTGCTGGAGGTGCTGGCGGGGCGGTACGGGGTGTCGGCACAGGCGATCAACCTGACGATCACGGTGTACTTTGGCGTGCAGGGCGTGGCGCCGGCGGTGTGGGCGCCGCTGTCGGACCGGGTGGGGCGGCGGCCGGTGTTGCTGGCGACGTTTGCCGTGTACACGGCGGCGTCGGCGGGGCTGGCGGCGGCGCCGGAGCGCTACGCGGCGCTGCTGGTGCTGCGGGCGCTGCAGAGCGCGGGCGCGTCGGCGGTGCTGTCGCTGGCGTACGCCGTGGTGGCGGACGTGACGGAGCGGGCCGAGCGCGGCCGCTTTCTGGCGCCGATGATGACGGCGGTCAACCTGGGCAACTGCATCGGGCCCGTGGTCGGCGGCGCCGCCGTGCACGGCTCCGGCGACCCGCGCTGGTGCTTCCGCGCGCTGCTGGCTTGGCGCCTCGGGCGTGCTGCTGATTGCGCTGGCGCTGCCGGAGACGGCAGACCTGACGCCGAGCGGGGCCGGCGCCGGCGCCGGGTCCGGGGCCGGACCCGGACCCGGACCCGGACCCGGTCGGCGCCGGCGCTGCGTCCTCCCGAACCCGCTCGGCGCGCTGCGCCTGCTGCTGTACCCGGACATGGCGCTGACGCTATGGCTGGCGGCGACGGCGTACGCGCAGTGGTTCTGCGTGCAGACGTCCATCGCGCCGGCGCTGGCGCGGCTGTACGGCTATGACGCGCTGGCCATTGGCCTGTGCTTTCTCGCGGGCGGCGCCGGCATCCTGGCCGGCGGTCTGGCCTCTGGCCGCCTGCTGGACCACAACTACCGCCACGTTGCGCGGAGCGTCGACACCGCAGCCGCCGCAGCCGACCGAGCCGCCGGAGCCGACAGAGCCGACGAAACCGCCAGAGCCGACAGAACCGACAGAGCCGATAGAGTCGCCGGAGCCGCCAGCTCCGTGTCCGGGCCCGGGTCCGGGCCCGGCTTCCCGCTGGAGCAGGCGCGCACGCGCGGCTCCGTGCGCGTCATGCTGCTCTCGCTGGGCGCCGTCGCCGGCTACGGCTGGGTGCTCGGCACCGGCTCCGGCACCGGCTCCGGCACCGGCTCCGGCACCGGCTCCGACACCGGCCCCCGCCCCGTGCACCCCGCGGTGCCGCTGCTGCTGCAGGCCCTGCTCGCCGCCCGCTGCACGCTGCTGCTGCAGACGTACAGCGCGCTCGCCGTCGACCTCTTCCCGCGGCGCGCCGGCACGGCCGGCGCCGCCAACAACATCTCGCGCTGCGCGCTGGCGGCGGCCGCCGTCGCCGCCCTCGACCCGCTCGTGCGCGCGCTCGGCTACGGCTGGTTCTTTACGCTGCTGGCCCTGCTGGACGCCGCCGCCGGCGTCGCCGCCGTGCTGGCGCTGCGCCGCTGGGGGGGGGGCTGGCGCGCGAGGCGGGCCGCGCAGGCGGGCTAGTGAAGGATGCTGGCATAGGCCGCAAGAGGCCCCGCACCAGGCGTGCCAACAGATAGGCGGCCAGAGGCCCCGCAAGAGGCGTGCCAACAGATAGGCCGCAAGAGACCCCGCAAGAGGTGTGATTGATGGAACAGATGCCGCGCAATCCGTGGAACAGATAGGGGCGGGCCGCGGAAATAGGGGCGACCCCGCGCTGCCTGATTGGAGACACGTCAGTGCTGTTCCGTGCTCACGTTGCCCGTTGGGGTTACATCCGCTACTGATCCTCCCCCCCCCCTCTTGATAAAAACGTGCCCTCTTTTTCTGCCTTGTTTTTCTCCTCTTCTTCATTTCCGTGCCATTTCTGCTTTCCCCTCTTGCCATGGCTGACCCTGCGCCGACAAAAGAGCCGACGGCCACCAAGGAAGCGCCCGCCGCGGCGCCAGCGGCTGCGGCTGCGCCCGCGACTGCCACTGCGACCACTGTGGCTGAGCCGGTTAAAGCGCCCGCATCGCCCGCTGGAGCCGCAACCACGGCCGCCTCTCCCCCGGCCGCCTCTCCCCCGGCCGCCGCCGCCGCCGCCGCGTCTCCCGCCGCCGCCCCGGCCTCTCCCCCCGTGGAAGCAGCGGCAGCCGCTTCCGCCACCACCCCTACCTTATTTGCCGACCCCGAGCTGCAGCCGGCGGACCACTGGCTCGACCAGGCCGACAATGTAGGCTGTTCTTTTTCCTTTTCCCTTTTCTTTCGATTTTTCTTTTCTCTTCTTTATTCTCCTCTTCTTCTCCTTCGTCCTTCTCCTTCGTCCTTCTCCTTTCCCCGCTGACCCGCAGGACGACGCCGACTCGGCCCTCGGCGAGGATGTGTCCATCTCGACGGCGTCCATCTCGTCGAGCATCATGCGCTACCGCACCGTCAACGGCCGCACCTACCACAGCGAGAGCGCCGCCAACCATCAGTACTGGGGGGCCAACGACGACAAGCAGAACAACACGCTGGACATTCAGTGAGTCTGTTGCGGCCGCCGCAAAGCCGGGAGCCGAGAGCCGAGAAGCCGAGAAGCCGAGAAACCGCTGACCAGCAGGCACCACACGTACACGCTCATCATGGACGGCAAGCTGCACTACGCGCCGCTGTCCAAGGATATCGAGGTGTGTGTGTAGTGTGTCGTGTGGGGGGGGAGGCCGATCCGGGCCGGGCGGGCAGACCCACTGACTGACACGCCAGCGAGCCGTCGACATTGGCACCGGGACGGGGCTGTGGGCGATGTAAGCACATGGGCGGTGTACGCATTGGGCGATGTACGCAGCGGGCGCCTGCTGACCACCAGTGACTTTGCCGACGAGTACCCCGACTGCAAGGTGGTTGGGACCGACATTTCGCCCATCCAGCCGACATGGGTGCCACCGAATCTTCATTTGTGAGTGGGGGGTGTGACAGAGAGAGGGAGAGAGTGTGGGAGAGAGAGTGTGAGAGTGAAAAAGAGAGCGAGAGAGAGAGGGAGAGAGAAAGAGAGAGAGAAAGAGAGACTGACCCCCAGCCAAATCGACGACTTCCTCCAGGAGTGGACGTTTCCGGAAAACTCGCTCGACTTTGTGCACACGCGCTGGCTGATCGGCGCCGTGTCCGACTGGACGGAGCTGTTCCGGCAGGCGTACCGGACGCTCAAGCCGGGCGGCTGGATCGAGTCGTTTGAGTTCAACGGCTACTTTGAGTCCGACGACGACTCCTTTGACGACAAGAGCGCCATTGCCCAGTGGGGCGTCATCTTCCGCGAGGGCGCCCGCAAGCTCGGCCTGACCGCCAGCTTCAGCCCGGTGCGCGAGAAGCTGCAGCGCCTGGCCGCCGAGACCGTCGGCTTTGTCGACATCCACGAGAAGCCGCTGCGGGTGCGTTGTCTTTTGTCTTTTCTCGTCGATCCCTCCCCGTCCCTTTCCGTCTCTCCGTCTCCCTTCCGGTTCCCTTCCGTCTCCCTTCTCGTCTTCACTTCTTCTGTTGTTCTCCGTCTCCCTTCTGTTCTCCGTCTCCCTTCTGTTCTCCCTTCTTTTTCTCCCTCTCACCTCTCAGGTCCCCCTCTCCGAGTGGCCCCAGGACCCCAACCTGCGCGAGGTCGGCCTCTACTCGCGCGCCGCCATCGAAAACGACACCGAGGGCGCCGTCGGCCTGCTAGCCGCCCAGCTCGGCTGGTCGCCCGAGGTCATTTCCGTCTACGCCGCCCAGCTGCGCAAGGAGATGCGCGCCGGCACCGCCCACGCCTACTACCGCGGCAACGTCCTCTGGGCCCAGAAGCCGCTGGCGTAGTAGCGCCTGCCAAGAGTCCGTCGATGCAGAGCCAGAACAAGCGTGCCAAGCCCTTGTTGTCTATTTCCCGTCATAGTGATTGCAGATAACTCTAATACACACTCCATCTACCTGTTGCCGCGACATTATCCGGGGCTACTCAAAATAAGCTTGTTCGAGTCCTCCCACAGACCCTATCAGATAAAAACAACCGTCGATCTTTCTGTATACCCGCCCTATCTGCGCGTGTAATCACTCGTTGATCCGTGGCTGCAGTTATCCTATCATGGGAAGTAAGACTCCATGTGACAGCTCACAGGTATAAAGATGGAAAGAAAAAGACAAGATAGACGAAAAGACAAAGACAAGAAAGATAAAGACGAAAGACGAGAGACGAGAGACGAAAAGACAGAAAGACAGAAAGACACCTCGGCTCTTTCACCACGTCTCCTCCCTGCCCAACCCACCTCACACCATGTCTGACGAAGCCTGGGGCATCCCCGGCACCATCCGCCTGGTCGACGAGGCCGGCGGCGGCGGCTCATCGCTCGGCCACGGCCTCGGCCGCATCCGCCACGGCACCGGCACGGTGGTGCTGCAGCCGCGGCCCAGCGCCGACCCCGAGGATCCGCTGAACTGGACGCGGCCGCGCAAGCTGCTGGCCATTGCCAACGTCTACGTCTACACCTTTGTCATTGGCATCGCCACGGCCGTGCAGTACTCGGTGCTCACCAGCATTGCCGACGCGCAGGGCCTGACGGTTAGCCAGCTCAACCTCGGCACCGGCTTCATGTTCCTCTTCTCCGGCTGGGGCTGCCTGGTCTGGCAGCCGCTGGCGACCACCTACGGCCGCCGCGGCGTGTACCTGGCCTCGACGCTGCTGGCCATTGCGCCCATGGTCTGGGCGCCCTACTCGCGCGGCGTCGGCCAGTGGTACGCGCACCGCATCCTGCTGGGGCTCTTTGTCGCGCCCGTCGAGTCGCTGCCCGAGGTGTCGGTGCCGGACCTGTTCTTTGCCCACGAGCGCGGCGCCTTTATGGCCCTGTACGCCTTTATCCTCTTTGGCTCCAACTTCTTGGCCCCCTTCTTCGCCGGCTTCATCAACGACGGCGTCGGCTGGAAATGGGTCATGTACTTTGGCGCCCTCGTCCTGGCCGCCGGCTTTGTCTTTATGTTTTTCCTCATGGAGGACACTATATACTTTCGCACGACGCTGGAGGTGAATGCGGACGGTGTGGATGCGGCCGACAGTGCTGACGGTGCCGACGGTGCCGAGATGGCCGGCGACCTCGAGAAGCACGGCCCCGTCGAGAAGCACGCCCCCGTCGAGAACGCCCCCGCCGAGAAGCACGCCTCCGCCCTGGCCGTCTACGAGGCGCCGCCGCCGCCGCCGCCGCCGCGCACCTACCGGCAGAAGCTCGGCTTCGTCACGCTGCTCAAGGGCCGGCCGTCGCCGCGGCAGACGCTGGCGCACAGCTGGCGCGCCTTGGAGCTCTTCTGCTTTCCCACCATTGTCTGGGCCGGCCTGCTGTACGGCACCAACCTGGCCTGGTACAACATTGTCAACGCCACCATGTCGAGCCTGCTCGGCGGCGCGCCCTACCACTTCTCGCCCGCCATGGTGGGCGTGGCCTACCTGTCGCCCCTGGTGGCCGGCGCCGTCGGCTCGGTCTGGTCCGGCTGGTTCGCCGACGCGCTGGCGCTGCGCCTGGCCCGCCGCAACGGCGGCATCCGCGAGCCCGAGCAGCGCCTGTGGGCCCTGGCCGTGTCCGGCCTCGTCGCCGCCGCCGGCATGGTGCTCTGGGGCGTCGGCGCCAGCCACGGCGTGCACTACATGGGCCTCGTCGTCGGCATCGGCTTCGTCACCTTTGGCATCGTCTGCGGCGGCGGCATCTCGCTCGCCTACGCCGTCGACGCCTTCAAGGAGATTTACGGCCAGAGCATCATCACCATGATTGTCATCCGCAACTCGCTCGGCTTCGCCTTCAACTGGGCCATCAACCCCTGGATCGACAGCCTCGGCCTGCAGAACTGCTTCATCTCCGTCTCCATGGTCGCCCTGGCCTGCAACGCCACCTTTCTGCTCATTGTCTTCTTTGGCAAGCGCCTGCGCAAGTTCTCCGCCAAGCGCTACTGGCGCTACGTCGCCCTGGACCACAAGGGAGACACCCGCACTCTGCAGTAGCAGGGTGCTCCGCTGATGAGTCGGTCGTCTTCAACATGCCCCCACGACTCTCGTCTCTGAAGCGCCAGCCCCTCCTGCCGGCCCGGTCGTCTGCGGCGACTCCCGGTGGTCCTTGCGAAAGTCTGGGCTTGGATATCCTTCAACCCGGGCCTGGATATCCTTCAACACGCCCGAGCCAGGGCCGGGACTGTCCACTGCGCCTCCGCGGTATGCCCACAATAGACGGGCCATGATTATGGAGTACAGTGGCTGCGATAGAGACATTAGTAGAAGCCAATGAGATATGCATCGCCAGCTTGAGGTTGGGGGATCATATCAGTGGATCAAGTCTAGTTGTATTATACAACGCAGTATAGCCTCAATATCTGCAGTGGACACCTGCAGTGTTTCTCGGGTTGGCCGTAGGTTCTTACACTTGTTATGTACATTCAAGAGTAGTCTAAACAAAGACTCCGTGTCTCTGTATGCCAGTTGAGAGGGAGAACATGTGTATGGAAGAATGTAGACGAAGCCGTCTATATGCCAGCTAAGTGGGGCTTGAGAAGTTTTACACGGGATTCCTACGTTGAGTTGATTACTTTGACGACTTGTTCAGGCGGTTCCGATAAACTGCTAAAAGGTCTTCCCGCCGAAAGTGGTGCACTGAATGCACTGCACTAGATCTGAATGCACTGCACTGGATTCCTTTCTTCTGAATCATAACATGGTTGTGAATGTAGTAGAAGGGCCGGTTTCCTGTTTGCAGAGCACGCTTCATTTAGCGCTTTCACACTATATTATGTCAATAAGCACAGGTGAGATGGCCGAGTTGGTTATGGCGTAGGATTAAGGTTCCTATGGAGCAATCCGCGTGGGTTCAAGTCCCACTCTCATCAACACGCTAAATTTTTGCCATTTTCGGGGACCCTTTTGGGGTTCGTCGAATTCAGGTGCCGCACGGTTTCGTACGAAAGAGCATTAACGAGGATCGCTTTTTCAAGGGACAATTGTATTCGACGTTAGACTGGTAGACAACTGGTAAACATCGGCCGGGATGGTAGGATACGTTGATCAAAGGGAGGGCATTTTTTGTTATGGCAGCGTACCATAGTAATCTGTTATTACACTATAATTACCGCCGCGCTCTTGGCTTTCCGTGTATATTCTGTGATCTGACCAGGGAGAGTATTTATCACGGAAGTTTAAGCGCTCATGGAGTACAGGAGTTGCCGAGTTCAATCCAGTGTTATCAAACATTACTAGGCCAGGAACAGGATACCTTGGCAGAGCGTAAGGCTGCCTCAAGAGCTCGGCTGGTACCACGGAATGATTGATCGTCTCTGCGCAGTGACCCCATGCCATGCTGCCCTGCTCGGAAACTATCTCTTCTACCGGACTCCACCATCGATCTTCGGCTGCGTCCGTACCCACAGTCGATCGGGACCCGCTAAGGCAGGTGCGGCTCTCGGGTCTTCGGGTGATGACACGGCATCCTCTGCCGCTGTCGTCTCCACCGCCTCTGGCGTGGCGTCTTGGCATCGTCGACCGGAGCTGAGGTCTAGTGGTCAGCCCGTCTCTGCTGCGTGACGTACGTGTCTCCACTCTACGTTTTTGAAGCTGCAAGATGCATCAATGATGCAGAACAATCACCGTTTTCAAAGCAGAGGAGCGTCTTCTCTCAGTTTCTTCTTTTTTTTCTTCTTTTTTTTTCTGTTTTTCTTTCTGTCTTTTTTTCTGTTTTCTATTACCAATGGCTTTCTTCAATCGAGGGTCCGGGCGAGGGTCCTGAGCCGACCTCCGAGGCTGGTACTTCGACTTTGCCACACTAAGCGGCGCCGAACATTAGAGGCTCCATACGCTGACGACGCATTCTTCAGGTAGCCTACCCCGGATGTATACTAGTGGACGGGCCAATTCGTACCTGCGCAGGCCATTTTATGTGGCGATAAATAAGTACGTCACCGGTCTTGGGGCCGGAGTAGCCGCGGAGGCCGTCGAGGGGGGTTTATAAAACGGCCCTTTGGACTGACGTTTCGGCCGTGTTATTCTCCCTCACCGACCTTGCTCTTCTCTCTCTCCCCTCACAAACTCTCTCACAAATCTTTCTCGGAAATTTTCTCACAAACTTCTCTCAGAAACCCTCTCACATCACAAAACACTACAATGTCCGCACAAAACTACTACAGCGGCAACAGTGGCCAACAGGGTGGCTACGGCCAGCAGGGCGGCTACGAGAACCGTGGTCAGCAAGGCGGTTACGAGGGCAGTGACGCCAACCCCGGCAGCGAGGCCGGCGGCGAGCGCGGCCTGGTGTCGTCGATTGCCGGGGGTGCGGGCGGGGCGTTTCTGGGCAGCAAGGTGGGCAACGGCGGCGCGCTGAACAAGATACTGGGCGGCGTTGGCGGCGCGATTGCGGCGAATTTTGCCGAGAACAAGGTGGAGGAGCGCAAGGACCACAATTCGTACAACCAGCACGGCGGCCAGCACGGCGGCCAGCACGGCGGCCAGCACGGCGGCCAGCACGGCGGCCAGGGAGAGCACGGCGGTCACGGCATCTTTGGCTTTGGTGGCCACAGCGGCGGCCATCACGGCGGCCAGGGCGGTCCGGGCGGCCAGGGTGGTCCGGGTGGCCAGGGCGGCTTCGGAGGTCAGGGCGGCCCGGGCGGTTTCGGTCACTACGGCGGACACCACGGCGGTCCCGGCGGCCCCGGCGGCCCCGGCGGCCCCGGCGGTCCAGGTGGCGGTGGCTTCGGAGGCCAGGGCGGCTTTGGAGGGGGCGGCCCACGTGGTGGCCCCGGAGGCCCCGGTGGCCCCGGGGGTTTCGGCGGCGGCGGTCCCGGCGGTCCCGGTGGTTTCGGCGGTGGCGGTCCCGGTGGGTATGGTGGCCAGGGCGGTTTCGACGGCCCCGGCGGTCAGGGCGGCCAGGGCGGCCGGTGGTAGTCATAAGTTGGTGATTTCAAGCACAACTGTATTTGTAGCACAAAGGAAGGCGCAAGTTTGAGTTCAGCTGAGTTTGTGACAAGCGTCACTAATGATTTCCTTCCCGTTATCTCGTTCATGTTTGTGGCGCGTGACCAGGCCAGGGCACGTGACGCCTCTAGACACTTTAACAAAGACGAGTAAAGAAGACCACACGAGTACACACCAGAAAGCAAGTAGCAAACTCTGCTACAATTTATAGCAACCCCTTCAGGGCAGTCCAAGGGCTTGTTATTTTATTCATTTTTCTTTCTTTTCGTATTTTTTTTCCGTTGTGTTCTCTTGTTTTCTTCCCGCCTGTCCGCTTCTTTCGCTTCCGTAACGGGCATTCCTCCTTTTTGCCAACACCTCCCGCCTAGAGCTCCCAGAGATCAACCTTTACACCCTTACGCTTTCCCTCCGAGCCCCCTTCTCCGGCTCACTCTTCCTAGAAAAACCGATTCCCCCGTCAGCCACGGGACTAGATCCTTTGCCATCTTCCATCTCCCGCCGAGCCATAACGCCTGATCACTTGTACTAGAATGTAAGATACAGGAGTCAGAGGTACCTGTAGATACCGGGTTTTCTGCACCTAAAAGCCCTTCTTTCTAGGTCCACAAAACTGGTGCATCCACACATATACATCCACAGATCATTCTATCTGACAGACCATCAGGACGGGCGGTGTTTTATCAGTGTTTATCGGGAAAGTCGCAGACTCTGTAAGCCAATGGATAAGTGTAAGCGTTATCTGGGCGCGTATCTGGGAGGCTTGTCATTGTTAGATCCAACCAGTCTTTTACCCTCAATACCACTGTAAAACTGCTGTTACCTTGAGTAATTTGAAATGAAACTGCCACCCTACACCAAGTACAACTGCGCCATGTGCGGCGCGAGCAGGCCGGTAAACTCGCGGGCGGTAAAGGAGCGCTTGGGCCGCACGGTAGTGATGAGGCCGACGCGGCAAAAGGTGTCGGGGCGGGCGGCGACGGGGGCGAGGGCGAGCAGCAGAAAGGACAGCGGGCGCGAGGCGCCGTGGGGGTCGTAGGGGTAGCTGGCCAGCAGGAGCAGGTGGGTGGCGGCGGCGGCGGTGGCGGCGGGGGGCTCGGCGGGATTGTCGGGGGTCAGGCAGCCGGCGAAGAAGGGCAGGCGGGGGTCGGAGGCGGCGAGGTAGATGTCCGGGGCGGCGCCGGGCTCGTCGTCGGGGTAGGAGACGAGCTCGCCGCGGGCGGGCATGAGGGGGGCGCGCACGGTAAGTCGGCCGGGGCCGCCGCGGAAGAAAGTGTCGTCGCTGCTGCCGTCGCCGTCGCCGCCGCCGCCGCCGCCGCCGAGCGCGTCGCGACCGACATCCAGGCCGAGCACGTCGAGCCAGCAGGCCGGGCGGACGCCGTACCAGAGCCAGGAGACAAACTCGACGGGGCGGCCGCAGGCGGGCCAGGCCCAGGAGGGAAAGCGGCCGGGGACGACGTCGTCGGCGACGGGCTCGTCGGCGCCGTCGGCGGTGGCGGCGGCGCTGACGCGCCAGGCCAGCAGGTCGCGCAGGTAGGGGCGCCAGCAGCCAAAGACGTAGTCGGCGTCGCGGTAGAGCAGAGGCCAGCGGCGGCGGAAGGCGGCGGCGATGCCCTCGATGGCGGCGAGGCGGTCGGAGAAGAAGCGCAGGCGGCGGGCGGCGTAGGTGGCGACGGCGACGGACCAGGTGTAGGAGTAGGTCTTGGCCAGGTCGACGTCGGCGAAGCGGCGGTGGGCCGTCTCCTGGGCAAAGGCGTAGTTGTGGGTGAAGACGGGGTCGCCGGCGTCGGTGCGGATGGGCGGGGCCGGCCGGCGGCACTCGCACCAGACGGCGGCGGCGCAGACCCAGGCCAGCTCGCCGGCGCCGACGACGAGCGTGCGCCGCGCCAGGTAGCGCTCCTGGAAGGTCCAGCCGCGCTCCTCCACGACGTGCAGCTGGTCGCGCGCGTCCTGGTCAAAGGTCTCGCCGGCCCAGTGCCCGGGCAGCCGGCGGCAGCGCTCGTGCTCGATACGTTCGACGACGACGGTGGCGGGGGCGGCGGCAGCCGAGTCACCGACGGCGGCGGCAGCCGAGTCGCGGTGCTTGCGGTGTGCCCAGGCGAAGCGGTGTGGCCGGGCGGGGGCGGTGGCCGGGCCGTCCTTTTTGCGGTGCGCCCAGGCGCAGCAGAGAAGCCGGCCTCCCCCGGAAGCCCCTCCGGAAGCCCCTCCGGAAGCCCCTCCGGAAGCTTCCGAGGCCGGGGTCGCCGTCGGCGGCGGCCCCAGAGTAAACACGCGCGGCGCCACCGGCTGCAGCTCCGGCGGGCTCAGCGGACAGCCGTCGCGCACGTCGGCCGAGGCGGCGGCCGAGAGCACAAAGACGGCGCCGGCGTAGATGTCGGCCATCTGCGGCAGCTGCTCGCGCGTGTCGGCCGCGTCGTCCTGCACAATGCACAGCGCGTCCACCCACACGTAGCGCTGCCCCAGCTGCCGGCACATGCGCACCACGTCCCGCAGCGTGCGCGGCAGCGCCGCCAGCGCGATGCCCGCGTCCATGTGCGTCGGCTTGTTGGCCCGCGTCGTGCACAGGTTGCCGCCCGGCGCGCCCCAGCAGTAGCTGACGGCCACGTAGGCCGTGGCGGCCGGCAGGCTGTCGGACGCCACCAGCCGGACCATGTCCGGGCCGGTCGGGTCCGGGGCCAGGTCCGGGGCCGGGTCCGGACCTCCCGAAGCCACACCCCCCGGAGCCACACCCCCCCGGCCAATATCCAGCAGCCGCCGCGGCAGCTCCGTCACCGGCAGCACGCCGGCGCGGCACGCCTCGTGCGAGCCGACACACTCGTCCAGCCACGACCGCGCCAGCGCCAGCCGCGCCGCGTCCGACGCCCCGATCGGCCGGCAGTCCCGGAACCCCGGCCGCGGCGCAATCGGCAGGCCCAGCCGCGCGTCGCAGCGCAGGCTCTTGTCGCCGTCGCCGTCGTCGTCGCCGTCGTCGCGCACCACGTACATCTTGTAGCCCGGCGCGGTCTCGAAGCGGTCGCCCGGCCCGATCACGCCCACCTCCAGCGTGTTGTCGTGCCACACGTTGCCCACCAGCTCCGTCGCCGGGTCCGCCAGACTCGTCACCCGCGACAGGCTCTCGTGCACTGCCCAGCAGCGCCCGCAGCCCGCCGCCGCCGCCGCTGCCATGTCGCCCGCCTTGATGCGCTTGTCGAATGCCTGCACAAAAATGTCTGCGCAGACCGCGCACCGCTTCCACGATTCCGCCATGGGGGGAGACAGAAGATGAAGAAAAAATAGTGATGGAATAGTGGATGAAGAAAGTTCTACTGAAATAAAGCACACTTAGGGGGAGGGGGGGGCGGTAGCTAATACTACTTTATGCACGATGCAGCTGACCGTCACGAACCAATAACCTGCGAGCACCAAAAAACATCAACACCAAAAAACATTGACTGAGCACAGCACCAAAAAAACACCCAATCAACCGAGCACCAAAAACATCAACCGAGCACCAAACACCCTCAACAATCAAGGCAAACAAGAGGCCGGGTCGCGCCGGTTCAGTAGTGGCGCCACGTACGCCGCATCCTCTTCTGGCACGTTGAACTCGCCGCGCCCCAGCAGATTCGCCAGATTTGTGACGACGGCCTGCCCCAACGCCGTCTCATCCCCAAAAGCCGAGAGCAGAATGGGATAGAGATGGCCGTTGAACCCGACCCGAATGGCCCCGTGGATCCGCCCTTGGCCAGACGCGGCTCTCCCTGCTTGCCCAGACTGGCGCAGGTGCTGGGCCCGGAATGAAGGCAGCGTGTGCCAGGGCGCGGGCGACTCTTCCTGCCCATGCAAGGTCGGCCGGAGGGCGAGAAAAAGCCCAAACACGTGGGCTTCTTGCAAGAAGGGCATTTTCCCATACACTGCCTTAAAGGCCGAAGCTGCCTCCGCAGAGTGGCCGTCTGTGACCTTTGCGTCGTCCTTGCGGTTCTTGATCTGAACCACCAGGACGGCCACTTTCTGGCTCTCCCGGTGACGTAGCGGGATCATGATATCCATCCCCGGGAAAGACTGGCAAGGAAACCAGCCTTGACCGAGCAGGAAAGCCAGTTTCAGGTCCTCTGCGGAGAACGCTTGGTCTCGGCGACAGCGAACAATGTGGCTGAGGTGCATGTCGTATGCATCCAGCGCTGGCCAATCTGCTGGGACGCATCCAGCCAACTTGGTTAAAACCTCGTCGAGCGGGCGGGTCGGTACGGTGAGCGGCTTCGTCGTCCAGACGACCTCTGCGGCCCACAAGAAGAGCAATGCGCCGACAATCTCCCTAACGTCGCCAGCATGCCAGGCCCCGCCTTGGTATTCGGCTACCAGCGCGTCAATCACCTCCTTCCTCATCGTCGGGTCCTGTTCGTGCGCGGCGGCTGCGAGCGCAAGTACGGGCTCGCTAGGCTGCGTTGTCCGCATAAGCGACCTGGCTTCGTTGATGAAAACGGGAAAATGCATCCAGTCAGCCACAAGGTGGTGGCCTAGTTCTTGGTGGATTTCATTGAAGCCTAGGCGGAAGGAAAGCAGGGCAAGCGCGTGGTGATGGTTCGGCCTCTGTCTCGGCGGTCGCACTTTGGCCAGCGCTAGGTTGAAAACCGCCGCATTCGCCCGCTGCACAGCTTTCGCCGGGGGCACCGAATCAGAGGCCGATGACGACGCTAATGACGGCGACGGCGAGGATTGCGAAACTGCAGAGAATATCGGCAAGTTAGGCCGCGGCGACAAGGCGTGTGCCGGCGCATCTCCGGATAAAACGGCCCGAAACAAAGCGCCCCAGAGGGGACGCCCCCAAGTGAGGACATATCCCCAGTAGGCAGCGGATCCATCGGGTGCGTAGTCGAGCCGCAAGATATCATGGCCCGGTGTATCTGCCGTCGATTCCGTCGATTTTTTTGGCTCCAACGCGTGGAATCCGGGTGGGGTTTGGTGCATAACGTCCCAGGTCTGAAGCTGATACAGCGGAGGAAATAGATCGGTCTTGTGTGGGGACTTTGCGCTCGGATCGTACACGAATTCGGGAACGAAATCATTGAGTCGCGATGACGTGTCCAGCAACAAGGAAAAGACCCGCAGATTGCGGCTCTGGCCTGCGTCCCATACCTGGCAGAGCGCCCGTCGCAGCAGGCGGAACATGTTGGTTGTCTCAACGTCCCGGAGCAGGCTCCGTGCCTCGTCCAAGACAAAGACAACCAGCGGCCAAGGCGCAGGGAGGGAGGATCGTGATAGGGCCGTCGTGGGAGCGGCGAGTGCAGCGGCTGCAGCGGCTGAAGTGGCTGCAGCGGCTGCAGGAGGAGGCGGGCTCTTCGCAGTAGATGCCTGCCTTGGGGATCGTGCCTGACGGGACTGCTCGGCGACGCTTTTGAATACCGATCGGACGCGCCTACGCAGAGCCGAAGTGGGCTTGGCGTTGTCTTGCCAGCAGGCCGAGTCGTCGAGAAGGTCGACCAGTGCTGTCTGTGCCTCGGCGTAGTCTTTCTGGTATTGGCAGGCCACAAATATGCTGGGTTCCAGCCCCAGCGCCTGCGCTTCCATGACCATTGCGAGCCCCAGTTGTCCGTATCGTGCCCATAACCGGGAGGCTGCGGCCTGGCTGTGCACATGATCAACCGCAGGGGCGAGCGCCGTTCGCCCCGGCAGACCGCGTTTGCTGAGTGGCGCTAGATTGCTGTATACGACATAGACGTCGTGATTCGCCATGTTCTTCACCGCAAATGATTTTCCGGCGCCGGATGGTGCGAGGAGCGCCGTGTATGGCGATTTGTAGCGCCAAGTATTGTTGCCGTACTGCTGCTCGTACTTGGCCAGCTGATTGGCCAGCCAGCGGCTCGGCGGCACGTTACCGGTTGCCATCTCTTCCGTTTCGAATGCGTCAGCCGCAAACTTCTCGTCCATGTCTGCCTCGGTATCTGTCCATCTGGGAGTGGCACAGATCGCTCCATTCATAAAAGCGGCACGTATCTCCGCGTGCACAGTAGCCTTGAGGGTGGCGCTGCAGTTGTGCCATAACTCGGCGGGCCGTAAGTTCGGCACCGCCCCCAACACGTGCATGTATAGACGAACGCACAAGTCAGCGTCAATCCTACGACTGCCATCCAGCAGTCCTCGTCTCTGGCCGTAAGCCCACAAAGAGTCGGCTTCACTGTACGTGTAATCAACGAGGGACTCCGCGGGCCCTGCACAAGCCGCAAAGTTGTCGTTGCACGCCTTGCTGTTTTTGATTTCTTCCCGGACGGCATCTGAGATACGTGTGGTATCCGAACTGAAGGGATCTGTGGCGTCATGCCCACTATCATGAGACGTTTTCATCCTCTTTGCTGCTGATGCTGTTCATCAGATATGACACGCTCGAGGCTAAGAAAACCAAAAAAAAAACACTTACCTAGATTCGCCATGGTTGCGTGGGACATGTATGGGGTAATGTTTAGGCGTGCCGAATACAGGTAATATCGGTATAAAAGAAAGAAAACAAGATAGGACGCGTATAGTAAGTCACTACTGTCTGATAAAGGATGATGAATTTACCTGGTGCGTTAACCAGGGAGCGCTTCACGTGCAGTGGGGCAAGTCCCAACTAATTGGTACGTACCCATATTTACTGTCAGCTATTTCCCGTGTGGGAATGAATGGCTTACCCTATGGATATCGGGGTTGAGGCTGATGCACAGCCACAAGCGCCAGCAGGCGTTGGAGCACAGCCACCAGCGCCACAGGCCCTGGAGCTGCGTTTGCCAGGAACAAAGGCTTCAGGCTTTATACAAGCGCGGAAGCCGTTCCATTGCAATGAGTTTAGTTGGCCGTACGAACTAGGACTTGTACAGACTCATTCAATTTACCTTGTAACGGTTGAAGCCACCATACTGAACCTGTCTTGCCTTGGCCACCTTACTTTGGCCTCCTCTGACACTGCCTCCTGACACCCCTTGTAGCTTTTGACATTTAGTCCCGTGCATAGTGACTTGGGAGGTTTGTGCCCCGGGCACTCGGATTCTGTGTTTTTGCGCCTTCTTGGCACACGGTGCCAAGGTGGGGTTAGATTAGAAGGGAGATATAAGGCCGCGTTGTATTTAGGATTCTATGAGTTTTTCTGTTTTACACACACACGTTCACGTTCATCTTTTCCTTCAGCTTCATGGTTGTGTTTATGCTCTTCATGCCTTTATGCTTTTTCGCACCCTTTAACAGATCTGACAGCCTTTCCAACAAAGGTCTGATTACTAGCAATATCATTTAGTTCACCGATCTGGCGGCACCAAGTGAATTCGGAATCGCTTTGTGCAATTGCGCGCGCAGGCATGGCTCAAATCCGAATGCGTTGAGATTCCACAAGTGGGCGGTCTTGCTGGTGAGTTCAGATCAGAGGCCGCCTTTTGTGCACGCCACCTGCGTTGCCAAAAGTGTGCACCGATCTGAACTCTTACAAAAATGAGCGATCATCACGTGGTTTTTCCTCGCAGTTGCCTGGGCACACTGCTCGGGTTCAGTACTTGTCATAAACTTGACTGGCCCGTGGCCAATCTCCAGATCGGGTTTGATCTGGCTTCGCACAATTTCCAGATCGGGTTTGATCTGGCTTCACATAAGAGACATATCCATGCCATTCCGGAATTCGTGTACTCCTATCTAAGCCGTCGCTGATGACTGTTTCTCATTGTCTTCTTCTTTCCCAATACGCACAAATGTCGGTGGGCGCTCTCATCATCACGTGACTGCGGCTTTATGGCACATGCCGCTTTCCGCTCATCCATCTTGCATCTCTGCGCCATCATCATCCATCCTTTCGCAACATGTCCATCTACAACGTCGTCCTCGTGGGCGCAAGCGGCAACCTCGGCGCGCCCATGCTGCAGGCGCTGGTGGGCGCGGGCGTGTTCCGGGTCAGCGTGCTGCAGCGGGCGTCGTCGCGGTCGGCGCTGCCGGCGGGCATCGCCGCCGAGCACAAGGTGCAGGTGGTGCGGGTGCCCGACGTGTGGGCAGGGGCAGACGGGACGGACGGGCCGGACGGGGCGGACCCGGCACTGGTGGCAGCGCTGCAGGGCGTGGCGGCGGACGCGGTGGTGGTGGCGTTCCCGCTGCGGCGCATCGAGGACCACCTGGTGCTGGCCGCGTCGGCCGCGGCGGCGGGGGTGCGGCGCTACTTCCCGGCCGACTGGGGCAGCGTGGACGCGCGCAGCGAGGCGGCGCGGGCGCTGGTGCCGCTGTTTGAGAAGAAGGAGACGGTGCGGCGCCGGCTGGAGGCGCTGGCGGCGGCGGCGGCGGCGGCGGCGGCGGCGGCGGGGACGTCTTCCCCCTTCACCTGGACCAGCATCGTGGGCGGCCATTTTTTCGACTGGGGCCTACGCGAGGACTTTCTGCAGGCCTTTGTGCGCTCGCGCGCGGCCACAATCCTCGACGACGGTGGCCGCCGCAGCTCGCTCTCGACGCTGCGGCGCTACGGCGAGGCCGTCGTCGCCGTGCTGCGGCGCGGCGCCGCCGACGCCGCCACGGCCAACCGCGTGCTCTTTATCCAGAGCTTTTGCGTCTCGCAGACCGCGCTGCTGGCCGCGCTCGAGCGCGCCACCGTCACGCTCGACGCCGCCGCCGGCAAGCAGCAGCAGCCCTGGACTGTCACGCACGTCCCGTCGGCGCAGTTTGTGGCCGACAACAAGGCGCGGGCCGACGCCGGCGACGCCGCCGCCATTGAGAACCTCGTCTTTGCGCTAGGCGTGCTCGACGGCGACTGGACCGCCAAGCCCGACTTTGCCATGGACCTGCTGGGGCTGCAGGACGAGGACCTGGACGCCGTGGTCCTCGAGGTAGTCAAGGAGATTGAGGGAGTAGAGGAATAATACAAGGATGATACAAGGATGATACAAGGATGATACAAGGATGATACAAGGAAATGATACAAGAGTAGATGGAAATGATTCAACAAATGGCACGAGAACACACACACACACACTACTCCCAGGCGGCCTCGCCAAAGACGGCCTGCAGAAAGGCGCGCACGCGCGCGTCGGCGGCGCTGCCGGTGCGCAGGCGGTCGGTGCGGCCCCGCACGTGCAGACCGGCCAGCGAGGTGGCGCGCGAGAGGGCCACGTAGACCTGGCCGGCGACAAAGGCGCGGCCGAGGTCGACGACGACGCGGTCCAGCGTCAGGCCCTGGCTCTTGTGGATGGTCACCGCCCAGGCCGGCGCCAGCGGCACCTGCGTGCGCGAGAGCCGCGAGTACGGCAGGCCGCCGCCGACCTCTGACGCCGAGCAGTGCGGCCCAATGACACGCGTGCGCCACGGCTCGCGGAAGAAGCGCACCACCGGCCAGCGCCCGTAGCCGCGCCGCGGCGGTGGCGAGCCCATCGCCGTCGCCGTCTCGTCCGTCGCCGTCTCGAGCAGAAAGTCGCGCGTCTCGGCGAAGCAGTAGTCGTTGAGGGTGGGGAGAGAGGCTTGGCCTTGGGTGTGGCTTGCGTCGTGTTCCTGGATCCGAGCACTCTCGTTCTCCCGGGCCCGGCACGGCCTCGTAAACCCGCAGACGACGCCCTGGCTGCCGTTGCACAGGCCCTGGTCGATGCTCAGGTTCGCCAGCAGCATCACCAGCGTGCCCGTCTTGAGCTCCAGCACGTCGGGGTAGCGGTGCTCGCGCAGGGCGTGGAGCGGTGCGCGGATGGGCGAGGCCAGGACAAAGTCGGTGTAGGGGTGAGGGCCGGGGTCGGAGCCGGGGCCGGGGTAGGGTCTGGTTCCGGGTCCGGGTCCGGGTCCGGGTCCGGGTCCGGGTCCAGAGTTGCCGCCTCCCAGCGCCTCCTGGATGTGCAGCGGCACAAACGCCGGCACGCGCTGCCTCTTGCGGCGCAAGTGCCGGCTGCTTCTGCTACTGCTGCTGTTGCTGCTGCCGCTGCTGCTGCTGCTGCCGCGCCGCCGCTGCCACACAAAGCTGTCGCGGCTCCAGTAAAAGTGCGCCGCGCCGGGCAGCCGCCGCAGCATGGCGTCGTTGACGGCGTGCGCCTCGGCGCGCGTGGGAAAGAGTCGCGTGCAGCGGTCGTCGGCGTCGTCGTGGTCGTCGTTGCTGCCGTTCCCAGACGGCGGCTCGCCCTTGTGCGTCAACAGGTCGATATCGGCCGCCGCCAGCGGCCGGCCGACGCGGCACTTTTGCAGGATCGGCAGCAGTGCCGGGTCGTGCTGCCGGAAGACGGCGCGCAGGTGCACGCAGACAAAGTCGCACTGCGCCCAGGCCGCGCTGCAAAAGGCCCACTTGTCGGCGTCGGAAAACGCGCCGTGGCCCCGCGGGCAGACGTAGCGCATGCTGCGGTCGCCGCCGGCCCCGGCCCCGGACCCGGACCCGGACCCGGACCCCCCCGGCCACTCCACCCGCATCCGCCGGCCGCACTCGACGCAGTGCCGAAACGGCCGCGGCGGCGGCAGCTGGCAAAAGTCGCCCGTCACCACCACCTGCACGCCGCCAAAGGCCGCGCCGCGCACGCCGCGCGCCTCCTGCATCAGCGCGCTCAGCCGCTCAAAGTGCGTGTTCTCCACCATGCTGATCTCGTCCAGCACCAGCACGTCTGTCTCGCTCAGCCGGTCGTGCCGCGCCGGCCCGTGTCCTGCTGCTGCTGCTGCCGCCGCCGCCGTCGCCGCCAGCAGCTGCCGCAGCGGCCGCGCCTGCGAGTCTGGCGTCCAGCCCGCAAACGCCCACGTCGTCGTGCCGCCCGCCTGCAGCGCCGCCATGCCCGTCGGCGCCAGCACCTGCACCCGCCTGCCCTGCGCCTCCAGCCGCCGCACCGCCGCCTGCAGTACCGTCGACTTGCCGCAGCCCGCCGCCCCCGTGTAGAACACGTTGCGGCCTGTCGCGATCAGCTCCACCAGCTGCTGCTGCTCCGCGTTCAGCGTGGGGGGGGGGGGGCATGTGCCCCGTCCGGAACGGCTCGACGGTGTATGACTCGTCGTCCCGGCCCGCTGACGAGAAGCCGTCCGACCCGTCGCCCGTGTCCGACTCCGTGCCGGCGGCCTCCGTTCCAGACGCGGCGTCGCTCGCGCCGCCCTCCTCCCCGCCGCCGCCCGCTGCCGGCCCCGCAGCTCCGCGAATGGCCATCTCAAAGCTGCCCGGAGCAACCGCCGCCCCCGGAGCAACCGCCGCGCCCCTCACGAGCGCCGCCGCCGCCGTCCTCGCCGCTCGCTGCGACAGGCTCTTGGCCATGGCCAGCCCGCGGCGAATGGCCGCGGGAGGGGGGGGGAAGTCTGCGTCGCAGCATTCCGCCGCGTCTTCAAAAAAGGCATCCTCGCTCTCGGTCTCGTCTCCGGCCTCCTCTTCTTCCACCTGAATCACGCCCACCCTCGCCTTTGTGAACCCTGCAGCTTGGTTCGGACCCGGCCTGAGCTCTCGGTGAAAAGACCCTAAAACGTTAGAGCCGGGGCTAAACAAGACCGGCCGGCCGGCCGGCCGGCCTGCCTCATCGTACGTCGCGCCGTACCTGCGTCCATGGGGACCGCCGCGCGCCGAGCAGCTCACAATGCGTGGAGGAAGAGCTGTCACATAAGAGGAGAAAGAGCTGCCACATGAGAGGAGGATACAGTGACACCTTTAAGAGGCTCGAGACGCATTCGCAGAGTGCAAGAACGATAAGAAATTGGACCCCACTTGCCAGTCGCGGTTGCCCGATTTTGCAGGCATCGTTGTTAATGTATTTTGTACTTGTCCTTTTCCGCCAGACCTACCACTTCGACTTTATCTCTTCTTCCTCTTTCCATGCAGTAGACCCTTCTTCTTCTGCCCGGGCCGGGAGGGGCCTTGCACCGCCTCGCCAACCAGGTCTTCACTGCTGCCCACGCTGCTGGCCAGTCACGCCACTTGCACGTTGCCATCCAGGGACAGTAACATTCTATTGCTCTGATGCTCTGATATCTGCGTCGCTAAACCACCGCCATCGACCATCGGCCAAGATGTGCCCCCCCGCGGCTGCACACCCATCAGGGCGCGTACGGAAGAACATGGCCGCGGTGCTGCTCGACGCGCTGGAAGCGCGGGTCGTAAAAGGTGCCGCGCAGCATGGGCATGAGGACAATGTGGCACGGCGAGTGCCGGGAGGTGGCGCGCCCCCAGACTCTCGCCGTGGGCACAAACTGGCAGGCGATCACGTCGTGGAAGCCGTTGCCGCGAATGCGCTCGTCATAATGCAGATAGCGCATGTGGCGCACGGCCTGGCCGTGAAAGTTCCACGCCACCACCTGCAGCGCGCTCAGCCGCACCATGCACTGCGTGCTGCTGCTGTCAGTTGGGACCGTATGGGGGAGGGGGGAGCGAAAAGGGCGCAGCTCACATAAAGTCCCGGCAGCCGTCGAGCTCGCCGTTGGGCGCCTCCACAAACCGAAAAGCGGTCAGGTCGCTGCGGTGATCGGCCGAGCAGTCTTGGTGGCGGCCGCGCAGTATCTCGACCACGTCCGCCACCGTGCGCCAGCGCAGGGCGCGGAACAGAAACGACGCGGCCGAGGTGTTGCTCGCGCCAAAGTATTGCACCGGCGTGAGGAGAAAGTCGCCCGGGTCGCCGTCGTACACCATCTCCATGCGGCCGCCCGGGTACCGGCCGCTGTCGTGCAGGAGCACCGCGTCCAGCTCAATCTTGAAGGCCACGTGCGGCAACTCGTTTCCCGTGTACAGAAACTCTAGGTACAACTGCCGCACCGGCATCTCCAGAAACGCAGCCAGCAGCTCGTTCTGGCCCCTGTCCACATCGTTCAACGTAAAGGGGTAGTCCATGGTGGAGCGCGAGAGTGCTTCTTGTGAGTGTATGCCGGAAATGGATCAAGGGAGACGTTGCTGATGGGCGTGGAATTACTCCTTTTTTTTCCCCTTTCTTTGCGGCAGACGCTCCGGTATAAGTAGACGTCCA
Organism: Graphilbum cf. rectangulosporium; assembly: GCA_019925645.1. Classification (NCBI taxonomy): domain Eukaryota; kingdom Fungi; phylum Ascomycota; class Sordariomycetes; order Ophiostomatales; family Ophiostomataceae; genus Graphilbum; species Graphilbum cf. rectangulosporium. The sequence goes on from JADHKI010000038.1 coordinate 173,859, forward strand.
GGCGCACCTTGTCACTCGGCAGCACCACGGGAAGCCAGACCAAGGTCACGGCGTGTCATGTTCTGATACAGGCGAACAGCGCCTTCTGTGACTGCAGCTCTGACGCCGTCACCGACGACGTCCAGAGAGACGGAGCGGAGGTGCAAGTCACGACGATGAATCGTTGAGAGACGGGAAGAGCAGAAATCTCGATAGTAAGCTTCATTGAGAGGAATCAGGGAACAAGCTTCATTGAAGTCGGGAGGCACTATCACAAAATCACACTCCCACGGCGTGACGCCACCGCTACTCGAGATAGGCCGGGCGCAGGTCAAAGTACGAGTCCACGGTGAGCCTGGCCAGGGCGTCGTCGCTGTAAAAGTTGGCGCGCACGGTGACGGCGTCGGCGGGGGCGCGGCCGAGGAAAAAGGCCTGCTGGGCCTCGGGCAGGTGGAGGCGCATGCGGTAGTTGGGATGGGCCGGGCTCTGGAGGATCAGCGTTCATTCTCAATGGGGGCAGGGCCGGGCCGGGCAGGGCAGGGCAGGGCAGGGCAGGGCAGGGCAGGCGGCGCGCGCGCACCTGGTAGCCGAGGCCGAGCATGATGCGGTAGTGGGCGCCGGGGTTGGGCATGCCGGCGTGCCAGATGCGCAGGTCGCGCAGGACAATGTCGCCGCGGCGCAGGGGCGGCTGCAGGGGCGGGCGCAGGCGCATGCGGGCGGCCAGGGCGGGCTCGGAGACGGCGGGCACGGGCTCGCCGACGCGGCCGTAGGTGCCGGCGGCGGCAGCGTCGGCGGCGACGACGTTGTCGCGCGGCGTCGTGTGGGCGTGCGAGCCGAGCCAGAACTCGGTGGCGCCGTTGGCGGCGGAGAAGTCGCAGAGCGGGATGTTGGCGATAAAGTAGTAGGGGAACTGCGGGTGGGCAAAGGCGCAGTCCTTGTGCACGGGCTGGCGCAGGCCGGCCGTGTTGGGCAGGGCCGTGTTGGCCGTCAGCCAGTTCCAGGCCGGCCGCGGGCCGAGGTAGCTGTCGGTCAGGACATGCCGCGAGGAGCAATGAGCATAGAGAACAGGGCCGCAGAAAGCAATCAAGATGGAGAGACGAGCAAGGCCGCAGAGGCGAGACACACATGTTGGCCACCTGCAGCACAAAAGCGTTAAAGTAGACGTCCTCAAACAGATACGCCCCGTCCGTGACGGGCGGCCGCTGTAAAAAGTTGGCTGGCGGAGGTCAGTGCCGCTCGTGCGGAAACGAGAGAAGAGGCGTACAAGGGACGTTGTGGTTGAACTGCCTGCCGGGATCGGACATCCAGGTGACGGCGTCGGCGCTCATCTTGGCGTTGAGCGCATCGACATGGGCCACGTCCACGACTCCCCGCAGGACGACCAGGCCGTCCTGGTGCATGGCCTCGAGGGCGCGCGTCAGCGACAGCGGCGTGAAGGCGCGCTGGCGCAGTTCGTCGGCAGACGCCTCGACGACGCGGGCGGCGTCTTTGGGTTCGGCGGCCATGATGGGAGATGGGAATGAGAGGGTGGGATCACGGTCAGATAAGAGAACGGCCATATGTATACGTCGGCAATCTCCTATCAAGACTAGCGGCTCTTACGCGCTTGTATGGGAGGGCCATGGCCGTAGCCATATATGGAGCAGAAAGTAGCATTAATGATTAGGTGTCTTGGCGGCCCGTTGTTGGCGCTCTAGTACTTGAAGCGGACGCCGTTGTTGCCGCCGCGGCGGTTCCGCCAGACGTAGTAAAAGTGCATGGCGACGCAGTTGACGGCAACAAAGAAGAGCAGGCCGGCATTTGTCCAGTGGCCGGTCGGGTAGCCGCGCTTGGCCTCGTCGGCCTTGTAGATCCAGACGCCGACGATCTGGCCGGGCGCGCCCATGGAGATGTTGAGGGCGACGGCCAGGCCGATGGCGGCCGTCGTCTGCAGGCTGGACGACAGCCAGCCGAGCAGCGGCGGGATGCAGGAAAAGGTGCCGCACGTGGCCACGATCAGGCAGCCGTAGCGGTGCTGTCGCCCATGGTCAGTAATGGGGGGGGGGGAGGGGGGGACCCGGAGACAAGACGGGGACGTACCGCGTAGCTCTCGGCCGGGAGCAGGGCCGAGGCCATGAAGCCGATGGCGCCAATGGTGGCGAAGACGGCCGAGTGCAGAGCGCGGCTGGGTTGTTAGCCGAGTCGGTGTGCGGGATAAAAGAAGTGTGGAAGGTAGTTCAACGTACGCGTTAAAGTGGTCGGCCGAGTACGCAACCAGCAGCGTGACGACATAGGCCGCGGCGTAGGGGGGGACGGTCATCAGCTGGGCCTCGAGGTTTTTAAACTGACGGTCAGCGACGGTCAAGGGTAAAGTGACGGTCAACGGGATAAAGTGAGGGGTGGTCAAGCGGATAAAGGTGAGTGACGGTAGAGAGGACATACCCCCAGACCGGCCGTGATGGACGGCGTAAAGAGCGACAGGCTCGAAAAGGGCGGGGAGATGCCAAAGTAGATCTGCTCGTCAGCGGGCGGCGTCCGAGGCACGGGGGTTGCGAGCGCAGGCGCCTCACCAGATAGTGCATCCACAGGCGCCACTCGGCCAGGGTGGCCTTGGCCTCGGCCCAGGTGAGCGGCTGGCCGGTGGCGCCGAGGTTGGCGACGCGGCGGGCGGCCAGGGCCTTTTCGTCGGGCGAGAGCCAGGCGGCCGTCTCGGGGTAGTCGGGCAGGAAGAGGCAGACGAGGAAGCCGGAGACGAGCGAGGGGATGCCCTCGAGGATAAAGAGCCAGCGCCAGGCGGCCATGCCGGCCACGCCGTTCATGTGGCCGACGCCGTAGGCAATGGCGCCGCCAAAGGCGCCGGCCAGCGTGGCCGAGGCCAGCACGATGGCGACGCGCAGCGAGCGCTCCTCGGTCGTGTACCAAAAGGTGAGGTAGTAGACCAGGCCGGGGAAGAGGCCTGTGGTCGGAGGAAAGGGAATGTCAGACAAGAGACCAAAAGCAGAGACCAGAAAACCCAGGAAGCAGAGACAAGCAGAGATCAAAAGCAGAGACAAGCAGACAAGCAGAGACCAGAGACCAAACGCACCTGCTTCAAAGATGCCGAGCAGCAGCCGCACGACGGTGACGACGGCGTAGCTGTGGGCGCCGCCGAGGCCCATGGTGATGGCCCCCCAGGAGACCATGAGAAAGGCGATCCAGCGGCTGGGGCGCAGGCGCTTGAGAAAGTAGTTGGACGGCACCTCAAAGAGCGCATAGGCAATCAGAAAGACCATGAGCGCAATCGTGTACTGGTAGCCCGTCATGTGCGTCTCCGACAGCAGGTCGTTGTGCGTCGCCGCGTTGAGCACCTTTGCGTTGCCAATGTTGCTGCGGTCCAGGTAGCACAGCAGGTAGATGCCCGCCGCCAGCGGCAGGATGCGCAGGTCCTGCTTGCGCACCAGCGCCTTTTGCCGCGCCGCGTCCACCGTCGCCGGTCCGAGCTGGCCGTCAGATGGGGTGGAAGGGGGAGGCGAGGAAAGGGGCTTGAGGACTCACCTCGCTGGACAAGTTTGACGCCGCGCCCTCTACATACGCAAAGTCGGCCTCTTTCGAGGCGTCGCCCTCCTCGCGGGCATAGGCAGGCCCGTCACGCATGATGGCCGGTATCTGTCTGTCGTCGTCTGTCGTCTGTCCCTCTCGTCTGTCGTCCGGTCCGTCTGTCCCTCTCGTCTGTCGTCCGGTCCGTCTGCTTCCGATCTCGCAAGACAGCAACGGTGGTTCGCAAGCTCGACCCAGGCTCGCGGCGCGTTTTATGTTGGGCGCCGCGTTGGGCGCTGCGTGGCCGCTGCGCTCTCGCTGTCAAAAAGCGGTCAGGGGTTCCCCTCATTACCCACAGCGGAGATGAGGGCCGGAAAAATCACGCCGATCTTGCCCAATCCAACGCCGCTAAATGACCAACAGAGATTTCTCACCGCCGCGGGCCGTCGTATTGCCACGGGCCGGCGTGTCGCTGGCAGCCTGGCCTGACCGCGCACGCGCTGCAGAATTTCTACTTGGCCGCGCTGATGACGTGCCGATACGGCCAGATTCTCGGGTGTCGTGGCAACCTCGCTGACCCGCTCAAGTTGGCTTGACGAGGACCCGTTTCTGGCACGTGACTTGAACGGTGCCTCAGAGGCGATTCTAAATACATCCTCAGAGGCGATTCTAAATATCATCCTTTCTTGTTACTCTCATCTACTCATTATTTTAACCAAAGCCTCTCCAGTGCGCTTGGAGATCCAGCTGCGAGAGCCGTCACCGTCTGCACCCAGCGCCCGACGTCTGATTCTTGTGGGTCGGCAGTCTTGAGTCCTCCTGAAGCTCGGAGCTGCCCGAAACTGCATTGAAAGCTGCATTGAAAGCTGCATTGAAAGCTGCATTGAAAGCTGCATTGAATAAACTCATTGAAAAGAACTCATTGAAAAGAACAGCCAAGATAATGTCGTACAGAGGGAATCAGTCTGTGATGCGGTCGGACGCGCGTGACTAGGCATTCCCTTGATACCCTGCATACCCAAAACCATATCCATGGTCCCTACGATGAACGATATCCATGGTCCCTGGCTTACAGCCACAAAGCTACGTGACCATAAAGTCAGCCCTGCGCTTACTACCCCCGCAGAGACCCACTTTATGCCGCATATCTATCCACATCCTCCCTACGTCATCTCGGCGCCCTCGCCCCCTCCTCCACAACTTGCACAGACACCAAACATGGGCTGGCTGAAACGAGCCTCTGAGAAAGCGCGCGAGACCGTGGCGGGCGGGCCATCGGACGCGGCACCGGCGGCGGCGGCGGCGGCGGCGGACGATGGGCCGGCGGGGCCGGCGAGCCCGGCCGGCCCGGTGCGCGTGGACCATCTGACGGCGCAAGTGCGGCTGCTGGGGCAGCAGCAGTCGAATTTCCCGCACATTTTCCGCGACGGCGGCGGCGGCGGCACGGTGGCCGGGCAGCACCTGGTCATCTTTGCCGACGGCTCGTACACGCAGGGCGCGCCGCCGACGGACGCGTCGCGCATCGTCAGCTTCACGTCCAACTCGATCGCCGTGGCCGCCGGGCCGACGCTGCAGCGCGTGACCGACTTTGGCACGGCCGACCGCGGCCCAGAGCAGGCGCTGCCGTTTGCGCCCGCGCTGGGCGAGGCCCCGCACAGCCACGGCATCTGGCCGGACCAGAACCTGGCGCCGCTGCCGGGCGCTGCCGGCGCTGCCGGCGCGCTGGCCGTGACGTTTCCGAGCGTCATCGACCGCGACGCCTTCCGCGGCGGCCGCGAGGCGCTGCTGTACAACACCGCCGTGGCCGTGCGCATGCAGCGCGGCCGCCCGGTGGTGGAGCGGCCGGCGCCGGTGCTGTTCCGGCGCGGCGAGCCCATGTTTGGCTCGTTTGCGGCCGTTGCGGCGCCGCCGAACGCTGCCGCCGCCGCCTCCACGGACGCCGACGCCGACGCCGACACCGACACCGACGGCTACCTCTACCTCTTTGCCCGCGTCTCCGAAACCGGCAGCCCGCGCAGCAACGGCCTCAAGCTGGCGCGCGTGCGGTCGCAGCACTGGGCCGACCGGTCGCACTACGCCTACTGGGACGGCCGCGGCGGCTTCGGGCCGGCCATGCCGCCGGCCGACGACGGCGGCGCCGCCAACGTGATGCACTACTCGCAGGAGGCCTTTGGGAAGCACTACGGCCCGGGCTCGGGCGACGTCTTTTGGAGCGCCCTCTACGGCGAGTACCTGCTGCTCTTTCAGAACGCGGCGGCAGCCCTCGATAGCACGGGTGGGTTTTTTTCTTTTTTTTCTTTTTTTTCTTTTTTTTCTTTTTTTTCTTTTTTTTCTTTTTTTTCTTTTTTTTCTTTTTTTCTCTTTTCTTTTTTTCTTTTCTTTCTCAGCTTTTCTCTTTTCTTTCTCAGCTTTTCTCCTCCCTAACAACCAGTCTACATCTCGCACAGCCGCTCGCTGACGGGCGGCTGGTCAGCGGCCGTGCCGCTCTTCCAGCTGCCGCACTTTGACGACGGCTACAGCTACGCCTTCCACGCGTACGCCAACATGGACCCCAGCGGCCGCCGCGTGCCCATCACCTGGACGCAGGACTCCAAGGCGCAGTCGTGCCGCATCTTTACGGGCGAGATCCTGTTCACATAGGCCTGTAGGTATAATGCATTGGCTACGATTGGATTTCTATCTGGGTTACGAGGATTTCTATCTGGGTTACGAGGATTTCTATCTGGGTTACGAGGATTTCTATCTGTTTTACGAGGATTTCCATGTCTAAATTGAAACTGTCGCGATTGACAATTGCCTGTCTCACACGAATCCTCATCCTGTCCGACAGCTGTCGCAAGACGGCGTGCTGCTGATGCTCGCGCGGCCAGCTTCCATTGGTTCCGCCGTGTTGCGTGTCTCGATGGCGTCGATCTTGCCGAGTGACGTTCTTTCGAGACCACTTCTCATGACGCAACTACGCTCAGTCTATCCTTTGAACACGACCGAACGGTGCCGAAGCTTGACCGTCATGCAATCTTGACTGTCACCTCTCATCATTCTCATTATAACTCGCACTCCCGTCACTTTCTCATTCTCTCCCTCCTCATGGCCCCGGCTGCAGACGACCTCGCTTATGAGGCGCCCACCCGAAAGACCAGCGGCTCTCGCCTCGACGGCCCGCTGGCCTACTCGGGATCGCTGGACGCGTACGAGAGCTTTGACCTCACCAGCGTCATCGGCCGCGAGTTTCCCACGCTGCAGCTAAGCGAGATCCTGCACGACGACGCCAAGATCCGCGACCTGGCCGTTCTCGGTAAGCCAGGGTGCCCGACGTGCAGACAGACCTAACCCCCCCAGTCTCCCCCCCAGTCTCCCAACGCGGCATCGTTTTCTTCCGCAGCCAGGACCTGGCCATTGAGGACCAGAAGCGGCTGGGGCAGCGCCTGGGCGAGCTGACGGGCAAGCCGGCCACGTCGCAGCTGCACCGGCACGCCCTCTCCAACAGCAAGCGTGGCATTGCCGTGGACGCCCAGGGCCGGCTCGACGACGAGGTCTCGGTCATCTCGTCCGAGCAGCAGCGCAAGTACTACCAGGACCGCTTCCACCCGTCGAGCCGCGCCCTCGCCGGCGTCGGCTGGCATGCTGAGTGCGTCTGTCTCGCTGTTCTTTTTCTCTGTCTCGCTTGTCTCCTTCTCCCGCTGCCCTTCTTCTCCCTTTGTCTCTATCTTCCCCGCTGACCTTCTTCCCCGCTGACCCAGCATCACCTGAGCGCATCCCCTCCGACTACGCCATCCTCAAGATTGTGCAGCCGCCCGAGGACGTCGGCGGCGACACGCTGTGGGCGTCGGGCTACGAGCTCTACGACCGGCTGTCGGCGCCGCTGCAGAGGCTGGCCGAGGGCCTCACGGCGACGCACTACCAGCCCAGCTTCAACCAGGTCAGGGAGCAGTTTGGCATCGAGCTCATTGGCGAGGACCGCGGCGCGCCCGAGAACAGCGGCCTGGAATTTAAGGCAGAGCAGTGAGGGCGAGAAGCCCTACTTTGACCCCGGCTCGCAGTCCCGCCGCGAGGCTTTGGGGGTCCAGGGTGTCATGCCAGGCTCTTTTCATCAAGTCATCCTTCTTCGTCTATACAGCAACGCTAGATACTCCCTATAAAACACCCTAACAGTCCGGCACGCTCACCGGGATGGACAGCGGCACGCTGGTGGCCAGGCCGCTCAGGCTGGTCTCCTTGAACTCGCTGCGCATGCCCTTTGCGGTGACGCGCATGGCGCGGATGGCGTCGTCGAGGCGGACCTTTTGCGTGCCGGGCTCGCTGCTGAGCGCGAGGTTGGCGCTGGAGACGGCCTTGATGGCGCCGAGGGCGTTGCGCTCGATGCAGGGCGCCTGGACGAGGCCGCCGATGGGGTCGCAGGTGAGGCCGAGGTTGTGCTCGATGCCGATCTCGGCCGCCTGCTCAATGGTCTCGGGGCTGGCGCCCATGCAGGCGGCAAAGGCACCGGCGGCCATGGAGCAGGCCACGCCGACCTCGGCCATGCAGCCGCCCTCGGCCGCCGAGATGGTGGCGCCGCGCTTGTAGAGCATGCCGATGGCGGCCGCCGTCAGCAGAAAGGTGCTAATGTCGCGCTCCGCGTCGTCGCTGACAAACTCGATGACGTACTTGAGCACCGCCGGGATGATGCCGGCCGCGCCGTTGGTCGGCGCCGTCACGATGCGCCCGCCCGCCGCGTTGGTCTCGTTGACCGCCATGGCGTACACGTTGAGGTAGTCCATGGCCGGGAACGACGTGCGCCGCGGCGGCGACGGCGCGATCGGGTGGTTCAGCGCCCCGTGGATGCGCGGCGGCGCCGCCAAGCCGCCGCCGCCGCCGACGCCGACGCCGACGCCGCCGGGGTGGAGCAGACCGCGCCGGCCCCCCGCCGCCGTCGCCGCCACCGGCACCGCCGGCACCGCCGCTTCCTTGGAGTACAGCCCGCGCGTCAGCCGCCGGTACAGCGCCGGCGCGCGCCGGTGCAGCTTGAGCGAGCCCGGCAGGATGCCGTCCGGCGGCGCCTGCACGGCCTCGAGGATGCTCTCGTCCATGACCTGCCAGATGCGGAACAGCTTGCCAAAGATGGCCTCGTTCGTGTAGCCCTGGCTCTTTTCGTTCTCGTACACCAGCTGCGCAATCGTCAGGTTGTGCTGCCGGCACAGCGCCAGCAGGCTGGCCGCGTTGTGGAACGCGTACCGCGGCGGCCGCCCCGACTCGCCGCGGCTGCTGCTGCTCTGCGTAGCTGTGGCCGCCGCCGCCGCCGCCGCACCGCTGCCGGAAGAGACCGCCGGCACCAGCACACCCCCCTCGCTCGCTGGTGCCGCCAGCGCCTTGATCTCGGCGCCGGCCCGCCGGTCGCGGCCCGCGTCCGCGCGCCGCGTCTCCTTGTAAAACATGTTTTCCGACAGGTCGGCTGGGTGATTGCCGCTGCTGCCGCTGCTGCCGCTGCTGCCGCTGCTTCCGCCATCACCTTCACCTCCGGCCGCCGCCGCCGCCGCCGCGGTCGCCTCCGGGTTCACCGACAGCGCGCCGTTGACGACAAAGCCGCCGCCGACGCTAAACATGTCGTTGCGCGCCAGCACGTAGCCGTCGGCGTCAAAGACGGTGAAGCGCATGCCGTTGCTGTGCAGCGGCAGCTTGCGGCCCCATTCCCAGACAAAGTCGCGCTCGTAGCTAAAGTCGATCTCGTGCGCGCCGCTCGTGCTGTCGGCCAGCCCCCGGCCCAGGTGCAGCCGCTGCGTCGCCTTGATCTCGCGGAACCGCCGCGGCACGTACGCCGTGTCCACCGTCTCCACGTCGGCGCTCTCCAGCCCCAGCAGCAGCGCCGACGGCGTCATGTGGCCCTCACCCGTCAGCGCCAGGCTGCCGTAGATGCTCACCCGGATCCGCGCCACCCGCGCCAGCAGGCCCGCCTCCACCAGGTCCACGATAAAGATGTTGCCCGCCCGCATCGGGCCCACAGTGTGCGACGACGACGGCCCGATGCCAATCGAGAACAGGTCAAACGTCGAGATCACCGCGTGCTCGTGCTCCGACCCCGTGTAGCTGCCCGTCTCCTCCTCCGCAAACGCCTCCTCTTCCTTGGCCTGCTCCAGCCTGCGCGGCCCCGACGTCCCCAGCGCCCGCCTCCCCGCCCGCCATGCTGCCGCTACGGCCGCCGCCGACGCCGTCGCCGTCGCCGTCGCCGTCGCCGTCGCCGGCCCGCCCCCGAAGCCGATCGAAATCGGCCGCCCAAGGCGCGCGCGCGGCCGCACCAGCGCGAGTGTCCGGAGCGCAAACCGCGCCATACTGCTGGCTGCTGGCTGCTGGCTGCTCGTGGATGGAGAGAGCGTCCAAAACGCGCAAATGCGGGATGCAAAACGGTGAGACGTTTCATGCTTCCATCCCGCTTTATGCCACACGCAGTGCGCCGTGCCCAGCCAATCACCAGGCACTGATAAGAGCTGACACTTATCGGTGGTCAAGAGCCGCGCCCCTCCAGAGTCACGTGACTGGTCCAGCATCTGCCCCCCATCATGCAGCCCAGCTGCACTTGCACAGTTTGCCGACATGCAGTTTTGCACAGTTTGCCTACATACCATTTTGGCACTACAACCTCTTTTACAGCGCTATTCACAGCGCTGTATGGAGCCACTATGGGGAGGTCTTGAAGTCTTCGTGTACGGGCGTCCAACTACGCTTGCCGCCATCACGTGACTGCTACGCTTTGAAAGAAGACGACTTCGAGCTCGACGACTAGCGGCTCCGGTGTCGCGCCGGCCGCTATCTCTGTCGGTCGGCCTGTCCGTATTTTGGTAGAGAATGTGCGTTTTGCTGCCTTAAGTTTGCCGTTGCCGTCTGCTCGCCTCCGCGTCTCGTCGCCTCGCCTCCTCGTCTGCTTGGTCCTTCCCCCCCCCCCCTCTGGCCTCATCCCAGACCTCGGGCTCTCATGGCTCCGTACGTCCACGATCCGCCTCTGCCGGCGCATCTCCACATTGTCGCCCTCGAGAGCTACTTCACGCCACTGCCGCCCCTGGCCGTCCCGGCGCCGCACACGTTTACGGTGACAGAGTACAGCCGGACCGCCCCGGAAGAGGTGGCCGCCCGCATCGCCGACGCCGACATTGTGCTGACGACGGTCGTGCCCATGGGCGCCGAGGCCCTGTCGGCGGCCAACGCGCCGCGCCTGCGCCTGATCGCCGTCATGGCCTCGGGCACCGACGCCATCGACCTGGCCGCCTGCCGCGCCCGCGGCATCCGCGTGCTCAACAGCCCCCACTGCAACACCACCTCGCTGGCCGAGCACGTCGCCGCGCTGTACCTGTCCTGCCGCCGCTCGCTCGTGCCCGTCATGCGCAGCATGTGCCGCGGCGAGTGGCCCCAGACCGGCTCGCTCATGACCCGCCTCTTCACCGGCGGCGAGCCCCCGCGCAGCTGCCGCGACGAGACCCTCGCCATCATCGGCTACGGCGGCGTCGGCCGCGCCGTCGCCCTCCTCATGCGCGGTCTCGGCATGCAGGTCATTGTGGCCGCGCGCCGCGGGGCGGCCGCCTCGTCCGCCTCCGCCTCCGCCTCCGCCTCCTCCGCCTCCGCCTCCGCCTCCGCCTCCGCCTCCGCCTCCGCCTCCGCCTCCGCCCCCGACCGCGTTCCCTTTGACGAGGCGCTGAGGCGCGCCACTGTGCTCGTCGTCTGCTGCCCGCGCCTGCCCGAAACCCTGGACCTGATCGGCACCCGCGAGCTCGCCCTGATGCGCCCCGACGCCATCCTGATCAACGTCTCCCGCGGCGGCATCGTCACCGAGGCGCCCCTCGTGGCCGCGCTCCGCGAGGGCCGCCTGGCCGGCGCCGGTGTCGACAACTACGACCAGGAGCCGGCCTCGACCGAGACGAGCCCCGTCGTGGCCGCCGCCGCCCGCGGCGACCTCAACCTCATCACGTCGGCGCACACCGCCTGGGTCTCGGCCGGCACGCGCGCCAACTACCAGCGCTGTGCCCAGGAGAATGTGGAACGCTTTGTGCGCGGGACCATGGATGCGGAGCGGCTCAAGGCGTGATCCGGCATTGGCGTCTTTGGGTGTAGGGCCGCAACATGCAGATCAAGGCACCCTGTCGTCGGAACGGAGACGGCAAATTGGCTGATTTGGGTCGTTCTTGTGTGGCAGTATGACAGCCTCTGCTGAATCGATAAGCCGCGTAGATTTCGTACATAGACAGCGCAATCCGAGTGCAAGATGGTCCTTGCCTTGGTCCCCAAACAGTGCGCGTGCCGCAAGTTGACAACGTGGGCTGCAGCATCAAGATACTATAGAAGAGTCCTATAGAATCGCTGCTTCGTTGTCTTCTGCTTCATAGGGCTTAAGTTGGGAGAATTGGACGTCCGTCTTAAAGATCCTCGGATACGTGTGGATGGCAGCACCAACCAGCGCCCCGTCTTCGAGCTTCCCGCGTGCCAGGGCCAAGTCATCAACCTGATTCCCGACAAGCTGAGCTCCCCGGCTCCAAAGGAGTTAAAGGTTGCAGTTATAGGATGAGTAATCTACAGCTTTTGACATCCTCGTTCAGCACTCTTGATTGCCGAGTCCTTGCGGTGGGAGTAGAGCCTGTGCTGACTTCCGTTCTCTCGACTATTCAGGCATCTTCAGTTGATACGAGAATGCTCTGGCTCGTTGGGATAGTCGTATCATCCGTGGCATACAGTGCGTCAATAGCGACAGCCACCACTCGACGCAAACGGTGTCCCGCTCTTCGCACGTGCTTAAGCCGGCAATGGAGCAAGAGGCAGTTACCATGTGTAATATGAAGAAAAAATGGCAAGGTCGTGTTCAAGAAAAGTCCCGATTTGAGTCACGATTGCTCTTACATCCCGACGCCGCGCCAACTCCGAATGGGAAATTCAGCCCGCGCAGACGCAGGGCAGCCGGCTATCACTTCTCTATTCTCGATAGCGGTTCCGACGTGCGGCTGCATCACGTCCGTCGTTTTATTGGCGACACAATGCGAGCAACGCTGAGAATAAGCGGAGCACATGCCGAAGGCCGAGTTCCCGAAGTGGCTAGTGTGGCGGACAGAGCTCGGCATCTCACGCCCTCCGACGAATAGGACGCCGCACGCGGGGCCCGCCGGCCGCAGACGGCCGTTGGAGCGACGGAAGGACGATGGACGGAGCGGGGAAGAAAAGAGGAGCAGATGGATGACGTGCTGAAGCCGACGAAGAGAGCTGGTATAAAGACGTGTTGTTCGTGCCACAGCCCTTGTTTTCCCGTTCAACCCAAACACCCTTCTCTACAACCAGGACCATGGCGCCGTCTCTGCACCCGCTCATCGACAACGGCATCACCAAGGGCGACCCGGCCTTTGCGGGCGGCGTGCTGCGCTGCCACTGCAAGGCGGACGCCGTGGAGGTGACGCTGAGCAGCAACGTGCTGCACAACCACGCCTGCGGCTGCTCGCAGTGCTGGAAGCCGGCGGGCGCGCTCTTCAGCGTGGTCGGCGTGGTGCCGGTGGCCAACGTCGCGGTCACGGCGCACGCGGAGAAGCTGCAGGTGGTCGACCCCGAGGCCACGATCCTGCGGCACGCCTGCAAGGACTGCGGCGTCCACCTGTACGGCCGCATCGAAAAGGACCACGCCTTCAAGGGCCTCGACTTTGTGCACGTCGAGCTGTCGCCCACGCCCGGCTGGCAGGAGCCGCAGTTTGCCGCCTTTGTCTCGTCCCTGATCGAGCAGGGCTTCGACCCGGCCGGCATGGCCGACGTGCGCGCGCGCCTCAAGGCCGCCGGCCTCGAGCCCTACGACGTCCTGGCCCCCGGCCTGATGGACGCGTTGGCCACCTTCAAGGCCAAGTCGACGGGCAAGTTGTAGTAGCATGGCGCAAGGGGGGGAACTAGATTGGCAAAATAAAAGAGTATCCTGCAACTGTATATTACACATGTATGTACCATCTACAAAACAAAAGACGGAAAACGGAACGCGTACATTGAATACATGAGTTATTATTATACACTGTTGAAAGCATTCTGATCCCTTGTGTGTCGCGTTATACTTGCTTCATGCACTACTGCAATACTATACTGCTTGGATGGTTCATGGCTTATGCGGAGTGGTTATGTGGTTTGCAGTCTCTCCTTACGGTCTCCGATGCGTCTGTTGTCGCGCCGTCATAAGCCATCAAATGGCGTGCTGGACATCAAGCCCGGCTCAGTGGTCTAGTGGTATGATTCGCGCTTCGGGTTATTCCCTTTACAGAAAAGTGTAAAATGTGCGAGGTCTCGGGTTCGATCCCCGACTGAGCCCGTTGTTTGTTTTTTTTTACCCTTTCCACTGGAATGTGCTCGTGACGTACGTCATTGGGTTTATTTTGTATTTCTTTTTTCTTTTTGTATTTTTTCTTGTTCTTTTTGTATTTTTTCTTGTTCTTTTTGTATTTCTTTGGCATTTTGTATGTCGTATTTCCCTTGCTCCCCATAACAACGTAATGTCGCCACTGGTGAGTAAGGTCCTCCCTCTCCTCCCTTTTATGCTCTCATAAAGGCCTCAAAGTCCGTGTAAAGCTCTCACGATCATCAACCTTTACCATGTATATTCCTTCCAACTTGCAGAGCATTCTCACCGCGGGCCTGGCGCTTGCCGGGACTCTGACCGAGCGTGTGTCTCCCCCTCTCTCTGTCTTCCCGTTTCCCTCCTCTCTCTGTTTCCCGTCTCCCTCTCTCTGCTTCCCGTCTCCCTCCTTCCTGCCTCCTCTCCCTTGACTGACAATGTAGCCTCCACGGTCGCCCAGGGCAAGGTCATCGACTTCGCCGTGGAAAAATGCATCGACGACGAGGGCAACACGCGCTGCTCCAAGCCCTTTCTCGTGCATAAGTCGACGTGCTACCGCATCGAGTGGTCCACCGAGGGCGCGCTCTCGCACACGACGGCCGAGGTGCGCGACGTCCGCTCGGACGAGCTGGTCTTTTACCGCGACACCGACGGCGAGTGGACGCCGAAGAAGGGCGAGGTGAGGAGTGCTGCGACTCGTTGCCGGAGACGCCGTGGCTAACCAGCAACAGCTCGTGTACCTGGACTTTAAGCCCAAGATTGCCGGGACAGGCAACGAGACGGTCGAGTACAAGGTGCAGACCTGCGAATGAGGCTCAGTGCAAGTGGCTTCAGTCAGGATCAGTAATAGACTTTGTTGAGTGACTTTTCGTGTGAATGAGATGTGATCCTATCATGGCCTCGGTCTCCACAGCCGACATGCTGGCCGTGCCGCCTACTCGGCCGGCACCCACTTGTACAGGATGTCGGTCCGCATGGTGTACTTGACGCCGGCGGAGACGAGGGCGCCCTCGTGGAGCAGCCGCTCGTGCTGGAAGATGAGCACGCTGCCGGCCTTGGGGTTGACGTCGATGCGCTGCTTCCTGTCGCGCGACAGAAAGGCCGTGGCGCCGCCGACGAGCGCGGCGCCGGGGTCGGCCTCGGCCGAGTCGTTGAGGTAGAGGTGCAGGGTGTAATGGGTGCAGAACTGGTCGCCGCCCGCCTCGTAGTAGTAGGGGCCGTCGCAGTGGGCTGGTCACGGAAGTCAGCGGAGAGTCTGGGGAGTCTAGGGAGTGGGGGAGTCTAGGGAGTCGGGGAAGTTGGGGAGTCGGAGGAGTCGGGGGATAGAGACTCTTGAGCACGCACGCTTGAAAAACTGCCCCGCGGTATAACGCAGGAAGCGCATGCGGTTGTTGAGGCGGCTCAGCTGCCAGTGGCCGCGGCCGTCGTAGGGCCCGGCCGGGCAGGCGGCCAGGCGCTCGCGCAGGCCCGGGCTGCGGGCGCAGCGGTCCCACAGGCGGTCGACGACGGCCTGGCAGTCCCAGATGATGCGGCTGCTGGCGCGGTAGCTCGGCCTGGCAATCTCGAGGCCGGCGCCCGCGCTGACCAGGGCCGGCTTCCACGGATCCGGCGCGGTGGCGTCGGCGGAGGCGTCGACGGCCTCGTCGGCCGGGACCGAGGCCTCGGCCAGCGCAATCAGCTCGCGGCACTCGTCGGGCGACAGCGCGTTGTCCAGCACCAGGGCCGTGCAGCCCCGGTACTGCGGCAGCGGCGAGGCGGCAAAGTCAATGGGGTGCGCGGTGACGGGCTGGGCCGGCGGGCCCGTCAGGAAGCTGTCGGCAATGGCCACGTCGTTGGACGTGTAGACGACCTGGCGGAGTGCTCCGGCATCGTGGACTTTGCTCATGGCTGTTGAGATGTTGACGTTTTACAACGGACTCTTCTCTTGACGTTTTTACAACGTATCACCTACGATACTAGGCAGCCGTCTCACCTACGATACTAGGCAGCCACTGTCTCACCTTCGACTAGGCAGCCACTGTCTCACGATTAGGCAGCCGCTGTGGATCTAGGCAACCGCCGTAGTAAAGCCATCTGCCAGTGCCTCTGTGGCTGTGCTGTCAATGCGGCGTTATGTCTACCTACAGCAACTTCCATCGGGTTGTGAGGTTATAGGGCTGAGTTCGATGGGGGAGAAGAGATAGGACCGTTGCTATACCACGTATCTTTGAATTCAGTAAAGATGAAAGAATGCCAACCGTACGCAATCCAGTACCTCGCAATCAAGGATTGACTGCCATCTCTCAATGATGAATACTCTCAATGATGAATACATGACGGCCTGTCGAACATCTATGCCACGTAATGTACAGAATTGCCTTTCGTCTTGTCTCTTTCTTCTTCGCGTCTCGTCCATCCTCTCCCTCTTCTCTCCTTCTCCTTCTCCGTCCTTCTTCCTCTCCGTCTTCTCCTCTCCGTCCTTCCTCTTCCTCTCTCCGTCTTCTTCTCACAGTCTTCTCCCTCCCTTTCTAGTCTTTCCTCCCCTCCCCTCCCCCCCCCCCCCCCCTACTTCTCCCCCCGATCACACCCCCTGACCAGTCCGCACTCGTCGAGCTCCAGCGACAGCCCGGCAAAGACGCGGCGGCGGTGCGTGGCCAGCACCAGCGCGTTCTGGTAGTCCTCGTAGATGGGCAGGGCCTTGACGTCAATGTCGGTGGGCGTGGGCGCGGGTCCGAGTCCGGGTCCGGCGCGGATGTGGCGGTGGGAGTGCTGCTGCTGCTGCTGCTGCTGCTGCTGATGCTGCTGCTGCTGTTGGAGCAGGGCGGGCGCACTCAGCGTCTCGGCAAAGAGGCGCTCAATGACCGACGTGTTGACGTGCAGGGCCATGTCGGCGTAGGTGACGGCCTCGGCCAGCGGCAGCAGCACGCGCTCGAGAAAGAGGCGGCCGTGGTGGGCGCGCATGGTGAAGGCGTCGGCGGGGGCGCAGCGGGCGCAGATGGGGCGGGCCGAGGCGGTCACCGCCGCCGTCTCGGCCGCCTCCGCCTCCGCCTCCGCCGCCGCCTCTGTCCGGCCGTGCTCCTCGCGGCAGCGCGCGGCAAAGTGGCCGAGAATGGCCATGCGGAGGTGGTGCATCGGGCCGGTGGGCTCGGCCGGCGGCAGGTGGTCGTTGCTGGCCGTCGCCGGGTTCTCGCGCGTCATCAGCCGCGTCGGCCAGGCCGGGTCGTAGCTGATGCGGCTGGCGGCGTCGTCGTCGGCGTCGGCGTCGGCGTCGGCGGCAGCGTCGGTGTCGCCGTCGTCGAGGGCCGCGGCGGCGGTGGTGACAACAACGGCTGTGGTGCCGGCGGCGGCGGCGGAGCTCTTGATGCCGCCCGGATCGCCCGCGCTGTCCTGCTGCACGCGGGCCACCCAGGCCTGTGTCTGGCGCTGGCGCACGTGCTCCAGGTCTGGCTCGGCCGTGTGGGTGTGGGTGTGTGTCGGGGTGTGAGTCTGGGGCTGAGGACGGTGCTCTTGGGCGTGCTTCTTGGGCTGGTGATGGTGCTCTGGGGCTTGTTTCTTGGGTTGGCGATGGTGCTCTCGGGCTTGTTTCATGGTCTGAGGATGGTGCTCTCGGGCTTGTTTCTTGGTCTGAGGATGGTCCTCTCGGGCGTGCTTCTTGGTCTGGGGATGGCTCTCTCGGGCGTGCTTCTTGAGCTGGGGATAATGCTCCCCGGCCGGCTCCATCCGAGCCTGCTCCCGGGGCTCGCTCTGGATCTGCACCTGCCGCGTCTGCTTCCCCGTCTCCGGTGACACGCTCCGGACCAGCCGGGTCTCGCACACCATGCGCCCGTTGCCGCAGTTCTTGACGTCCTCGGCGGCCACGACCCAGCGCTTTGGGTCGTTGTGGCCGCCGCTGCCGTCGCTGCCGACACAGATGCGGGCGCCGCGGATGCTGCTCTCGGCGCTCGGCCGCGATGTGTCGCTGCTGTCGCTGCCCCAGACGTTGGTCTTGTCCGGCCGGGGCGCCGCCGGGGAGGCAGCCTGGGGCGGCCGGGCGGGGCGGCGCAGGAGCACGACGTCTTCCTGGTCGTCGCCATCGAGCGAACCGTGGGCCCAGATGCTGCTGGCGTCGTTGGGCCTGCGCGCCGTCGGGGGCACGTTGGCGGCCGAGATGCGGTAGGGCCGGGAGACGCGGCCGGACATGGTGGAAGTCGAGTTAAAACGTTTTGGAAGCGGTTGGAAAAATGGTTGAATGGCTGAAAGAATGGTTGTCGAGGCTGCACGAGGTTGGAGAGCGAGATGGAAGACAGACACGAGAAACAGACGAATGACGAAACTTCACTCCAAACAAAACGCACGAAACGACCTCCAAATCACCGCAAACAAAGAACATCTGAACGCGGTCTGAACGCGCACAGAGTGTTTACGGTTGCCAGGTCACGTGGGACAAGATGCGTGAAGAAGCTGCTGGGTGCGATCACAAGGCACCGTCACTGTTGTCTGCTCTTCTGTTCTTCTGTTCCCCTTTGTTTTCTTCTTTTCTCTCCCTCTCCTTTCTCTCCCTCTCCTTTTCTCTCCCTCTCCTTTTCTCTTCCTCTCCTTTTCTCTTCCTCTCCTTTTCTCTTCCTCTCCTTTCCTCTCCCTTCGCCTATCATTCTCTCCTCTTTCTCTCTCCCCCTCCCCTCTACCCAAACAGGCACTGCCCGTTGGGCCCCCATTTCTCAAAAGTCGCTCGGGCGGTCGGCGTCGGCGTCGTGGTGGCAGTTGGCGTAGGCAATGGCGACGTTCCAGCCGGCCGAGCTGAACTGCTGGCCCGAGAGGCCTTTGGACTGCCAGACGCCGGTGGTGCAGCAGCTGTTGCAGATGTCGGCGAGCCAGGCAGCCATGTCGGCGCAGTTGACGCTGGCCATGACGAGGTTGTCCTGTTGTAGGAGTGAGTAGGAGTGAGTAGAAGTGAGAAGTGAGTAGAAGTGAGAAGAAGGGAAGAAGTGAGAAGAAGTGAGAAGAAGTGAGTAGAAGAAGAAACGAGACGCACGTTGCAAAACTGTCAGCTGGTCAGCCAAGGAGACACCGGGTCGAAAAGACGACTCACGTAGAGGCCGCTGGTGTTGCGGCAGAACTGGCGCGTGCACATGCGGGCGGGCGCGCCGCAGGTGTCGTTGGAGCCCGGGGGAAATTTGCGGGAAAAGTCGCGCAGCATGGAGACGACGTCGTTTTTGCTGGCCGAGGCGAAGAGGCCGCAGAGGAGGCCTAGAGGCAGGTCAGCGGGCGGGCGGGCGCGGGAGACAAGTGCGGCACGGCGGAGGCGTACCGTCTTTGGAGCCGAGACCGGGGCCGGACGCGTTGTGCATCTGCGGCGCGAAAGCGCCGAGGGCGCCGGCGACGGCCGAGAGGAGGAGCAAGAAAAGCATGTTGGTAGGGAAAGAAGGAGATTTGAAAAGACAACCAGGGAGTACAGATTAAGAGAGCAAAAGACAACCAGGGAGTACAGATTAAGAGAGCAGAAGAATAATACAGAGAGAAGAACAGGATCGTCAGGATGGCAAAAGTGACTTGTCGTTACGCAAATCACCGTGCCTTCAGGTCGTCTCGACGGGGCCGGAGTGGGGCCGGGGAGGCCCACTTTTATTCACAACGCCCCGTTGCTCACCCTCTCCTCACCACTCTTCACAGCTGCCCCATCACAACCTTCACAGCTGCCCCATCACAACCTTCACAGCTGCCCCATCACCACCCCCCTCACAGCTGCCCCAGGTAACCGCCGCTGGCGGCAAAGCGCTGCTGCTCTTCGCGCAGGCTGGCCCAGCTGCGCAGCTCCTCCTCCTCGTCCTCGGGGCGGACGCCGCCGGGGGCGGCGACGGCGGCGGCGCCGGTCTTTTCGAGGCGCATGAGGATGTCGAGGAAGCGGGCGAGCTGGGCCTCGACCAGGCCGGCGGCCGAGTCGGCGGCGGCGGCGGGCCCGAAGCGCGGCGGCAGCAGCGTGGAGGCGACCTGGCGGATCTTGTGGATCAGCGCCGTGCCGTTGGGCTCCATGTTGCACTGCGGGATGGCGGCGAGCACGAGCAGCAGCGAGTGCACGATGCGCTCGCGCTCGGCCGCCATGGCGGCGGCGTCGGCGGCGGCGGCGGCGGCGGCGGCCCCGTCGGCGTCGGCCGGCGCCGGCGGCGGCAGGCTGAGCAGGCGCTCGACGTAGTAGGAGCGCGTGGCCAGCAGCGAGGCGTAAATGTTGGTCTTTTGGATGTCGTACTGCACCTGGCGGCGGCGCTGCGGCTGCCGGCCGAGCAGGGCGCGGACGTCGTCGTCGGCGGTGGCGGTGGCGGTGGCGGCGGCCGGGCCGGGCGGCACGGCACAGTCCCATTCGCTGCCGGCGCCGGCAGGCGGATAGTAGCGGTAGCCCGGGACCTCGTCAAAGTAGTCGGCCTCGGCCTCGGCGGCGGTGCCCGGCAGCGGCAGGCACAGCTCGGGCGGCAGGGTGTCGGCGAGGGCCTGGACGGCGCGCAGGGCGGACAGCAGGACGGCGCGCTGCTCGGCGCGGCCCAGCGCGGACAGGCCGCAGGCGTGCTCGAGGGCGGCGACCTCGTCCATGGTGGCGTAGATCTGCACGCAGCGCACAAAGCCGGTGATGAGCGGCAGCGAGTGCGGCGGCTGCGGGCGGATGCCGTCGGCCTCGATGCAGGCGTCGTCCACCTCGACCGGCAGCGCCGGGTACGGCCGGCCGCTGTGCGCCGGCGGCAGCGGCAGCTCGCTCAGCGACGCGCCCAGCTGCGTCATGGAGCGCACGGCCAAAAAGAGGATCCAGAAGATGCGCCGCCCGATCTGGTCTTCGATGTGGTTGACGGGCCGGGCGGTGGGCCCGGAGCCGGAGCCGGAGCCGGGCGTGCCAACAGACGATCCTCCCCCTCCTTCTCCTCCTCCGCCTCCCCCCCCCGTGCCGACCGTGTCGGCGGCCGCCTCCCAGGTGCCGCTGGGGTCGCTGCTGTCGCGGCGGCGGTGGAAGCCGAGCTCCTGCACAAAGGACAGGGTCTCGGCCATGAAGCGGCGGCAGAGCCCCCACTGGAAGGTGTAGCCGGCGGCGAGGCCGAGGAAGTAGCTCGTGGCCGCGTCGTCGACGTGCAGCCGCGGCGTGGTATAAAAGAGCGCGCCGCGCGCCTGCAGCGCCACGGCGCGGCAGCACTCGACCATGCAGATGGCGCGCGGGAAGCGTTCGCGGACGCGCCGGGCGGACGTGGACGCCGCCGCCGCTGCCGCCGCCGCCGCCTCGGCCGCCGCCTGCGCCTTGAGCTGAGCCCGCACGCTCCGCGGAAAGGACGCGGCCAGGCAGCCGACCATGCTGGCCAGCAGCGCGACAAAGCGCGGCCGCCGGCGCTGCTCGGCGCTGGCCAGGTCGCGCCGGAACGTCGGCTCGTGCGGGAACGGGATCAGCGGGTGCAGGTAGGTGAAGAAGTCGTCGACCAGGAGGACCAGCACGGGCAGCGGCGCAATGGCTTCGATGCTGGGCGGCGGGGGGGTGGTGGTGGTGGAGGCGGAGGAGGTGGAGGTGGAGATGTCGGGGTTCGGGCCGGGGCCGGGGCCGGGGCCGGGGCCGGGATTGTGATCAGGAGCGGCCCCGGCGCCGGATGCGGATACGGCGTCTGTGTCGCCGGTGCCGCTGCCGCCACCGCCGCCGCTGCTGCTTCCTGCCGCCGCCGATCCCCCTACAAACCGGCTCGGAGGCCCTCGCCGCCGCGAGGCGTACTGAAACGTGCACGTCACCCCGAGGTCGCGGCACGACCGGCACGGCGCCCCGGCTTCGTCGCACTGGCGGTCAGCCAACTAACTCGTTCAGTCTCGACCATCTCGGCCTCCTCGGCACCCCGGCCATCTCGGCCACGTCGGCCACCTCCCACCCGTGTCATCTCGGCCACCTCCCTCCACTTGCCTTGACTTTGCGCGCGCGGCAAATGTCGCAGGCTTTGCGGATGCGCCGCTTCTTGTCGCGTCGCGGCTGCTGCGCCGGCGACAGTGGCGACAGCGAGGCCTGCTCGGGCGGCGTCGCCGTCGGTGCCGCGCCGACGCTCTGGCTGTCGGGCGCTTGCGTGTGGCGCCAGGCGTTGCTGACGGATGCGGCCATGGTGTTGTTGATGCGGGAAAACCCCGGGAAAAGTCCACGTAATGGAGGTCGGGCACGTGTGACTGCTGGACGAAGCGAAGCGTGACTGGAATAGTATACACGTGACTGGCATTGCACGTGACTGGTATTACACGTGACTGTCGACATACACGTGACTTTGACAGAAGTGACACTCGAACGACGCAACTCACAATGACCCCCGACGCGCAGTTTTACGCCGCGCTGGACGCGCTGCCCGCCGACGCACCGCAGCCGTACGACCGGGCGCGGCTGCTGCGGCTCTGCTACGACCACGCGCTCTCGGCCGAGGCGCGCGCGCTGCTTGTGCAGGCGTTCCGGGCCCGGGCCCGGGACGGCGGCGGCGGCGGGGCGACGCTGGCCGACGAGCTGGTCGACGGCCTCTTTCTGCCGTGTAGGTGTGGTGGCTGTGGTGGTTGTGGGAGGCGTAGGAGGCGTGGCGGCGGCGTGGCTGACTGCTGGCAGTGTGTGCGGCCGCGCTGGCGGCGCCGGCCTCGCCGCTCTACATCTTTCCGCCGTCGCCGCTGACGGCGGCTGAGCCGTCGCCGCCGGGCCGCGCCGCCGCCGCGCTGCTGCAGATGCTGGCCCACGACGCGCCGGCGCTGCTGGCCGGCGCAGCGGCGCGCCAGCCGCACAACACGCTGCAGCTGGCCGCCGCCGCCGCCGACGCCGGCCTGTTCCGCCGCTTCCGGCTCGTGCTGGCCCCGGGGCCGCAGCCCGGCGAGTACGCGGTGGAGCGGCTGGACGGCGGCTGCGCGCCGCCGACTGTCGAGCCGCCGCTGGTTGTCCGGCTGCCCCTTGCCAGCGCCCGCCTGCTCGCGCTGCACCGCGCCGTCGGCCGCATCCTGCTCGGCAGCGTGGCCGGACGCTACATTGGCGACGTGCTGGCCGACGCCGGCGTCGAGGACTTGCGGACAGACGGCACCACGCATCTGGGGACGCTGCTGCGGCTGCGGCTGGAGGGGTGGAGCGGCGGCGGCGGCGGCGGCGGAGCGGACAGCGGAGCGGACAGCGACGGCGACGGCGAAGACGACGGCGACGACGACAGCTACGACGGCCGCATCGGCAGCAGCGACGGCGGCGAAGACGACAACGACGGCCGCGGCATCTGGATCGAGCATGCCCGTTTTACCGAGCATGACACGCAGTGACTGTGCATGGCCTGTACCTGATAGTGACTTTATTTCCTGAACAGTTACAGCGATACAGATGCTTCGCTACATATTCAGTGATATGTGCTTTACGCCCTGGTAGGTCTCGTCGTCTTGTCTCGTCTCGTCCTTTTCCCTCGTCTCTCGGTGCCCTCTCGTCGTCTCCTCTTGTCCCTCGTCTCCGTCCTTTGTCCCCCCCCCTACTCCTCCCCCCCCCACTCCTCCGCCCTCCACTGCAACTCTGGGTTAAAGAGCCGCTCGTCCTGCAGCACATGGTACTTGAAAAACTCATCAAAGTCGAGCTGCTCGCGCACCTCGCGGGGCTGCTCGTGCGAGGGCAGCAGGCTGCCGGTCTCGCAGTCGTAGGGCCGCCAGACGGTGCGCTGCAGGGCCTGGCCGGCGCCGACACCGCCAGCACCGGCGGCACCGGCGGCGCCGGGCTCGCCGTCGGGCACGTACAGGGCGCCGGCGTGGCAGTAGGGGAACTGGACGTGGTTGACGGGGCAGCGGCCGGCGGTGATGTTCCACATGGGCTCCGGGTAGGTCAGGGCGCGGGCGGCGTCGTCGGCCGGGAAGGAGCCGAGGCGCAAGTGGCCCTCGTAGGTGTTGGCGGCGCCGCGCAGCCAGTCGAGCGCCTGGGTCTGCACGTGCGGCGGGAAGCGCGGCAGCGTCATCCAGCCGCAGTAGGCCACGGCCACGGGCACGGCCCAGAAGGCGCCGCAGCCGTCGCCGGGGATCTGGCGGTGCGTGATGGAGGTGAAGCTGGCGTGCTCGACGGCGTGGTGGTAGGTGCGTGTCCAGTCGGTGGTCCAGTGCGCGCTGAAGCTGGCCGCCAGCGTGGCCTGGGGCGACTTGATGGTCGGCACCGGCACGCTGAGCCGCGAGACGCCCTTGGCCAGGCCGGTCAGCAGCGTGCCCCAGTGCTCGCGCGTGCCGTCGGGGCGGCCGCGCTCGTACCAGTGCGGCCGCGGCGCCTGCGTCTTGTGGAGGCGGTTCTTCTTGCTGAAGAGGTCGACGATGCGGGTCCAGGCGCTGCGTTTGGTGAGGGAGGGGGTGGAGGTGGGGCCGGAGCCTCCGGAGGTGGGGCCGGAAGCGGGGCCGGGGCCGGCAGGAGCAGAGGCGGAGCCAGCCTCGGCGACGGCCTTGGCGGGGGCAGCAACAGCCTCGGCGGCGACAGCCTCGGCGGCAGGACCAGACCTCGAGGCCGACCCCGACCCCGATCCCGACCCCGAGGCTTCGGCCTCGGCCTCGGCCGCGGCCGCGGCCTTCTTGGCCGCCTCCTTGGCCTCCTTGGCCTCCTTCTGGGCGGCCAGGCGGGCCAGGCGCGCGGTCTCGAGCTTCTCCTGCAGCGGGACGGCGCCGGGAAAGTGCAGGTGGTGCTTGCCGCGGTCCGGGTCGACGGCCGGGGGCGGGCGGGTGCGGGTGGAGGTGGGCCGGCGGGTGCGGTCGCGGCGGTCCTGGGCAAACTCCTCGCGCAGCATGCTGAAGCTCTCGCGCAGGGCCTTGTTGGCGCCGCGCATGGTGTTGGCCTCGCGCCGGCGCTCCTCCTCGGCCAGCTCGGCCAGCTCCTCGTCCGTCATGGGCAGCGGCGGCAGCAGCCGCATGGGGATGGCGCGCAGCGCCTGCATCTCCTCCTCGTTGAGGGCCTCGTCCAGCGGCACCGGGTAGATGGCCTCGCCGGCCACCATGTTGGCGCTGCCGGGCGCGCCGTGTGCGGCGGCGCCGGGCTGGCCGCCGCCGCCGCCGGGCCGGCCGGGGTGGGTCCCGGCGCGGCCGGCGCTGCGGTCGGTGCTGCCGCCGCCGCCAGCTCGAGCAGCCGCCGCCGAGCTGCCGCCAATCTGCACCGTCTCGGTGCCGATGCCAAAGGTCAGCGAGGGGCTGAGCGAGGCCAAGGCGTCAAAGACGTGGCGCTCGACCTCGGAGTTGGAAATCTCGACGCGGTGCGACACCTCGCGGGTCATCTTGCAGTTCTCGCCGTAGCGGCACATCTGGCCGTCCATCAGGTGGATGGGCTTGGCGTAAAAGTAAAAGGCGCTGATCTGGCAAAAGGCCGAGCAGCGCGTGCCCAGGTCCATGTGGTGGTGGCACGAGCCGTTGCGCAGCTCCAGCTTGGGCTTGCATTTCTTGCCGTCGACGACGACAAACTGGCGGTCAGCGTCCCTTCGCCACCTGTACCGGTTCTCTGCTCAAAAAACACTTGTCCACCCACCTGGTCGCGGTCGTTCCAGTGCATGTTGGACGGCTGCCCCGTGTCGACGCTGAAGCACTCGGCGCCGGCGTCGCGCCGCATCAGGTTCTGCACCACCTGGCGGTCCAGCGGCGAGTCCTCGGCCGAGGCC
The DNA here is from genome assembly GCA_019925645.1 of Graphilbum cf. rectangulosporium. Classification (NCBI taxonomy): domain Eukaryota; kingdom Fungi; phylum Ascomycota; class Sordariomycetes; order Ophiostomatales; family Ophiostomataceae; genus Graphilbum; species Graphilbum cf. rectangulosporium. The sequence continues at coordinate 199,215 of JADHKI010000038.1, forward strand.
ACCACCACCTTGCCGTCGGGGCCCATGAAAATGTCCTTGCCGTGGCGCACGGCCGCGCCGTTGACGCCCGCCAGCCCGGCCAGCACCAGGAGCGCCGGTTTCATGGTGACCTTCTTGGCGAATCAGGAGTGAAAAGGTTCGGTTGGTAAACAGCAATAAGGTTCAGCGAGAGAGAATTCAGCGAGAATTCAGCAAAACCCGGTGAGAGAGAATCAGCGAGAGAAAACGAGGCAAAACAAAAGTGGGAACGCGGTACAAATAGCCGCTGCGGCCGTGGTGTCATTGTGCGCAGGCGTGTTTGATTGAAAAAGGGGTGGTGACGTCGCCAGGGGCTAGGGCACGCCGCGCCATGAGCGCATTCTGACGTCGTGAGCAAGTTAGGTCAAGGCCGGACGTGAACGCAAATAGATGAAATGAAATCTGAAATATCTAGACTGAAAAGGAAATCTCTGAAATATCTAAACTGAAATGACTCTGAAAATATCTAAACTGAAATGACTCTCTGAAACTGAACTTTTGAAAAAACAAGACCAGACAAACCCCAACGCACAACCCCTTCTTAACCCTTTCACAACCACAACCACAACCACAACCACAACAACGCAAGATGCACATCTCCCGGCTGGTGCTCTTTGCGGCTGTCAGAGTCGCGGCGGCCGTGACGCCGGCCGTGACGCAGGCTCTGGCCCCGGCCGTGGCCGTGGCCCCGGTCCCGGCCCCGGCCGCCGTTCCGGCGCTGCCGTCGGCATGCCACGCGGCGTGCCGCGACAGCGAGCTGGCGGCGCTGAAACCGGTGCACGGCGGCGGCGGCGGCGGCGGCGGCCCGCTGACGGTGCCGCTGCTGCCGGCCAACGCGGGCCCGGTGATTGCGCGCTTCTTTGCGGGCATGGACGCGTTTGCGCAGGCCTTTATTGCCGAGCAGGGCGTGCACCCGGACGTGGCCGAGTTCTTCCGGCTGGTGGTGCACGAGAGCACGGAGCGCGGGCTGGCGGCGTACGAGGTGCAGGCGACGTCGCGGCAGCAGCTGGTCGAGGCGCTGCGCCGCGTCAAGGCGGAGCTGCGCAAGAGCGCAAAGGCAAAGGCCGAGCGCAAGGCCAAGCAGGCCCTGGTCGACGGCGCCCTCAAGGCGCTGGCCAGCGAGGCCAAGGCGAGGGCCGCGGCCGCCGGCGGCCGGGTGGCGGCCGTGGCGGCGGCGGCGGCGGCCGGCACCAGCGAGGCAAGCAGCACGGCCAGCACGGCCAGCACGGCCAGCGCGGAAGCCTCCTTCTCCGCCGCCGCCGCCAGAAAAGCACTGCCGGCTGGCAAGGAGTGCTTCGACCGCGACTGCATCCGGGAAAAGTGCTTTGACCGGGCCTGCCTGGGCAGCCCGGGCGGCGAGGAGTGCTACGACAAGGACTGCATCCGCGACAAGTGCTTTGACCGGGCCTGCTTTGACAAGGCCAGCGTGGCGGGAGGAGGCGAGCTCCCCGAGGCCGACGGCGACATTCCCGAGGCGGCCACGGCGGGCGTGGCCGCCACGGCGAGGGTGGCCGAGACGGCGGGCGTGGCGGCCGTCGAGGGGGTGGCCGTGGCGGTCGAGACGGCGGCGGTGGCGGCCGAGACGGCGGCGGTGGCCGTTGTCGAGACGACAGCAGTGGCCGAGACTGTCGCGGCCCAGACTGCGACGACGGCCACGGCCACGGCTCCGGCTGCCACGGCCGTCGAGACACCCGGGACCCCCGAGATGGCCGAGATGGCCGAGATTGCCGAGATCGCCGAGACCGGCACCACCACCGACACCACCACCGCCGACACCACCACCGACACCTCCGACACCACCGACACTGACACCGCCGGCACCACCACCGACACTACCGACACCACCGCCGAGACTGACACCACCGACACCGCCGACACCGCCGACACGGATGCGGACGACGCCGACGCCGACGCCGACACCGACACCAACGCCGACGCCGACACCGACTGCCAATTCGACTTTTACGACACCGACGACGACGACGACGACGACGACGACTCCGGCTCCGCCTCGAACCACTACCACGCCTCGCCCTACCACGCACCCCCCTACCACGCCGCCCCCTACCGCTACCACTCCCACCGGCTCGCCCGCCGCCACCTGCCGCTGGCGCGCATCTGGACCATCCAGGACCAGCGCCGCCACGACCGCACGCGCGTGTCGGGCCTGCCGCACCGCGCGAGCCCGCACGAGGGCCTCCGCGTCAACCGCGACGCCGAACGCGAGGCCCCCGGATCGGCCCTCGCCCCGGCCACCCCCGGCCGCAAGGCCCCCGACCCGACCGCCCTCGGCCGCAAGGCCCTCGATCCCACCCAGGACGCCTCCACCCGCCTGGCCAAGCGCGAGCAGGCCTACACCAAGCCACACAACCCGGCCAAGACCAAAGCCCCTGAATCAGGTCACCACGACCACCACAACCACAACCACAACCACCACAATCACCTCGACAGCCACCACTCCCACGACAACCACGACAACCACCACTCCCACCCCCACCACTCCGACAACCATCACCACGTCCATGGCGCCAGTCACATCCACGGCGACAACCTCGGCGATGGTCACACCCACCACTACGGCCACGCCGACGGTCACGTCCCCGCATCCGCCGCCGGCCACGCCGCGCCCAAGGCCTGCTCCGGCCCCGCGTGTACGCCGCCGCCGCCGCCCTGCGCCGGCCCCGGCTGCAAGACGCTCTGCCCCGGGCCCGACTGCAAAAAGACGGTGGCGCCGCCCCGCGCCGGCCACGGCCGGCCAAAGTACATTGAGCCCGAGCTGGACGACATGGGCGAGGTCGTCAAGGTGCCGCCGCCGCGCAAGGAACGCGCCGGCAGCATCGAGCTGTGGTCGCTGCGCGACTTTAAAGGGCACCGCGCCGTCTACGGCCACGAGATGAACAAATGCCGTGAGTTTTTGTTATCCTGTTTTTTCTCTTTTCTCTTTCTCTCTTCTCTTTCTCTTTCTCTCTTTCTCTTTTTCTCTTCTTCCCTCTCTCTCTCTTCTCCCTAACAAACAGACACCATCGACACCCTCACGCACGCCTTCCAGGGCTTTGGCAAGTCGGCCCGGCCGCTCTGGGACGACACCTGCTGCCTGCTCTACACCGTGCGCGGCTGCCACGGCTACCACATGATGCTGGCCGGCCCGGTGCCCTCGCTCGCGCCCTACGACATGGACAACAAGGTCAAGAGCGTCATGTGCATGGACGCGGCCGGCTGCGCCGCCTACCTGAGCACGGAGTGACGACCGAGTAACGAGAACGATACAGGGGCGTCAGAAACCACGAATGCAGGGCCAAACCACAAATACAGGGCCAAACCACGAATACAGGGCCAGACCACCACGCATAACGAGACTGAAAACTCGATACCATCACTGCCATGTGCCTACTACGGCAGCAGACCCAAGACGGGCACGGGCCGGATCCTGCCATGGAGCCAGGTCACGTCGGCGAAAGGGCGCTAGAATAAAAAAAGGGCAGGACTCCATAGCACAATAAAACCTTTGCCTCACTTGCGGCGACGTCAGGGCTCGCCACGTGCAATCTGTGACTGCATCGCCACGTGAAAGCGTGGCTCCCATGTGACGGCGGGCCATGCCGCTGCTTGTGTGCGTCATCCGGGCGCAGATTGAGTCTGCAAGCGCACGTTTAAGGTTGAGCTAATTCAAAAAAAGGGGGAAGTGGGTCCGGCGACTCTGAATTCAAAAGTGCGCAAGAAATGACGCCCCCTCGACCCGAGGACGCAAGAAATGACGCCCGCTCGGCCGCCCTGCCGTCGCCTCGATGACGCAAGGCTACATAACCCAAACCACGCTGGGGCATGCCCCGGCCTCCTCGCAAGACTCTCTCTTCTCCATCTCCAAAACACCATGAAGGCCCTTTGTGTCCTCGTCGCCGTCGCCTCGACCGCCGCTGCCGCCGCCGCCGCCGCCGCCGCCGCCGCCGTCTCGCACCACGACATTCCTCCCCACGAGGGAGACGTCACCCACACCCCGACCCAGTACCAGCTGTACCTGTTCTCGGAGCCCCGGTACACGGGCCGCGCCGCCCGCGTGGCCGCCCACGAGTGCAGTGCGTGCTCCCGCGGCGGCTTTTGTTTCTGACTGTTTGCTGACCCGCAGCTCCGCTCGACCGCCACCACCTGGAGGCGCGCTCCGTCAAGCTGTCCGGCAACAACTGCTGCTTCTTTTTTGCGTGGGTGCTTTTTTTTTCTTTTTTTTCTTTTTTTTCTTTTTTTTCTTTTTTTTCTTTTTTTTCTTTTTTTTCTTTTTTTTTCTTTTTTTCCTTTCTTCCCCCGGCTGACCCCCAGCTCCGACCACTGCCGCGACCTGCACAAGGCGCAGCGCATCGTCGGCGACGTGCCCGACGTGGCCGTCTGGGGCTTCCCGGCCGTGCGCGCCGTCAAGTGCCTCTCGCACAGCGCCTGCCGCGTCATCAAGGCCCAGGCCTGCGACCTCGACCGCCAGTGCGGCGCCGCCCGCGAGCAGGGCAAGTGCCCCTTTGAGCGCACCTGCGCCGAGTACCACCCCGTGCAGCCGCGCGACTGGCACGCCTTTACGGTGCCGCGGGGGCACCGCTCCGGGTCCGGCTCCGGCTTTCATTCCGGCTCCGGCTCCGACTTTCATTCCGGCTCCGGGCACGGCTCCGGGCACGGCTCCGACTCCCACTCCGAGCCCGACTCCAAGCCCGACGCCTGGGACCCCGTCCAGGAGCGCTTCTACGTCGACGCCGACGGCCGCGAGTCCCACCGCCCCAACCGGCCCCCCCCCCCCGACCCGCCCGCCGCCGCCGCCGCCGTCGCCGCCCCCCGCCAGGGCGGCTCCGACCGCTACCACCGCCCCGACCCCAACGCGCCCCCGGCTGCCCCCGTCGATCTGGCGCCGCCCAAGAGCCGCGGCCAACGGTTCCGCGAGGCCATGGGCAAGCTCAACCCCAAGACCTGGGGCAAGGCCAAGGACGCCAAGGACGCAAAGCCCGCCAAGGACGCCAAACACCATTCTTGATGCGTCCCACCGCCGTTCTTTCAGGGACGCAGCCTGCCAGGGCTGTGCTGGACACCTTTTGCATCATTCTTTGTACTATAGTCTGTGCTTTGAACATGTTTGCCCGTGCTTTCAGATGTGATGGTGGCCCGGATGATACAAAGGCCTTGTTTTGTTCGTATAGCACAAAGTTCGCTGGCTTCCAGCACCTCGTTCAAGACGCACTGTCCGAACTGAGTCTTTATTTAATGGCACAGAGTTCACTGGCTTCCAGTACCTCCAGATGTACTGTCCCTGAACTGGGTCTTTATTCTATAGCACAAGGTTCACTGGCTTCCAGTACCTCCAGAGATACTGTTCCTGAACTGGGTCTTTATTCGATAGCACAAGATTTCCTGGCTTCACAGCACCTCCTAGACACTGTCCCTGAACTGGATCTTTATTCTATAGCACAAGGTTCACTGGCTTCCAGTACCTCCAGAGGTACTGTTCCTGAACTGGATCTTTATTCTATAGCACAAGGTTCACTGGCACAAGGTTACTGGCACAAGGTTCACCGTAATGGCATACCCCTGAACTCTATTCTCGCGGCGCGTATAAGAGTCAGGCCGTAGGTTCCTCCATGGAGCAACTCTCCTGGCTGTTGCATCCTTCAGTCTTTGGATCTCGAGCCTCACTCTTCCAGCACAGAATCACGCGTCCGGCGGCACTCTCCGGCATGCCCCTCTTCACCAGCCGCATCCCCCCCCGGGGCTCCCGCGGCCTGCCCACGCTGCCCCGGACCTACGAGGACGACGGCTTCGGCGGCCTCGTGCGCAGCCGCCCCCCGCGGGACCCGCACTTTGTCTTGTCGTCCGCCTTTGCCTTTTACGACCCGCCCAACGACCCCTTTTGGGACCTGCCGCTGGACGACGCCGACCTCGCCGGGCCGCCGCCCCCGTGGGCGGTGGGCGACTTTGCCGTCTTTGAGGACGCCGACGCCGACGCCGACCCCGCCGCCGAGGCCGCCCGCAACGCCGAGACCTTTTCCAGCCCGGCCCACGAGATCGGCGACACCCGCACCAGCTTTGCCAACGGCCTCCTGCCCCACGGCAGCTTCTGGGACCCCGACCTCGACGGCTCCCTGCCCGGCGTCGAGGACCGCCCGGACGGCGATGCCCTCCACGCTTTCTCCGCCCCCGGAAGCCTCCACGACAGCTTCTGGGACCCCGGCAGCCTCTTCCACAGCCTCTCCGCCCCCGGCAGCCCCCATGACAGCTTCTGGGACCCCGACCTCGACGGCCAGCCGGGCTCGCTCATGGCCAATGCCCTCGAGCTCGCCCCAGACAACGCCGGCGCCGGCACCGGCACCGGCACCGGCACCGGCACCGGCACCGAGAACCCCCCCCACCACCCGCCGCCGCCGCCCACCCCCGTCGCCGTCGACCCCGGCAGCAGCCGCAACCGCGGCGTCGACGCTCACCAGCTCGGCGCCCAGCTGCACAGCATCCCCCTGCCGTGGCACCGGCGGGCGCTGGCGCGCCTGACCAACCGGGCTAACCTCGACAACAGGCCGTCCGGGAACGGCGACGGCGTGATTCAGGATACGACCAGCAGACGATAAACTGATGAAAAAGAACGATAATGTACAAAGAACGACAATGTACAAAGAACGGTAATGTACAAAGACAGTCATTGAAAGAGTACTCATACAAGATAGTCCAAGAATGAAAATAATACAAGATTGCTACTGTACAAGAATGATAGAAAATAAAACAAAATGAAAAAATGATACTTGGCACCCGAACATACAAATCAAATAAAACGCAGCACTTGCAATTATGCTATGGCAGGCACTCGTAGTAGCCAAATGCCTCGAACCTCGTTTGCTTGTCTAATGTGCAGCCATAGTGCTCCTGTCATCGCTATCCAAGTTTCTCTTCGGCCAGATCCCAGTCCAGCCCTCCTCCAGCCAGATCCCAGTCCGGCCATCCTCCGGCCAGATCCCGGCCCAGCCCTCCTCCAGCCAGGTCCCCGTCCAGCCACCCACCCCAGCCAACCTGGCCCCGCCGCTCAGATCTTGCCCTTGGCCTCTGCCGGACCCGCCGCCGGAACCGCCGCCGTCACCTCGGCCAGGCTCGACAGCGTCGCAATCACGTCCGCCGGCTCGGGCAGGAAAAAGTGTGCCAGCGTCACCTTTGTGCTCGGCCCGATCGTCACGGTAAAGAGCTGCTCCTGGTTCACGTCGGCCCCGCTGCCGTCGTCGTGCGGCGACGCCAGCCCGTTGAGCGCCCGGAACATGTCCTCGTCCGTTGCGTCGTCGCCCAGGCACAGCACAAAGTCGAGCTCGCTGCTCCGCTGGTTCGGCGGCGTTGCCGGTGTCGCTGCCGCCGACTCTGCCGCCGTCGCGCCGCCCGCCACGTTGACCGCCTCTCCGCCCGCCGCTCCGCCCGCCGCTCCGTCTGCCACGTGGGCCGCCACGCTGCGGATGTCGGCCCCGTACGAGGCCACCAGCCGCTTCACAATCTCGCCCTTGTTGACAAACGTCGGCCGCACCTCGAGGTTGGCCTTGCCCGTCATCACCTCCACGTCCCACGTCCGCCCCACGCCCTGCTGCAGCTCCTTCTGGCACTCCTGCGCCATGTGCTCGCCCTGCTCCCGGTCCGCCAGCCGGTAGTGCCACGTCAGCGCACACCGCTTGCGCTCGATAAACGAGCCTGGTCCGTTAGCACATGCCCTCCACATCTCCATTCGCTGCCTGCACAGCAGCATCGCTTACCTGGCACGCGGTCCGTGTACTTTTGAAACACCGCCACCACCTCCGACTGCCAGCCCATGTCCAGCTTCTCCGCCAGGTTCTCCCACTCCGACTGGCCCGGGTGCCGGATGAAGCTGCCGTGCTCGGCGCTGAAGCCCAGCTCGGGAATGTGCCCCAGGTGCTGGCTGAGGAACTCCTGGTCGCGGCCGCTGATGATCCAGACCGCGTTGCGGTGGTCCGCCGCCAGCGTCTTGAGCGCTGTGATCACCGCCGCCGACGGCACCGCCGCGCTCGGCTCGCGCACAATCGGCGTCAGCGTGCCGTCATAGTCAAACAGAAACAGCCGCCGCCGCGCCGAGCGGTAGCACGCCAGCACCGCCGCGCGGTCCAGCGCCGCCGTGCGCGACGCGCTGCGCAGCGAGTGCAGCACCTGCACCAGCCGCCGCAGGAAGCCGTTGATCCAGTGCCGCACGTTGTTGGTGCTGACGTGCTCGTAGAGCGACTGGTGCATCCGCTGCAGCTCCGCCTCCGGCAGCGTGAGCCCGCGCTGGATCGCGTCCGCCACCACGTTGTAGTCCCACGGGTTGATGTGGATGGCCTCGCGCAGGCTGCCGGCCGTGCCGCTGAACTCGGACAGGATCAGCGGCCCGTGGTTCTCGCGCTGGCACACCACGTACTCGAGGCTCGTCGTGTTCATGCCGTCGCGCACCGACGTGATCAGGCCAATGTCGCCCGCCCGCAGCAGCGCAAAGTACTCGTCCTGGCTCAGGTACTGCGGGTAGTGCTGCACCGGCGAGAAGCCGAGCGAGCCGTAGGTGCCGTTGATGCTGCTGACCAGCTCGTTGACCCGGCTGGCCGTCTTGGCCTCCTCGCTGTCGTGGTCGTCCTCCTCGTTGAACGAGGTCGGGCTGGTCACCTGGATCAGCACCACATGCTCGCGCCACTCGGGATACTTGGCCAAAAACGTCTCGAACGCGAGCAGCTTCTTGTCGACGCCGCGGATGCTATCCAACCGGTCGCGGCCCACGATAATCTTCTTGCCCTCGTACAGGCTGCGAAGCGCCTTGTACTTCTTGTTGACCGCGGGGCTCCAGGCCAGGCGCTCCACCTTGGCCACGTCGATGCCGATAGGGAAGACGCCGGTCTCGGTGCGCTTCTCGTCGTTGGCCTCGTTGAGCGAGGAGAGCCCGCGGTGGCGGCAGCTGTCAAAGTGCCGCGCGTAGCCGTAGCTCTGGAAGCCCACCAGGTTGGCGCCCAGCACGCCGTCCAGGATCTCGCGCCGGTGCGGCAGGCAGCGGAAGAACTCGCTGCTGGGAAAGGGCGAGTGCAGGAAAAAGGAAATGTACATGCCGGGCATGCGCTGCCGCAGCATGCTGGGCAGCAGCATGAGGTAGTAGTCGTGGATCACCACAATGTCGCCGGGCTTGTAGATCTCGGCAATCTTGTTGGCAAACTTTTGGTTCATGCGGTTGTAGTCGTCCCACTGCACCCGCTCGCTGCGCCCGCCCGACGGGCCGTGCTGCTTGTAGTGGAAGAGCCCGTAGAGCTCGTGCTCGGGGTAGCGGCGCCAGCGGCCCTGGTCCTTGAGCCGGATGCCGTCCTCGGCGCTGTCGGCCTGCGGGTCGTCTGCCAGCCACACCGGCACCGTCTTGATGCGCGTGTCGTGGAAGAGCTGCTGCTCGAGCCGCGACATGTCCTCCCGCGAGATGAACAGCCCGTCGGCGTCTGTCTGCTGCGGCAGCATGGGCGTGTACGCATCGACCGAGAGCGGCGCCGAGAGGCGGTTGATCGACACCGACGACGCCGAGGCGGACACCACCGCCGAGCTGGGCACGAGCGAGGACACGCCCGCGGCGGCCGGGTCTGCCGTCGGCGGCGTTTCCGGCGGCGACGGCATGTCCACGGCCTGCTCGATCTCGCCGGTCCAGGCCACCACCGTGTGGCTCCATGGCGCCTCTTCGGACGAGAGGAAGGAGAAGGAGTCGAAGAGCGCCGATTGGCCGCGGCGTGGCTTCAGGATCTGTCTCCATGTTAGTAGCTGCGCCTGTCTTTTCCAGAAACTGCCTCACTCCCAGCAAGCTTCACTCCCAGCAAGCTTCACTCCCAGCAAGCTTCACTCCCAGCAAGCTTCACTCCCAGCAACCGCCTACTCACCCAGTCTTGGCCCTTGCGGTAGCTGAGCGCATGGGGAATGTTAAACGTGGCCGAGATCACGTTGCCGGTCAGCGCCAGATCCGGGTACTCCTGGCGAAGCTCCGATAGTATGTCGCCGACGCCCTCGCCCACACCGCCTCCGGTCCCGGCCCCGGACCCCACCGCCGGAGTAGTCTCTGCTGTGGCCGCCATGGCTCTGCGACGGGAGAGCGGTTTGTCTGGTTGGGGGGAAGCTGGCTTGGATATCTGGTCGCGGGTCTCGCTGAGGTTGGGGGGGGGGGGCGTTGAGAGTGATACGAGATGCCGGAGAGAGGGATCCGCGGCAAAAGTGCTCCGAATGCGTCGCAAGGGGGCCGTGGCGTTTCCCGCTGATCGTAGTGGCAGCCAAAAAGCAGTCTGATCTCGGCCTGCGTCGCCGTGTATGGCCGAGTCCGTGGTGAGACGAGTCCGTGGTTAGACGAGCCCGCGGTTTGACGAGTTTGTGGTTTGACAGACGATTTATCCAGAGTTGTCTTTGCCTGAACAAATGTACAAAAGACGGTCAGAATGGCTTCGCCCGGGAGCAGAGACGGCGCAAGCAAGCGTAAACAGCTGAAAGCAGTATCAAAACGACAAGAAGATGGGCAAAAGTGCAGAAACGGAAAAGGAATCAGGCGGGAGACAAAAGGCTGGCGCGAAAGTCGGTGGCGAAATACGTTGCTTGAGAAGCCTCCAAAGGTGCGGGGCCTGTGAAGGTGCTGTGGAGGGTTGAGAGAGAGATAGGCAGAGATAAGGGAAAGAGGTCCAGCAGAGCAGATACAAGTCAGACACACCTTTCGAGCCAGAAGACTATTATGCAGTGGTGCTCGGGTGTGCCTTCCCTGGGTTTGGTTTGCCCTGGGTTCGCTGTATCTGTCGCTTATTCCCCAGCAGCAGCTTTGCTGCTCAGATCGGGCGCAGAGCTGTGATTGGACAGCTTGCAGTTGAGCCGGCACTGCGGGGCACAACTGCATGTGATTGGTGAATGGCGGCCACGGGGGGGGGAGCTGGGGCAAGCCCATGGTGGGGAAGAACACGATTCTGGAGAGGGCCAGAAGGGAGCAGACCACTGAGGGGTCCAGACAAAATTGGAGCCAAAATGAAAAAAGGCAGGCGCGCGCAAAGACAGAAAAAAGGCCACGCTGGGAAACCAGGGCAAAGCACGCCAGAACAGGGCAAACTCACGGCTTTTGGGCGTAGGGAAGGAGCGGTAGGAAAAGCAGGCGGCAGGAGCAAAGCAGCCCTTGACGAGCGATCGATTGACGTAATAAGCCGGGAGCTGATAGGCGGGTATCGCTGTCCGTTTTCGGAAGTTGCGGTGATCGAGATCGAGCGTGACTGTGCGCGCAGTGGGCAGAAAAGCAGAACAGCAAGCGCGGACGCCTGGGTGGAGGATGCGGAAGGAGTCAAAGTCGGGAGGAAGGAACCAAAGTCGGGAGGAACAAGGAGGAAAAGAAAAAAAGGAAAGAACAGAGAGCAGCGGTGGAAAGAAGAAAGGGGGGCCGCAAATAGCAAATGACAGATGTTCAGTGCTTACTCAATCCAGCAAGGCGATGGAATGAGGCCCAGAACCCAGATCCACGGCGACAAATTGAGCACCACCCACCAACCGTATTGCATCCGGGGCCCAGCACATCGCCGTCGCAACGTCGAGCCGGGCTTCTTTTTGGGCGCTGCTATTTGCCCGACAGCTCTCGCTCGCGGCTGCTTCTTGTTACATCGCGCCCGCCGTTGGGCGTTGTGAGCGGGCCTACGTGTCCGTTTTTGGCACCTTTTTTTTTTTTTTTTCCTCTCGGCCTCTTTGGCTTTCCTTTGCCTCTTCTGCCTCCTTTTTTTTTTTCGGTGCAATTTCACGATGCGTATCCCAGCTTCAGGATCGTCGCTGGCCGACGCCGGCCACCACCCCCGGTCGCATCACGCGGGCGTTGCTGCGCTGCCAAAACTGCACTCGCCATGGCTGCCGGATCTGTGCGGGGGGAGGCGGCGGCAGCGGCACGGGAAGCCTGGCGTGGCGGCCCTTTACGGAATCTCCAAGCGGCCCTATTCGTCATCTCTGCAGGAGCGGCGGCAGCAGCAGCAGCCGCCTGGCGGCTGAGGCGTCTGTCGACTGCAGAAATTCGGGGGATACCGGAGCGAGCGGGCAGGCAGGCAGGCCATCTTGCTGCTCTTTTTTTCCGGCTTTGCTGCCTTTGCTGCCGTTTCTCCCTAGCCGCAAGCCTCGACGCGGGCATGCACGAATCACAAATCATGGCGCGTATGGCCAGCTCTCACGCCATACTTCCACGAGCAGTGAGTGCCCAGACTACGGGAGTAGTCATGGGTGCCATGCAGCATTGTTCCATGCGTCGGCACAGACGCTTGTCAGGCCCGGGGACCGGCATTCCAGGGGATCGGCATTCTCAAGCCGGTCAGAGGCATCGGACTGCAGGGCCGGAACCGAAAGGCTGTTCTCGTGTCCGGTCTAGAGCACCCGAACGCTCTGTTGATCCCCGTGTTATCTGGCAGTAGTTCGTTACGGGTGGCGGCCTGGGGCTGTCGCTTTCTGTGTTGACATTGGCATGTCCAAGCACTGTTCCCGGTAAAGCGACGACAGAACCTCTTCGACCTGCGACTGACTTGCGCGCCCGAAAACACAAACAGCGCTCCCGCTCGCTCGCTCAGTTGGCTTTTGTCTGATGAGAGAGCCGAGATGCAACGACGGCGACAGTCACCTCCTGGCCAAGAGTGTTGCAATACAGTGCTGACGGCCGTCTGGAGCCCCCTCGAAAGACAGACAGACCCACGCGACTTCTACTGGGGGAGGCATATACGAGTTGCGCGTGCCATAAAAACCGCACGTATATATACTTTTATATATCAACAAGGTCAAAGCGCGACAAATACAACGGTGCCTGGGCGTCTTCACCTCCTCGCTTGGGGGGAAAGGAGGCATCCACTTTGCAGACTAAATCCATCGACGGGAACAAGACGGCCGGCCATTCATTCTCAGGCGCTGGCAAGCTAGGCGCGCGCGTCACGGCCAAAAAAGCAGTATCCTGCCGCCCATTGAGCCGATGCCTTTTCTTTCTCAACGACAACCACGGCCGCCCGGGCGCACTGCTGCTGCGCCACGGTCCGGCCTCTGCTTCTGAAACCCCTAGCATTGGCCAAAAGGGGCTCTGGAGGGGGAACATCAGACCAGGAACGGAGAATTTCTGGTGCCGAGGTGCCTGTTCGCCCAAAAATAACCTTTACGATGAAAGGAAAAAAGGGGCACTGGCAAAGCGTGATTTTTTGGTGGAGATGATAGGTGCCATGCGCGCCAATCACAGGCTGCACAAAGACAAGCCTGTCCCACCCACACCTTCCAAAATGGGTTATGGTACAGCAACGCAGCAATAACCTCCCCCCCCCCCCCCCCCTTCTATGGAGTAGTGCCGGCAGAGACAGGCGTCAACGAGGTCAAGACTCGAGATCATGGCGAAGAAGCCAGGCAGCAGGCTGGCTTGCCCGGTACTGCTGGTCTGGCCGGCCGCAGAGAGCGCCGGCAATCCGGCTGCCCGTCTCCGGCCCCGGGGCCGCGAAAAACCGCCGGACTCGGGGCGCGTCCCCCGGCTCGGCCGAGATAGACGACGCCTCGCAAAGAGCAAAAAAGAGCTTGTCGGGCGGCGCGCTTTCCTGCTCCCGTGTCTCCAGAACGGGACTAGACGGAGACGCCTGGCCTGACCGGGCAGACGGGCCTCAGATTGGGGGGGGGGGGGGCCAGTGCCCGGGCTCGTATCCGTCTAAGCTTTTACGACTTAGCGCGGTCCCCTATTGTTGCTTTGGGAGAGAGTTGTATATATACACTGCTTTCTTGCGCCCTCGTTCAGCTTGTTGCTTCTTTTTGCGGTACGCTCATTCTCTACCAGACGGACCTCTGTCCGTAGCCACTCGTTTATTTTCTTTTCGTGTCTGTTCACCATCTGTCCCGTTTTTTTTTTTCCCTCGCTTCATTTTTTGCTTCGTCCCGCCAGCATGCACTTTTCCCTTCTCTTGGCCGCACTGGCCGCTGCCGGCCCCGCTGCGGCTTGGCCGGGCATGAAGCCCGGGGCCGGAGCCGGGGCCCACGGCCACGCTCATGCGGCGCACGGCGGCCACTACAGCCACGAAGGCATTCTCAAGGAACTGAAGCGGCACGCCGAAGGCCACGGCGACGGCGCCGACGCGGCCGTGCACGGCCCCAACCTGCCGGCCAACACCCAGGACGCGGCCTATCCCGTGCTGCTCGGCGACCTGGCCTACCTGCCCGAGGAGAAGCTGACCGAGGCGGGCCGGGTGGCCAAGCGCATCCTGCTCGGCGAGATGTCCGGCGTGTACCGGCGGGGTCTCGCCGGCAGCCACGACGCCGGCGACATGGAGAAGCGGCACCTCGGCAAGGCCTGCAAGGCCAAGCCCCCCTCCACCACCGGGACGACCACGCACCCGCACTCGAAGCCGTCTCTGGAGCACGACCACAGCACCACGGCGTCCGTGTCCGCCTCCGGCCTTGCGAGCGCCTCGGCTTCCGGCGCTGTCAGCGTTTCCGAGAGCGTGTCTGTTTCGGTCTCGGCCTCCGTTTCCGCCGGCACTCCGGCCGCCAGCACGTCTGCCGCCAGCGCGAGCGTCTCCAGCGCGAGCGTCTCCAGCTCGAGCGTCTCCAGCGCGAGCGTTTCTAGCGCTCCCGTCTCTAGCGCTCCCGTCTCTGCCTCTGCCAGCTCGAGCGTCTCCAGCACAGCCTCGTCCACCTCCGCGTCGGCGAAGCCGACGGTGGCCAGCTGCAGCGTCTGGGGACAGATCGCCAAGGACATTGCGCCAACGTTCCAGAACGGCAGCAGCGGCTGCTCGGACCTGGCGCGCGGTGCCATCCGGCTGGGCTTCCACGACGCCGGCGCTTGGAACACGAGCGTGGCCTGGGGCGGCGCCGACGGATCCATTGTGCTGTCGGCGGTGGAGCAGGCGCGCTCCGAGAACCTCGGCCTGGCGCCCATTGTGGCGCAGATGAAGACGTGGTACAACAAGTGGCACGCGGTGGACGCGGGCGTGGGCATGGCCGACCTGATCCAGCTGTCGGCCATTGTGGCCACGGTGGCGTGCCCGCTGGGCCCGCCCGTGCGCTTCTACGTCGGCCGCGAGGACGACAGCCGCGCGGCCGTCGAGGGCCTGCTGCCGTCGGCCTTTGACACGGCCGAGAACCTGGTGGCGCTCTTCAAGGCCAAGACGATCTCGGCCGGCGACCTGGTGGCGCTGGTGGGCGCGCACTCGACCAGCCAGCAGCTCTACACCGATGCCAGCACCGCCGGCTGCTACCAGGACTCGACGCCGGGTGTCTGGGACACGGCCTTTTACTCCGAGACCCTGCAGCAGAACGCGCCCGCCGGCGTGTACCGCTTCCCGAGCGACATTGCCCTGGCCCAGTACAGCGAGACCGCCGGCACGTGGAAGAGCTTTGAGGGGCGCAGAGGCCAGGGCCATTGGAACGCGGTAAGTTGTGTTCAAGTCTCTTTTGAATCTCTTGCTCGTTGTGCTAACTTTTGCAGGCCTACGCCGACGCCTACTTCCGGCTCAGCCTTCTTGGCGTCAAGAACGTGAACAGCATGGTGGACTGCTCTTCTGACATTGGCATTGGCGGTTTTGGCGAAGGTGGCCACCCCTACTATTAAGCAGTATGATGCAGATGGGGAGACTTGCTATTCAAGGGCTGCTCTGTGCAAAAGGGCCCAAAGTGTGTATAATTATAATTTGGAGCGCTTAGACACAATACAGCACGAACTGCCTGCACAATTGTCTGTTACAATCACAAATCGGCAGTCACAAACAGCCAGTCACAAATAGCTAGACACAAATAGCTAGACAGCCACAGTCGGCCACAGTCACTGGCACGTATTGCTTTTCTTGCACCATTGCTTTACTTTCTTGTGATTGACTACTCCGAGGACGCCTCAAGAGTCAAAGGCAATCCCCGTCGAACCTATGCTATTCTTGGCAGTTGTTTCTGCTCTATCCAAACATGCCCAACCAAACCGCAAGCCAAAGTGAAAAAAGGCAAGGCCCCAGGAGGCCCGACCCCAAAGAAGACAAAACCGGAGGACCGTGGCGCTTAGGCGCCGATGTGGACCTTGGTGGCGTCGAACTCGACGACATTGCCGTCCTTGTCCGACATGGCCGGCAAGTCGGCGGCGACCTGGTTCTGGATGTTGGGGGCCTGGCGCCTGACGAATTCTGGCCGGGGCGTTAGTCCAGCTGGGGACGGGGGGGAGGGAGAGGGAGGTCAGGTCACGGCAGAGGCAGCGTGCCGCCGCCACGTTTGAAACTTACCCTGGTGCTCCTCAAAGGTCACGGCAAAGGCGGCCGAGGCCATGGCAATGAGGCAGAAAGCGTACTTCATGTTGGCGGAGTGGTTGGTTGGGGAGGATTGAGTTGAAGATGGAGCGAGAAAAAGAGTAAAGAGCAAAAAGATCGATGTCGGCCGGCGACGAGCAAGATAAAGCAAGAAAGTAAAAGTGTGCAGGGAAAAAGGCACAGAGAACGGAATGGAGAAGAAGGAGAGAAAAAGAGGAAACGATGCAGAGACCGGACGGGGGGCTCCAGGCGGTATTTGTAGTGGTGGTGGTGCTATCGACGACGACGACCGGGAGCGCCTCTGGGCTGGTTTCAGGCCGGAAGCGAAACGGCGCAGCCTGTTTTCCGTCCGAATGGCCCAGGCACGGAGTAGAGAAAGGGGGGAGAGGATCCCGGCCTCTGTCTCAGGAAAGCGGGCAAGGCTTGCGAGCCGGGGTAGCTCGTGCTGGGCCAGGGGCAGGTTGGGCCCAAGATGCCGATACGACGGTCGCTTGCAGGGTCCCTGGGGGGAGTCGGGCTGCAGCGAGCCAAAGACCTGCTCGCGGGGGGCGCTCTTGTCCTCCGTGTTCCTCGGTTCATCGCCAGTGTCTTGCCAGATGCTCTGTAGAGATGCCACGCACTCTGTAAAATCTCCCGCCCAGAGCAGCCGAAACAGGTCTGAGGCCTGGCACGCTGCTATTTCCCGGCGCCCTACCCCACCGTGCAGAGCGCTAGAGGCTTATTTTATAGCGCCCCACACAGCAGTGCTCCAGCGAGCAGGGGGCCTGTCGCAGGCCATTTGCTTCGTTGCCGGCTGGCGCCCTTCCGCGGTCGAGGCCTTGGCCGCGGAGGAGACTGAAGCCGCCGGAGACCCTGCAGGGGGGCGCTCCACCGGGCGGTTGAGCCAAGCGTTCCAGCCTCGGCGAAAGGAGATGGAATCATGGCTTTCTGTGGCTGGAGCTCTCGTGTGGCTGCGGGAGCTCTGCCCCGCTTTGCTTATCGGCGGGGCGGGGCGTCCTCTGCGGCGTCTGATCCAGCTTGTCCTCTGATGCAGCTTGTCCTCTGATCCAGCTTGTTCCTGATCCGGCTTGCGGCGTCCTGAACTCTGCTCGTGGCGCCTCTGAACCAACTCGGCCAGCTGCCATCTCAAGTTGTCTCTCGTCCTCGTCATAGATCATCCGAGTCGCCCGGCCTTGGGCTCCGACCACCGGCCATGGCCACTGCCGAGCACTGCCTCTTCTGCTTCGAGACGCTGGCTGCCCATCTGGAGAAGCGGGAGCCGCTGCCGCTGGCCGAGGTGGAGCGCAGCTATGCGGCGTACCTGGCACAGCAGCAGCCGTCACAGCAGCCGTCACAGCAGCCGTCACAGCAGCCGCAGCAGCCGCAGCAGCCGGCGCCGCGGCCGGCCGCGCCGCCCTCGCCGCTGTTTGTGACCTGGAACACGACC
This sequence comes from Graphilbum cf. rectangulosporium, assembly GCA_019925645.1. Lineage (NCBI taxonomy): Eukaryota > Fungi > Ascomycota > Sordariomycetes > Ophiostomatales > Ophiostomataceae > Graphilbum > Graphilbum cf. rectangulosporium. Next base: position 216,891 of record JADHKI010000038.1, read on the forward strand.
GAGGGCGCGGCGGCGCCGGGCGAGCACGAGCTGCGCGGCTGCATCGGCACGTTTGAGGCGCAGGACCCGCTGGAGGCCGGCCTGGCCACGTACGCGCTGACGGCGGCGCTGGGCGACTCGCGGTTCCGGCCGGTGACGGCGCGCGAGCTGCCCTTTCTCGAGGTCGGCGTGACGCTGCTGACCGACTTTGAGCCGGCCGCCGGCGGCCCGCTCGACTGGACGCTGGGCACGCACGGCCTGCGGCTGTCGTTTGCCAGCGGCGGCCGCCGCTACAGCGCCACGTACCTGCCCGACGTGGCGCCCGAGCAGGGCTGGACGCCCGAGGAGACCGTCGTCAGCCTGATGCGCAAGGCCGGCTGGCACGGGCGCCGCGACCGCTGGCGCGACGTCGACGACCTGCGCGTGGTGCGCTACCAGGGCAAGAAGCACGGGCTCGACTATGCCACCTTTCGGCGGTGGCGCGCGTGGGTGGACGAGCAGCAGTAGCGCAGAGGAAGACGCAGATGGCAGAGACGCATTAGATTGCAAAGATGCACATGGCAGAAGACGCATTAGATTGCAAAGATGCAACATCTCCAGATCCTAGTATACCAAACGCCTTGTTCCTATCCGTCCAACTCCGTCCCAGGCCCGTCGCTATAGCAGTAAAGCACCGTTCTCGTCACCAGCACCCTTCTCGTCACCAGCACCCTTCTCGTCACCAGCACCCTTCTCGTCACCAGCACCCTTCTCGTCACCAGCACCGTAGCGTCTTCCAAAACGTGCCGCGGACGCCCCGCCCGATGCGGTCGGCGTCGAGGCGCGGCCCGCGCAGCATGCCTGCCTGGCGCGCGTCCTTTTCGCCGTCGCCCGTACCGCCACCGCCGCCGCCGCCGCCGGCACCGCCACCACCAGAGGGGAAACCTCGAGCGCCGCCGCCCGCGGCGGCGTCGTCGTCGTCGTCAGGCAGCGGGCTGAGCGGCTTCGTCATGCCGCGGCGGTCGAGCGGGGCGGCGGCGTCGGGGCCGTAGAGCAGGCCGCGCTCGGCCAGCTGGCGGGCCTCGACGACGCGGCGCACAATGAGGGCAAAGGTCTCCTCGATGTTGACCTCGAGGCGCGCGCTGGTCTCCATGAAGCCGCAGCCGCGCCGGCGCGCCCATTCCAGGCCGCGCGCCGCCGGCACCTGGCGGCTCTCCTGCAGGTCGCACTTGTTACCTGCGACGATCTTGACGGGGGGCACGACGCGGCTGCCGCTGAGGCCGATGGCGCCGAGGCCGGCGGCGCTCGCAGAGCCGCGGCGCGAGAGACCACCGCCGCCGCCGCCGCGACTGCTACCGCCGCGACTGCCGCTGCCACTACCGCCGCCGCCGCCGCCGCCGCCGCCGCCCAGCGGCAGGCCGGCCTGGTGGGCGCGGGCGGCATTGTCGAGGCGCGTCTCGGCCTCCATGTCGATGAGGTCGTTAAAGTACTGCAGCTGGTCGAGCGAGTCGCTCGAGGTGATGTCGTAGACGAGCAGAAAGGCGTCGGCGCCCAGGTTGGACGAGGCCCACATGCCGCGGTACTCCTCCTGGCCGGCGGTGTCGGTCAGCGCCAGGTGGTAGCTGGCGCCGTCGATGCGGCGCGTCACGCTGTAGCTGTCCTCAATGGTCGGGTCGTACTCGGACGTCCACTGCGAGCGCACCAGGCGCAGCGTGATGGACGACTTGCCGCAGCCGCCATCGCCGCAGATGGTGATGGAGATGGGCACCGGCGGCTGGTCGCGCGGGGAGCCGCGGTCGTGCATCGCTGCTGTGCGGCTGCTGCCTCGTGCTTGTTGTGTCTTTTGTGCTTGTTGTATCTTTCTTGGCTGCTTCTGTTGCTTCTATTGCAGTTTCACTCAATATCGTTGCTTCTGTTGTTCGTTGTTCTGTTGTTGTTCTGTTGTTGTTGTTCTGTCGTTCGCTGTTCTGTTGTCTGTCGTTCTGTTGTCTGTCGTTCTGTTGTTTGTCGTTCTGTTGTCTGTCGTTCTGATTTGCCTTGTTGCTCGCTATCGTCAATGCATCCGTCGATGCTGCCGGCCCGACCGTCGCCGTCGCCACGCCGTCTGACTCGATGCTCGCCGCGTGTATAAGGCGCAATAAAGACAGTGTTTACTCGTGAGAGGACAGAGAACAAACCGGTGCCAGGACAGCGTAGAGCGCGCAGAACAGGAAAGAGCGAGGGGCCCCCCTTCGACCAGGAAGGAAACAACGAGCTGCGACACGCAAACACGCAAGAAAGGAGCGAACGCCAACACGACTCTGCAAGATACAGAATTACAGCTGGCGGGGCACCCCAACAACGGGCAGGCAGGTACAAATTTGTACGGAAGAAGATACGCACGCACGCTCGCTCGCTCGCGCCGTCTGCTCTTTCCTCAAAAGAACAAAAGCCTGCCTGCGCGCGACAGAAACGAGCGTGCGCCGTCAGGAGAGAAAAGAAAGGCGGCGCGGCCCACCAGAGCGTCACTTTTTTTTTTTTTTTTTTTTTTGGCGAGAACAGAGACTTGGGAAATTTCACCAAATGTGATGGACAGTCAGTCACAGGTTTGGGCCTGGGCGTGACCGGGGGTAACCCCCTGCTCGGGGCAAAAACCCCTATTTGCCATGGTCGCTTTTTTTTTTGCGAGCTTTGCGCTAACTCGACGAGGCAAACCAGCTGGGGAGCATCGCTCGTATTGGCACAATGAGAGAAGCGGAGGGGGGGCGCCTGGGGGGGGGGGGGGAAGGGGGGAGCAGAGAACGACGAAAAGCGACGAGAAGCACAAGACCAGGACGAATGACGAATGACGAGTGGATCGGGGACAATGCCCTTGACCACTTTACTTGGCAACATCGAGACAAAGGCACCGGTGTCGGCCTCGAGTTAGCGCTTACTCGCACGCCATTGCCAAAAGAACCGGGCATGGCAGTCGTGTTTTTTTCTGCCGCGGCCCGCTCGGCGAGCAAGAGAAGCGTTTTGCATCGACGCCATACGTGTCCATCTTGCGTGCGCATCCCGTGTGACTGACTTGCCATGGCTGCCACTGGATCCGACTCGCGGCCGGGCCGGGCCGCCGAAGTGTCCGAGGTGAGCTGAGCCGGCACCTCTTCCGGCCACTACACCTCTTCCGGCCACTGACACCTCCCGCCACTCTGCTGACAAGCCCAGCTCATCGACGCCGTCAAGGCCCTCGTGGTGCCGTTTATCGACGCCGCCGACGCCGCTTTCCCGGAGCGCGCGGCCGGCGGGCCGGCCGCCGCCACGGCGGACGGGCCGGCACGCACGGCGCTGGTGGAAGCGCTGGCGCCGGCAGAGGTGGCGGCGCGGCTGCAGCTGGAGCTGCCGGCAGGCGAAGGCGGCGGGCCGGCGGCGCTGCTGCAGACGGTGCAGCGCGTGCTGGCGCTGAGCGTCAACACGTGGGACCAGGGCTTCCTGGACAAGCTCTACGGCAGCTCGACGCCGGCGGGCGTGGTGGCCGACCTGCTGCTGTCGGTGCTCAACACCAACCTGCACGTCTTCCAGGTGTCGCCGGCGCTCAGCGTGGTGGAAAAGGCCACGGGCCGCGCCCTGGCCCGGCGCTTCGGCTTCGCCGGGCCGCGCGCCGGCGGCATCACCACGTCCGGCGGCAGCGCCTCCAACTTCACCTCGCTCATCGTGGCGCGCAACACGCTCTTCCCCGACTCCAAGGTCCACGGCAACGGCCCCGGCCGCCGCTTCGCCCTCTTCACCAGCGCGCACGGCCACTACTCGGTCGACAAGGCCGCCCAGGCCGCCGGCCTCGGCTCCGGCGCCGTCTGGCCCGTCGCCGTCGACGCCGCCGGCTGCATGCGCCCCGACGACCTGGCCGCCCAGATCGCCGCCGCCCGCGCCGCCGCCATGACGCCGCTCTACGTCAACGCCACCGCCGGCACCACCGTCCTCGGCTCCTACGACCCCTTTGAGCCCATTGCCGCCCTCTGCCGCGCCCACCGCCTCTGGCTGCACGTCGACGCCAGCTGGGGCGGGCCCGCCGTCTTCTCCGCCCGCCACCGCCACAAGCTGCACGGCGTCCACCTGGCCGACTCGCTGACCGTCAACCCCCACAAGATGCTCAACGTGCCCGTCTCGTGCTCCTATCTGCTGGGGCCCGACCTGCGCCTCTTTCACCGCGCCAACACCCTGCCCGCCGGCTACCTCTTTCACGCTGAGGACGAGGGCGGGGACGGCAAAGACGGCAAGGATGCCGACGCCGACGCCGACGCCGACGCCGCCGCCGATCCCGACGCCGCCGCCGCCGACCACGAGGTCTGGGACCTCGCCGACCTGACCCTGCAGTGCGGCCGCCGCGGCGACAGCCTGAAGCTGGCCCTGGCCTGGGTCTACGAGGGCGCCGCCGGCTTCGAGCGGAAGCTGGACCACGCCTTTGACATGGCTGCGCTCCTGGCCCGCCGCATCGCCGAGCGCCCCCAGACGTTTGTGCTGGTGTCGTCCAACCCGCCGCCGTGCCTGCAGGTGTGCTTTTACTATGCCGGCAGCGGCGACGACGACGCCAACGTCGACACCGACACCGCCGCCGCCGCCGCCGCCGCCGTCAACACGCGCCGCACCCGCGCCGCCGCCCAGCTGCTGGTGCGCCGCGGCTACATGGTTGATTTCGCGCCGGGCGACCGCGGCAGCTTCTTCCGCGTCGTCGTCAACGCCCAGACCCGCCCCGGCACCGTCGAGGGGCTCGTCCGGGCTCTGGAGATTGTGCGGACCGAGATCCCGTAGGGTCACCGTAGGGGGGCAACGTCAGTCAGGAAGGCGGCATCCTCAAGCTGCAGAAACGGGTCCCTAGATGGACTGCACAGATAGCATCAGGATGTAAAAAGGGGCAAATGGACCAATATTCAGACAGGACCAACTTTCAAACAGGACTCGATTATGTAACCGCGAGGCAAGAGCGCCGGCAAGAGCGCCCGTCGGCTGGCTCCTGCTTCTTCGAGCGTCGTCTTTCTCGTGTTTGTTTCGTTTCTTTTTTCCTCCTTCACCCTCCGCCACGACGTCGTCTGGCGCTCCTACATATGCAGTCCAGCGTTTACATATACATATCCAGCATCATTACAGCCTCGTCTCGACTCGGACGGCCGTGTCCGTCAGAAGATGGCGCCCAATCCGTGGGTTCTGGTCCGTCGGGGCAAGAGGCCGAATAGGCGTGCAGCAAGCAGCTCGGCAGGGCCAGGGCAGGGTCAAGGCGGGCTGAGCGAGGCGGCATACCGGGGCGGCGGCCAGAGAGGCGGCCAGAGGGGCGGCCAGAGAGGCGGTTGGGGGGGCCCCTTTCGCGGCGGCGGCTCGGGGCGAGGGGGCACAGCAGGAGGCCCTGTGGAGGGAATGGCTCCCTCTGCGGTGGAAGTGGCAGACTCTGCGGTGGGAGTAGCAGGCCCAGCGGTGGAAGTGGCAGACTCTGCGGTGGCAGTGGCAGACTCTGCGGTGGCAGTGGCAGACTCCGCGGCAATAGTGGCATCCTCTGCGGTGGCAGTGGCAGGCCCAGCGGCAAGAGTGGCATCCTCTGCGGCGGCAGTGGCAGACTCCGCGATGGGCGTGGCAGGCTCTTCTGCAGCCCGGGAAGCCGGCAGCTAGGGCGCTGCCGCCGACCCAGACGCCCCGGACGGCACGTCCGAAACAACCGACTCGGCCACCATGGCAAACACTCCCAGCTCGTCGTCGTCGTCAGACGCAGGCACAGACACGGCCCCCCGCGCCGGATACACATCTTGCTCGTCCCCGCTCAACCCCCGTCGCAACACCCGGCGCGCCCCTCGCCCACGTCGCGCTCCGAATCCGTGGTGGGACCGGGGCCGGACAGATGCGTGCCTGATCAGCCTCGTCGACCCCGAGCCGATCCCGCAGGCCCGCCTTGCCATTGCCAGGGCCGTCGGCCAGGACACCGTCCCCGCGCACCGGCGGGCGCCCCTGCCCACGCGTCTGGCCCTCCACCAGGCCATGGAGCTCGAGTTCTTCCGGCCCCAGCACCACCGCTTCGCGCCGCCGCCCTTTTTCTACACCGGCGCCCTGGTCGCCGATCTCTGGATCAGCGTCTGCAACCTGTGGGAGCGGCTGCAGCACCAAAAGAGCTTTGGCACCGACGACGACGACGACGACGACACCACCCTCGAGCTCCTCGACTTTGCCTGCGGCAACCCGGCCGACGGCCGCGCCAGCCCTTGCGCCTGGTCCAGGGAGGACGTTCATCGCCGCCGAGGCCTGCTGGCCCGCGACGGCGTCATCTGCTCCGTCGTCCGCCACGACGACGCCTACCTGCAGTGGAACAACACGCCGCTCTACGGCCTGGGTCTCCGCGCCTCGCCCGGCGACCAGAAGAACAACTTTTGCGAGATCCAGTTCAAGCGCGTCTCCGGAGCCGACCTGCCGCTCCTCGAGGACTGCGGCGTCGACCCGAGCGTCGTTCTCGACCTCCTGCGAGAGTACCCCAAGCGGGCCGTCGCCCTCCAGCCCACCCCGCTGGTGCCCCTCGACGACGACGACGACGACGACGACGACGACGATGACGACGACGCGCCCGGACCCGGCAGCCGCAGCCGCCGCCGCCTGCGCATGGAGACGCCCGCGGAGCGCCAGCGCCGCGAGCTGTCCTCGGTCTACATTGTGCGCATCCTCGCCAGCCCCATGACGCCCTACAACACGGCCAACATCTTCACCGGCCCGCGCAGCGCACACACCACCTTTGCCCTGCTCTACAGCGGCGGCTGGGTCGCCCCGCCCTTTACGGAGCGCGTCCAGCGCCTGCTCATCCGCCACTCGGGCAGCGAGCACAAGATCCCGACCCCGGCCGCGCTGCCGCGCGCGCCGCCCCGGCCCGCGCGCATCGTCCGCGACACCGCCAGCCTGGGCCGGCACGGCGAGACCAACTACACCTTCCCGGCCCTGCACGACGGCAGAGACGCCGACCTCTAGCTCGAGGCCGCCGAGCCCGCCCAGGAGGACATCTTGTGGATGGCCCGCCGCCTGAAAATGGGCCGCCGCTACCGCGGCTTCCGCAACGCCGGCCCGCCCCCCGGCGACGAGCAGGGCCAGCTCCTCCGCGGCACCATGATCCGCACGCCCGAACAGCGCATCCGCTCGCCCTCCAGCCGGGCCGTGTCCAACGCCGACCGCCTCCTGTCCGGCTGGCTGTACCAGGTCGAGCAGCTCGAACGCGAAGGGAGAGGACTGCAGGTTGAAGAAACCGTTGCGCTGGAGCGCCAAGAGCCGGGGGGGGACGCCTCCGAGATCCCCGTCTGGGCGCCAGACTACGACTTGGGATCGGCCGTCGGCGATGACGCGGAGGGAGATGCTTTCCAGGATCGACAGCGACTTTAACAGCGGTGTTTTTTTTGTTTTGTTTATTTGTTTTTTTTGTTTTTTTCCCCTCTATTTCTTGCTTATTGAGTGGCCACAGCGAATCCAATGGTACATGATTTTTAAACGGTACACGGCATAGAAATAAATTTGCACATACTTGACACACATCGAGCACGGATAAAACCCTTGGTAGCCATATTCTATTCGTACATTTGCTTCTAGATGCCCTGCTTGACTTTATGCTTCCATGTGAATCCTCAAAACAAGTCATGGCATGGTGTATATCAAAGCGACCTCGTGGCTACGCTGGGTATATTCTCAAAAGTGCAAGCAAATAAACAAAAACAGACATGGGACAGAAGCTGCACCGCCAAAAGAACAACACAAGAGGCATGAATCGACAGACCAGAGCAACCATGTCTCCCATCCGCATAGGCTCTCACTCTCCAGCAAGTCCAGCAAACACACACATCCCAACCCTTTTTGTCTGACCGGCCCGACACGCACACAACCAGCCCTGTATATAGAAATCAACCCAAGGAAAAAAGGCCATTCATTGTGAGGTCATTTCATGCCCTGGCAGTCACTGCCCGAGTCCCAAGACGATCCGGAAAGGAGAAAAACCGACGTTAAAAGAGACGAGAAACGTCAAACGCCCGAGCGCTCGCGTCAAGACAAAGAGAGAGAGAGAGAGAGAAAAAAAAAGGGGACAGCGCCTCTAAAAGGACAGACGTAGCTCGTACGTGGTCTGCGTGTCACCCTCCATATCGTCGCCATCCACCATCATGTCATATTCCTGCTTGACCGCTTGTGACTTCTGCCACGACGACGACGCGGGCGATGGTGCCGGGAGCGCATTGATCTCCAGCACCATATCCTGGCCCTCTGGGATCTCTGCAACCATGTCGTCATCCAGTTCCACCTCGAGGCCTTGCGGCAACACGCGCACGGCGCGCGCTACCTTGTTGGGGTGAATCTTCCACTTGGCGGCAATGCGTCCAATCAGCTCGTGCAGCGTCCGCGTCATGACGTACACGGCACGGTAGACCTCGCTGCTTTGCGTAGCGGAGTCGCCAGTGCTGCTCCTGGTCATGGCATTGCTCGTCGCGTTGCGATGCAGGATGTAGAAGCACGCCACCGCCTTGGGCCGGTCTGCTGCCGGCGGCCGGTAGCTCTGGTCCACCCCGAGTGCCTCGATCCAGCCGCTGAGGTTGCCGGCGTCGTCGTACTTTTCTCTCACTCTGGTCGGCTGGTCAGAGCCCTGCCGCGAAATGGTGATGGGCATGGGACTGAGGTGGTCGTCGAACTCGCTGCCGTTGCTCTTGGCACGGATCACGTTGCCATTGGCGCCGACAACACCGTTGGCCGTCGACAAGTGGGACTGCAGCGACAAGGAGCTGGGCGAGGGTGACACCAGTGATGAGCCTGCCACAGAACTGCGGCCGCTCTGGTCACGCCAGGTCAAGAGGTTGTCGCGCGACTCGGCCCTCGATAGATCCGACGGCTCGCCCGGTAGCGATACAGGGTGTAGATCCGGGTCGTCCAGTTCGTCGCCACGCAGATACAGGATGCTGACAGGCCGCGTACTGGTGAACATGTCCTGGAGCGCGCGCAACTTGTAGTGAAGGTCTTCCTCCGCCGCGAGACGCAACCCGGACGAGGCACCACCGGTGGCCGTACCGTCCATTGTGTTGTTGCCGCTGTTGCTGGTGCTTGTGTTGCCATTGCTGTTGTTGCCGCCAGAGCTCGTGGATGACATGGACCACGTCCGCTTGTGCTTGGGCGCCTTGCCGTTCCGCTGAAGCTCGGGCGGAGGCAGTTTTTGCTGCGTCGACATGACGGTGGAGGCGGCGCCGCCAGACCGCTTGCGCTTGCTCGAGTCCTTTAGGCCGCTTTCTGCTTGTGCGATCTGCTGCTTTAGCTTGTCAATGGTCTTCTTGATGTGTGCCACGTCGTTTGACAGCTTGCGTTCGGCGCCGTGGTCACGGAACAGCTTGACCTTGCAGTAGCAGATCTCCGGACTAGAGGCTGACCAAGTCTTGTCCTTGGGGCTTGTTGCTTGCGGCGACGGACGGGATTGCGACGGCACAGGATAGCTCGTAGTCTTGGCACAGAGGCGTACGGGGATGCCCTTGACGCCCTTGGAATGGCTGAAATCTGTCGAGAGAAAGTTGAAGCGCACGGCAATGTTGCACTCGACAGCGCCATGGAGGCCAGGCGTCCAGATGACGGAGAACCCGTCAAAGGAGGCCGATTCCAGCTCGACACGAGTTCGCTTCTCGTCCCCCTCGGGCGGCTTGGTCGCTTCGACATACTCGACTGCCTGGAGCTTGCCGCCGCGCTGATGCGCCTCGTTTGTGCCGCGACCTTCCTTCCATAGACTCCAGCAGACACCGGGTTTCTGGCGCTGCTGTTCATCCTCGAAAGAGATGCGCACATAGGTCCGGAAGCGTGTCCCTGGCACAACGGGTAGCTCGGACTCCAGGTCAATGATGGAGAGGGAATAGGCCTGGCCCTTGTTCAGGTAGCTGATTGGGATTTCATCGGCGTGCTTGATCATGGCAGTCGGCGCATTCAGCGTGGTGTGGAAGCGGAACTTCTCGGCAGACGATGGCAAAGGAAGCATGGTGACGCCAGCACCAGCACCCGAGCCCACACCCATGTCAGCGCCCAATGCGCCGAACGGGGATGGCTGGGCCATGTGTGGTTGGCCTGGCGGGAATCCCACCAGGCCATGGTGCCCAGGGAACGCGCCGGGAGCGGTTGAAGTATTCATGGCGGAGGCGTCGTGGTCCACGGATTCAAAGGTACCGTCGTGATGGACGAAATTGGGGGGCACGAAGGATGCCTGGTGGTGGGGTGCCGTCTGGCCAAAGTGATGGAATGTTTGAAAAACCTGCGGATGCATGCCGGGGTTGGGGAAACCAGCCGTAGTGAGATCCATCATGGAAGTGGCCGCCCCTGCTGGTGGGAGAGTGCCTTCGGTGGCAGGCAGGCTTAATGTCGGAGCAAGACCCATGCTCAGAGTCAGGTTCTGTGTGTGCAGGTCGCCGGCCGGGGGATGGAAGAGGGGGTTTGGGGGGCCTTGTGCGGGAGGATAGAAGCCAGGCTGGTGCTGGGAGAAGCCAGGCAGGCTGAACGGGTTGGGGTCAAGCAGGGACGGCGTAAATCGCCATGGCTCATGGCCCGAGGCACGCGGTGTTGGGTCCTGATCGGAAAAGACGGGGTGGCTCATGGCTTGGCTACTGAGATAGGCAGGGAGGTTAGCGAGGGGGGGATAAAATCGAAGGGCACAGATTTGGCCAGCTGATTTGAGAGCGCAACTCACTGGTCCTGGCCTGCGGCAACTGTTGCCGAGAGGATAGAGTCTGGACCAGCACTAGAAGTATCTGGTGGGAGACTGGTATTGGGAGCAGAGTTGGCTACCTCGGGGAACTGCTGGCGGAAATTGGCTAGCAGTTCATCACCCGGTTTTTGCGAACTTGTCCTGCGACAATGTTAGGAGATTGAAAAGGGAAAAAAAGGAAAAAACGAAAAAAAAAAAAAAAAACCAAAGGCGTGGGACGCTCCTGGTTGGGAAGCTTACCGTTGGCTGAACATCATGAAGCGTGGTTTCGCCCTGCTACTTCAGCAGGGCTGACAGGTACGATCGTCGTCCGGCTCGGCTTGAAGGCCAGGTGGCAGCTGCGGGGGCGGCGGCAGCGGCAAGACGGCAAAGGGATCGGGGAGAAAGGCAATCATAGATCGAGAAGCGGAGGACAGGTTCGAGTAGTAGATGGTGTCGACAGAGAGAACGGTGCAACGAAGGGCCGCCGTCTTGAAGAAGCGTCGTTGGTTAACGAGGATGAAGACCGGCAGATCGAAGGCCAGAAGCAAACGGGCAGCAAACAACTCGAGGAGAGGACCGTGGGGGGGGGAAGAAGGGGTGGTGAAAGGATGAGAGGGGGGAAGCCGCCTAGAAAATAGTATGATCCAATGGAAGCCGAGATAGCGACGATTGAAGCCAAAAAAATGGCAAAAATGAAGGGCAAATAGCAAAAGGCCAACTGGCACCAGCACAAACACCAACACCAACGACTGATAGATGCGCAATATACAAAATAAATGCAAAGGCTATTGGCTATCAATCGAGTACGGCAAACGAGGCCAAGGGAAAAAAACACCAGTATATACAAGGGCGAAAGCGTTGGTGAACCGTCTCGAAGGGCAAGGAGGAAGAGAGAAGGAGTGGCGGCGTGCAGGCGTGCGCAGTCAATGGCGTTGGAGGAGAAAACGGACAGGGCCAAGTGCCAAGCAAGCTGTCGTCGCAAAAGCACGGGCGTGGACAAGAGCAAGAGACTCTTTTTTTGATTTCAGTTGTTTGCTTTTTCTTGTTGATTTTCGTGCAGACGACGGTCGCAGACGCAGACAGGCCAAGACAGCTGCGACACTAAACGACAGGCATAGGGCGCCAAGAGGAGGGAAGGTAGAGGAGGAGGGGGGGGGGAGGGGGAGGGGGGGGGGGGGGGGGGGGGGGGGGGGGGGGGGCGGGGGGGGGGGGGGGGGGTGGGGGGGGGGGTCCGGCTCCGGGTGTGGGTTCGGGCCCGGCTCCGGGTCCGCCGCCCCACCCCTCCATAAACGGCAGCGAGTACAGGTACCCGGTGCAGTAGAGCACGACGTCGACGCC
>JADHKI010000039.1:0-217803 GCA_019925645.1 Graphilbum cf. rectangulosporium
CGACCGGACAGGGGCAGCCTCCGAAAGAGCAAGCACGGAGCACGACACGCACGCGGTGCAGGAACACGAGCCATGCTTTCTTCGAGGGGGGGTTGACGGGGGGGGTCAGAAAGAACGAGGAGAAGGGAGTAGGAGAAGGGAGTAGGAGAGGGGAGTAGGAGAGGGGAGGGGGGGGGGGGGGGTGGACGGTTGTTAGCAGGGCAAGGCTAGGCAGCACGGATTGGCATCATGGAGGGGGCCCCGGGACGGGAGATTGGCCTTCACGATGCCAAGGCGGCCAGAGAGCAGGCAGAGTTCGGCAGCGGGCGCAGCTCACCAAGGGTTATGCTGCGGGTCTGGGGCATGGATTTAGCCTGCTGTCTACGGCCCGCGGACACGACAGGGAAGCTAGATTAAGCTTGCCGGCGAGGCCGGGGAGAGAAGTGAGGACAGAAAGAAAGACGAAAAGCCAGACGAAGCACGAATCACTGAAACGAAGCCGAAAGCAGGAAACACCAACACGAAGCACGATTCACGGTTCCCAAGCTTCGATGCCACGGCAGACGGCCATCTCTGGCAGCCCGTTCGGCAGACGAGACACACCCTGAACGGCGTTCCATCGCGGCCCACGACGTCCCATCCGCCCGCGCAGACACAACGCTCCGTAATTACGCGACTCGGCTGGCCAATCAGCGTGCCGCCCCTCCCCCCCCCCGGTTTTCTGTGTCTATGCCAGCTGAACTGCGGCCCACTAGCGCCGATTTCCAATGCCAGTCCAGCTGAAGAGGCCCCTGTTGGGGCCCACTCTTTCGGCACCCCTGCCTCGGACCATCTCTCTTCCCGTCTCTCGGCTGTCTCTCTGCCACTGGGCCTGCCAGCCGCTACATCTTTTTCCCGGCACAGCTATCGAAATCGTGCGTACGTAGTCCGACCGAGAAGGGAAAAAAGAACAAAAAGAACAAAAAAAAGAAAAAAAGTACAAAAGAAAAAAAGAAAAAAGAAAAAAGAAAAAAAATCGGGATCCCCGCGCAGAATCATCAGGACCGCGCCCAGAAGCAAAGAATGCTATCAATGCGTCCTCCGGTCCGCCCTGCAGGCGACGGCGTCTCGGCCCTCTCATGACTGCCAAACATGTAACGCCAGCTGATGCTGCAAAGACCGCGCACCACCCAACGTCGCCGGGAGCGGGCGCGGCCCCCAAGACAGCCTCACATGACGTCATGCAACGCTCTTCCACCCGTCCTGCCACCCCCGTCGACAAGGGGGGAGGGGGGGGGGGGGGGGTAAAAGGGGAAAGACGCTTGCACACACCCCCTGCTCCCTGAACGAGACACTGAAAAGGCCGTTTTCTGCAGCAAAGAGGCGAGTGTGCTGCGCGGCCCCATACGAGGTGTGCGATTATAGTCCCGCCATAGGGTTGCATTGGGGTCCGTTGGGTTCGGCAAAGCTCAGGACGAGACTTGGCAGTTGCCGGGATATAGGTGGGCGACACGGGCCGCGCATGCGAGCTCTGCCGCCGACCCTCTGCTGCCTGCTTCTCGCACAGTCGCATGCTCGCAAGCTCGCTCTGCTCACCGCCTCCTCGCCTCCTCTCTTGCACAGCCTTCCTTGGACCAGACTGAGAATACGAGCCAGCCAGCCGACATCCGACATGCCCGCCACCCGTCCTCGAATAGCTGGAGGCGGAGCCCAGGCGAGGCGGCCATGCAGAGTCCTTTTCCCGTTTCCGGCAAGCGGCCGGAAACGCTGGCATGAGCGGCTCCATACCGTGACAATATAACAACGCACAACGCCCCGCAGAAGAAACCCTCTTTGGGCCGGGGGGGGGGGGGGGGGCTGCAACATGCAACATACACCGAGGGTCTGGCACGCACCCTGCTGACGGTCAGGCCATTCTCCCGTCATTCCCGCAGGCTATTGTCAGACAATCCATGCAAAACCGGTCGGGCCAGATGCAGATGCAGACTCGGATACAGACTTGGGGGCTTTCTCAGCTGGATCCCGTCCGCAAGCATGGAAACCAGGCTCCACTGCTGCACATGTTCCTCTTGGAGCCTGAGCCTTTTTTTGGTTTTTTTTGGTTTTTTTATCCGGGACACGGCAGCCCCGTTGCGGACGTCGCCCTGCGCGTCTGGCGCTTGGCGCACGCGGAGAGAGAGAAGAGCCAAAAAAAAAAAAGGGGGGGGGGGGGCACCTCTTTTGCGCACTCTTTCCACGCTGTGGCCCACTCGGAGCCGTGAGTCGTGCGCGCAGACGAGCCGTCGGCTGCAAGCCCAGCTGAGAAGGGACACCAGTTTTTGGGCACGAGGGGAAAAAAAAAGGATTAAAGATTAAAAGATATTCAAATAAAATAGGGGAAAAAAAGGCGCAAGACCGGCACGGCCAGCATGCCTTGGACAAGACTGCCAAGAAAGAAAAAAATACTCCGTAAGCGCGCCTTGGCCAGGTTGGGACCGTCAGGAAAAGGGCACGCTCTGGGGAGAAGGACGGCCAGATCACGCGGGAGGAGCACGCCGTCGGGCTCATCAGAACAGGGCGCCAAAACGAACGGCCTGGCCGGCCAAGCTGAACAGACGGCTCCGCTCCAGCACACAGGGCCTGCGCTAGACGGGCGGACCGCAGGCTAATCGCCCTTGCCGATCGCGTAGCTTGTTGGATTTTTTCTTGGGGGAGAAATACCGTCGGGTCTCAGGCAGTCGGTCAGCTCCGAGAGGGAAAAAAAAGGCTAGAAGAAACAAAAAATATGGGGGTTTCAGCTACAAAGGATCACGTGTGCATCCACATTCCTGAGGCTCTATGCCCCTTTCTGATTGGCTGCCACAGAGTCCAAATTCAAACCAGAGTCATGATTGAAGGGAAGAGACGCACCTATCCCCAGCCGACATCTCTTCGCCTGTGAACGCGCCGGCTGGACTCCCGCAAGGTGCGTCGAAGCAGACGCAATGTTCCAGCCGGGGACGCCGTGATGCGATTCTCGTCGGCACGCCCGAGAAGAGAGACCAGGCGGCCACCCCGAACGACGGCAAGCCGCGTGGCCTGGCGTCACCTGGTTGCTCCAGAAGGCAAAGGAAGTACTTGTCGGGAGTACGTAACCTGAGGCTGCCACCCGTCTTTTGCCAAGAAGCCGAGCTTCGAAAGGGGGCGGCTATCAAGAGTTGGCAGTCAAAATAGAGCTTCACCGCGGAATCTACACTGCACTGCAGCATCGAAGAAGCATCGTCGTAGCCTGATTGCAGTTGGGGTGCCCTAAGCCTAGCCTATAAGTTTATCTGGTAATATCCATGTTCCTTGTAGTTTTTTTTTTTTTTTTTAGTTTTTTTTTCCCATCAAATTGATCCTGGAGGGCTTATCACCCCATGACGCTACAGCAAGTCCGGACACCCACCTCTGTCCAGGCGTTCCGCACCACCTGGGCGACGTCTCTGCCGTACGCTCTCGCAGCCGCGTCCACCGTGGCCTCGGCAAACTGCGCAAACGTGCACCGGCGAGGCACAACGCCGCCGGTCATGGCTTTCCACCAGATCTGGCCGGCCCTTTCCCAGCTGTAGCCGCCCAGCTGCACGGCCGTGCGGTAAAAGGCCTTGTTGGGGATGCCCGAAAACACATGAGCGCCGCCAAAGTCGTCTGCCATCTCCTTGTAGCTGGCCATGTGGCCCGGCTGGGGATCCTTGCCCTGCTCAGCAGGTGGTCAGCCCCTTTTTTTTCTTTCAAACGAGAAAAAAAACAGTCAGGAAAAGGGGGGGCGGTGGGCTTCGACAACATACAAACCGCGGGTCGTCATAGGCGGTGCCCGGTGCCTTCATGCTGCGCAGCGCCACACCCTTGATGCCGGGCAGAAAGCAGTCCTCGCCAATGAGCCAGTCGGCCGCCGCCGCCGTGGTTTTCTCCGCCCACTGCTTGATCATGATGCCAAAGACGTCCGAGACGTGCTCGTTCAGGGCTCCGGACTGGCCCTGGTACGCAAGCGGGCTGGTGTGCACGGTGATGCCGTGTGTCATCTCGTGGCCGACAACGTCCATGCAGCCGGTGAAGTTGCACAGGAGCTCGCCGCCGTCGCCGTAGACCATCTGCTCGTTCTCGGGGTCCCATACTGCAGGTCAGCCTCAGCTGGAGGGAGGGAGTCCAGAAGGGGCAGAAGGGGCAGAAGGGGCAAGAAAAAAACGCACACGCATTGTCAAACTGCTGGCCGAAATGGACGCTGCTCACGGCGTGCATGCCGCGGTTGTTGATGAAGTCCCAGTGGAACACGGTCCGGTAAAAGTCCATGACGCGACCGCAGTTGTCGTACGCCTCGTTGGCCTGCCGGTCTGCCACCGGCGCCTGGGCCTCGCGCCGCAGCAGGCGGCCGGGCAGTCTCTGGCGGTCTTCGCTGTTCCCGGCGGAGAAGACGAGACGGCACGACGGCGCCGCTGCTGCTGCTGCTGCTGCCCTCCTCGTCCGGCCCGGGCCCTCGTCCTCGCGCCCGGCCGAGGCGACCAGCGACATGGCGCCCCCCCGGGAAACCTCGCGCGGCGAATTTTCGATACGGGACAGCAGGCTGTGCCGAGCCTGTCTCCTGAGCCCCTCCTCAGCGTTGGGCGACGCAGCCAGCACCTCAAAGAGCCGCTCCGGGATAAAGCATGCGGCAGCGGCGCCGGCGAGGGCCTCCCCAGTGCCGCCGCCGTCGTCGTCGTCGCCGTCGTCGTCGCCGTCGTCATCGTCTTCTCCGCTGTCTCCGCCCGTGTCCTGGCCGTTATCGTCGCCGGCTTGCTGCTCCTCCTCCTACGAGAAGCCCATGCCCGAGGTCGCAGCCCATTGGAGGGCGAGGCATTTCGACGCCCGCTCGCGGTACTCTCCCGGATTGGACGGACTTGATGCTATGCCGCGCAAAAGATGCGGAGGGACAATGCCACAGATGGGAGAAGTCATGGAAAAGGTACAGGATGTTGTAGGTGGTAGGTGTAAGGATTATGGGTTGCAAAAGTCGGAAAAGTGCTGCTGCTCAAAGTGATAAAAGTCCACGAGTCCAGGACGAGGAAGGAACGATGCACACGGCCCAGGAGCTACCGGCACTCATCAATGGCCATATATACGAGCTCGAATCGTTAAAAAAATACTAGGAGAATCAGAGATTTGAAAACATGTTCTTCATTACTTCGTGCCTCCCTATCTTTATCCCCGTCCTCCCAGACCGCCATTTTTCGTTTCGTAACCTATTTTCGTTCAAACTTTTTTTTAATCTTCTCTTGCCTGCACGCACTCATCACGCAGCGCCGGCCAGCCTCACCAGGGTCTCGTGGCCCTGGAAGAGCTGCGGCTGTGCCTTGAACAGAGCCTGCACCGCACGGCAGATGAGCTCGCGCGTCTCCGCGTCCAGCTGCTCCTCGGGCGGGCTCAGGATCTGCTCAAAGACGGGGATCAGCTGCGGCGTCAGCTGCTGCACCGTGGGCTCGTTGTGGTCGTCTGAGTTTGGTTAGCACAGTGATTTGTCAAAAGAGAAGCAGATAGGGGGGAGAAAAAAGAAAAAAGAAAAAAGAAAAAAGAAGAAAAAAAGAAAAAGAAAAAAAAGGAAAAAGGAAAAAAAAACATACAGAGGTGGTAGATGCAGGTGTAGATCGGCTTGTTCTCGTCAAAGTCCTCCTTCAGGGGCAGCTTCTCCACGGCCAGGGGCAGGTACTCGTTCAGGGGCACCTGGTCCGGGTGCGCCGTGATCAGACGGCACAGAGCGCCCGTTGCGTTGTCGTACACCCGGCGTCCGTTGTCGTCAATGGCAAACAGGCGGCCCAGCTTCTCCAGAATGGTCGGGTAGCTGGCCAGGTAGGTCTTGCTGTCAGTCGAGTTGGTGATCAGGTGGCCAATGGCATAGGCCGCGTTGCTCTTGGTCTCCACGTCCTCGTCGCTCAGGCGGTGCACCAGCACCTTGAGCAGCGCGCTCGTGTACGGCGTCACGCTCGCGCCCATGCCGGCGACGCAGCCGCCAATCGTGCCCACAGCCGACGAGCGCTCGTACGACTCGTTGGAGCTGGTCAGCTTGACAATCGGCTTCTCAAACACCTTCCAGAGCTCGCCAAAGGCCGGGCCCAACGCCGTCGACAGCGCAATGAGAACGTCCAGCGCCGTGTCAATCACCAGCCAGTCGTACTCGGAGCTCTCCTCCACGTTGGCCGTTTCCTCATCCTCGCCCACGTCCTGCTGGCACGGGTGCGACCGCGTGATCAGCTGGCCCAGGACGGTCATGATCTCCTGCACGGCATTCTGCTGCGCAATAATCGTCGGTCCGCACGCCTCCAGCGTCGCAGCCACGTTGCGGTTGATCTCTGTCACCACATCCCTAGGAAGCGACCCCTAGTCAGCATGGACGTTCTCGGTTTTGTTTTTGGTTTGCAACAAGAATAAAACAAAGAGACAGAACGAGTCAACAGATCAGAAAGTAGATAAAACGGTTTCGCAGCATCCGCATAAGAGCGTCTGAGTGAGCTGGGTATAACGCATGGTGTTCATCATGTAGACAAAGAGTGAAGCAGAGATGGAAAAAAAAAAAAGTCCGAGAAAGAAAAAAAAAGGGACATTACCTCTCAATCTCTTCGGTCCAGACCTCCAGAGTGGGCTTGATGATCAGGTCGGCCAGCTTGGAAAGCAGCGGCGATGGCGCGGCCTTGGGGGGGTAGCCCGGCTCCCACTTGATGCCGGTCGACTCGGTGCTCAGCTTCCAGACGCGCATGTACGAGCGCCATAGCGTGCCAATGGCAGCCTTGCGGACGTTGTCCTGGAAGTTCTCCGTAAGGCCGATGGCGATCTCAATGACCTTTTCGAGGTACTCCTGAATCTCCTCCTCGAAGCAGGCGTGCGTGATGATGTCGCTCAGCACGTCCAGCGCGACCTCCTTCTCGTCGCCGTCGCCGTCGAGGCCGGCCCACTCATCGTCCGAGTCGTCGTCGTCGTCATCGTCCATGCCGTCCTCGCTGTCATTGGAGCCCTTGCCGCCGCCGGCGGCGATAATGGCCTTTTCCTCCTCGGTGAACTGGATGACCGGGCCGTCCTCTTCCTCCAGCGTGTCGATCAGCGCCTTGAACACGCCGGGCAGGAAGGGCTTGAATTCGCGGCCGTACACCTTGGCGACGGCGCCCCAGAAGAAGAAGCTGCTCTCCTTGAGGCGGTCGTCGTCCAGGCTCAGGTTCTCCTCGCTCGTCTTCATCAGGTCCACGACGTACGGCTGGAAGTGCTTGGCGCCGACGGCCAGGGCGATGCGGCAAATCGTCTCCAGCACGGCGCTGCGCAGCTGCAGCTCCTCCTCGTCGCCCTTGATGTTGACGTAGGTGCCGAGCTCCTGCATGCTCTTCTCCAGGTACTGGGCAAAGTCCTCCTCGAGCGACGCGGCAATGGCGCCCAGGGCGCCGGCGGCGGCGATCTTGACGCGCAGGTCCGGGTGGGAAAAGAGCTGGGCGATCGGCTTGATCATCTCGTGGCCGTAGAGCTTCATGACGTCGGCCTTGAAGCCGCGCGAGATGGCGTCAAACGAGGAGCACACGGCCCGGATGACCCGGCCGTTCTTGGCGGCCGTGGCCTCGTCGGCCGTGGCGGTCATGGCCGCCTGCAGGTTCTTGACCAGCGCGGCCATGAGCGCTTCGTGCTCGACGGCGATCTCGTCGGGCATCTCGTCGGCCAGGCCGGTCAGGCCGACCAGGGCGGCGTGGCGCACGATCTCGTCGGGGTCGTTGAGCAGGGCAATGACAATCGGCAGGATGGACTTGAGCTGCGTGTTGACAAAGTCGGGCGCGCCCTCGGCGCAGTTGCCCAGCGCCAGGATGGCGGCCTTGCGGCGCGCCGGGTCGGGCGACGAGGCGTACTTGGGGAACTCCTCCAGCAGAGGGACCAGGACCTGGCGCGGCGGCAGCTCGCTGGCCAGCGTGTCCAGCAGCGTGAGCGCGACGTGGCCGGGGCTCTCCTCGTCGGTCGAGTCGTCGTCGCTGATCTCGGTCAGGATCTCCATGCCCTTGATGACCAGGTGGGCGGCCATGTCCTTCATGGACTGGATCTTGAGGCGGCGGTACTGGATGGCCTGGATCAGGAAAGCCATGGCCTGCACGCGCACGTCCTCGTCGGCCTCCCGGTTGGCGGCCAGCTCAATCATAAACTGCAGCAGGCTCTTCAGGTGGCCGCCGATGAAGGAGGAGCTGGCGACCAAGAACTGCTGCAGCGCGTCAAACACCTGCTGCACCTTCTCGTCGTCGCCGGCGTCGACAACGCTCTTGAGCACCAGGCCCATGGGCGGCACCAGGCTCTGGATGGCCTCGGCGTACTGGTCGTCCTCCTCGCCCTCGCTGGCCTCGACCAGCACCAGCAGAGCGCCAATGGCCATGACGGTGTTGACCTGGACGTCGGCGCTGCTCGTGTCCTTGATGGTGCGCGAGAACAGCTCAAGCAGCTGGCCAATGTGCTCGCGGTAGAGGACCGGGTTGCCCTCGAGCGTGCTGTAGATGATGTAGGTGCCGATCTGGCGCTGGCTCACGTCGCCGCTGTTGGCCAGGGTGAACAGCGCCGGGATGAGCTGCGGCCACTGCGACTCCTTGGTCTCATACGCGGAGGAGATGGCCGCGATCAGGTGCGCGTCCGAGTGGCGGCACTTGGCGTTGGGCTCCTTCAGCGTGGCCTGCAGCAGGTGTTCGTGCACGGCGGTCCGCTGCTCCGGCGTGGTGGACTTCCAGTGCTGGGGCACGAGCCGGGCCGCCTGGACGGCGGCCTGCTGCCGCACGCCAACATCGCTGTTGGTGCAGACAATCTCGATGAGCGACAGAACAGACTCCGGCTTGGAGTAGTAGTTCTTCTGTAGCTCGGCCGTGATGGCCTTGATTCGCGTCGTGTCGGCTGAAGCAGCAGCCCGAGGTTAGCCCCATGCCCGAACGGCGCAGCCATTCCCATATGGCCGACTTACGGATCTGGCTCTCCTGGAGCAGTTTTGCGAGCTGCTGGGTATCCATGGCAATATGTATACCGGCGAGCGGCCCGGATGAAAAGAACAAGGAAACAGAAAAAAGGAAACAAGGAGTGAAGCGTCGTAGTAGGCGCTCTGGACTTTATAATCCAGGTGCGAGAAAGACGCTGGGTATATAGTAGACACAGAAAAAAAGAAAAAAAAGTGAAGAGGGGGGGGAAAGCGCCGCTCCCATATATAAACAGATAGAAAAAAAAAAAAAGCACGATGGGGGGGGGGGAAATTGGCGCGAGAAAAAAAATCTGCGTTGAAGTAGCGATAAGATAAGGGGAAAAGCCCAAACAAGTAGATTTCGGTGCCCAACATTGCGCTATGGTCAACCCCCCCCCCACTTTAGGCCGGCGGGGTAAAACGTCTGTGGCTGAAATGTGGCTGCGGTTCTGTCCAGAGCTTATGGCATGGTGACGATGCTGGCCCATCTTGCGTTCGCTGCTTGAACATGGCGCGTGTCGTCAGGTGCTCATGCATCTGGATCTGTGTGCGTGTTTCTGTCCGGGCCGCAGCTTTGAAGCGCAGAAAAAGCGTGCGTCCAGCTGTTGAGCCATCACTGGTCTGTTACTGCTCCTGCACAAATCGGCATTTCAGGGTCTATCAAATACGCCCTGGGGCGCCGGCATTGTCACGAGTGTGGATAACTGGGGCTTGTATGTCTTGCAGATGGCATGGGAAAGCTGCCGGACGGACAGCAGCACTGCCGACGCCCCCTCTGCTACACTTCCAGCCAACGGCCAGTGCCGAGTGCTGCAGGCTCAGCCTCCCATGGCTGTATGCTGTGACTGCTCCGCATAAGCTCCGATTTGCCCGTCTGGGGGTTGTCCGGCATGCTGTGTTGCAGATCCGGACCTTGAGGGCGTATAACTGCGGGCTGCCCTTCCCTTCGCTCTCCTGCCCTTGGCGTACTTGCTTTGCATCTCTCCTTCAACCCTTGGTATCCCCATCTCCGCGTCGTTCGTCTTGAGATTGGAAGTTTTTGTCTTATCATGACGTCTGGTAGCAAAAGGTCTTGGGCGGCCTTCCATCAAGGTACTGGGGAAGCCCGACGAGATATTTTCAGCGGAGGATTCTTCGGCGACGGCCCTTTTTTTGGTGAAAGTGACAGCAACGGTGCTGGAAGCGGTGCCAGCAGTAATGGTAGCAGCAGCAGCAGCAGCAGCAACGTCGCCGGTTCTGGCCAACTCGCAGCAGATGGGCACAGCTCCAAGATGAGCGCCGCCGCCATAGCCGGCATGGCTGTCGGGGCTGCCGTCGTGGCTGGCAGCATTCTCGTTGGCGTCCTGTATTTCTGCTGTATCCGCCGGCGGCGGAACCGGAAGCCGTCTATTGGAAAGCTATCAGTAGATGCACAACACCAGGATCACCAGCTGCAGCATCGGCAGCCAGCTGCCAGCGTGCACCTCGTCCCATCTTCCATGTCGTCCAGCTCTCAAAGTAGCCTTGTTGCCCTCAAGATGGCGGCTTCGCACGGCATGCACATGCACGACGGTCCGCCATCCTACGAAGACATTGAAATGGGCCACGCTCCCCTCCGAAGCGATGATCTCCCGTTAGGCGTCTCGGTGTCGAATGGCTTCCACAGTTACAGCTCCGGCGGGCTTCGATAGCCAGTTGGTAGGGGGGGGGGGGGGGGGGAAAGCGAGTGAGGCCACAAGGTTGGAGGGAACCGGGGGGGCAAAAGGGGTAAAGCGACGACTTTGTATGCCATTGCCTTCCGCATATGGCAGTTGGTCTGAGATATCTAAAGTGAAGCGTTCATCAGCCTCGGGCCCTGGTCCGATGCGCAGTGGCCGTAGCTAGCACGCCCGTCTTTGATTGAAGTTAGATTGGTGGATCGCGTCGCCATATCGGCGATAATCTCACGGAGATGCTGTTTCTTGGTAAGCTACAGCGTCAGACGACGAGCAAGCCTGCAACAGGCGGGAACATATCAACAGACCACCATGGTAAGACCAAGCCGCCGATCGATGGTGACGTAGTCTGCTGCGCTCCTCATCACTGACACAGGCCCCTCCCCCGTCACACAGGCAGACTCTACCGGCACCTACCTGGCTTTCCATTACGACTCCAAGCTGACCCGGCTGCGCACTACCGTCGAGGCCGTCATTCCCTATGAGGCTCTCGGCGAGGCCGAGCGGCTCCTGTTCAAGCAGGGAAAGGTCGGCGACTATGCCGTCGTCACCAAGGCCACCATCTTCCACCCCCAGGGCGGCGGCCAGCCCACCGACGTGGGCACGATCAGGCCTGTCGGCAAGGACGACGACAGTGGCGCCGAGGGCAGCGGGGGCTGCATCTTTGAGGTCGTCGCGGCGCGCATGGATGCCGCCGGCGGGCGCGTGCTCCACTTTGGCCACTTTGGGGGCCAAGGACAGGTAAAGGCGGCGGCGGCGGCGGCGGCGGCGGCGGCGGCGGCGGCGGCAGGCTTGGCCGACGGCCAGGAGGTCGAGCAGGCCATTGACGCGGACAAGCGCCTGCTGTACTCGCGCCTGCACACGGCGGGCCACGTGCTGGGCGCAAGCGTGCGCCAGCTGGTCGAGGCCGAGGTGGCCGGCTTTGACGAGCTCAAGGCATCGCACTTCCCGGACGCGGCCGGCTGCGAGTTCCGTGGCAAGATCGAGGGCCGGTGGCTGGCGCCGATCCAGGCGCGCGTCGACGAGACCGTGGCCCGGGCGCTGCCGGTCGAGATCGAGTGGTGGGGCGAGGAGGACTTTGTGGCGCACGGGCTGGAGCGGCTGTGGCCGCGGCCCCCGGGAGGCACCGAGGCCGCGCCGGCCGCAAAGCTGCGCATGGTCAACATTGTCGGCTGCGGCATATACCCATGCGGCGGCACCCACGTCGACACAACGGACCTGTGCGGGCCCACAAAGGTCACCAAGATTTCTCGCAGCAAAGGCATCTCCAGGGTTTCGTACACTCTCCCATAGGGGATGGATAGGGGGAGTATACTCAGATTTACTGCATGTGTATCTCGTGAGAAGGAAAATGCAAGAAATCAAACCCATCCTTCCTACGGTTCGCTAGAATTAGTCTAATGGTATATGATGCACCCGCCCTTTAAACGACAGAATCTTGGTATGGACAAAAGAAAAGACAAGAAGAAGATGAAGACAGATGATGGCATAACAGACCTCCCACCGACATCCAGCGGCACGCCGTCTTTCAACCGTCATCTCCCCACCAAGGCGCCTCCATGCTAACCCTGCCCACAGCACTGATTCGAAGCGCTTTCTTTCGTGGCAGGGGCAGTTGGCTATCCGCGGGCGAGTCTGGTCCTTGGACTCCATGGCTGGTACGGCTCCTAGAGTCAATGCTGGCTCCATCGTAGGCATCGTTGTAAAGCATGGCCTGCGGACTTCTGCTGGCAGACGACGTGCCGCGCCGCCGACTCTTGGGTGCCTCTCTTGGTGCCTGGAAGGACCAAGGGGGCCGGTACAGAGGCGCGCCAGCGTTTTCAAAGCTGCTGGCATCGTCCTCGCCATATCCGCCATAGCCCATGGACAGGCTTCGCTGGGGGCTCTGTTCCGTGCCCGACATACGGCCGCTCGAGCTGGGCGTACGGGTCGAGGCGGCGTGGCCCCTGCCAAATGGCGTTTCGAATCCCCGGTTCGACGATGATGGCTCTGTCGGTCCGCGCAGGGTTTGGCTGGAGGATCGGTCATAGTAAAAGTCCTCTGTCCGAGACGCGGCACCCGCGGTGGAAAAGGTAGAGACAGAGTACAGCGAGCTCCCTTCAAAGTGGATCGGGAAGTCGGATACGCTGATGGAAGTCTGGCTGGCAGACCGCCCGCTGCCGCGGACGTTGCCGCGACGCGCCGAGTTCCGAGACGGGTTCCTTCTGTCGTAACGCGGATCGCCTCCCGCAAAGCCCGGGCCGAGTTCCTCTTGCTCTTGCTCGTGCTCGTGCTCGTGCTCGTGCTCGTGCTCGCTGATGGCATCACGCATGGCCTCTCGCTTCAGCCGTAACGCTGCCAAGAGCATCTCCTCCTGGCGCGTGACAGACATGAAGCGACTGCTCTCGCGAGATGAGACCGAGTGCCGGTCACCCTCACCCATCGGGCTACTGTTGGAGCGTAGGTAAAAACTAACACTGCTGGGGGTCCCGGGCTGCCTGGTCTGGCTCGCGGACGCGTCATGGCCCGGCTGGGGACCTCCGAGCGATGTGCCATGCGCAGGAACCATGCGGATGGCCCGAGCCTCCAAGACCTTGTAGTCTGACGGGCTGAGTGTAGCCGACGTCCTTGTCGAGGCGGTCGCTCCTGTAGACGCCTGCGAGAGCGTGCGAGATAGCATGTCCGGCCTGCTCTCGCTCCCCAGAACAGTCAAAGGGTGCAGTCTTAGCTTGGCAGGAAGCTTTCGGCCCTTGGACTTGTTCCCCGATATTCCCGGTATGGGCAGAAATTGTGTCCCTGCAGATGGAGCAGCCGCTGCCATCTGCCCGGCGATACTGTTCCCCTCCACAATAGAGTAAGAGCCATGCGACAGTCCGTGCCGGTGGTATTCTGAGCTGGATGACGGCTCGCTTGGCGGTCCCGAAAACTCCGTATGTGCCGAGGCTGGCGTTCTGGGCAGCGGGTCAACGGAGTCGTCTTCCGAGTCCGACGAGAGTGAGAGAACACTGTTCTGCTGCAGGTCTAGCTCTACCAGGCTGAGCGAGGTTCTCTTTGACGCTCGAGAGGTTCTGGTGTGGCGGCTTGAGATGCTCCCGGAGGAGCCCATGGTATCGTGAGGCGGCATAGGCGCGCCGTGGATGGCTGGCGCAAACTCGGGGTCGAATTCATCTATAGCCTCCAATTCGCCCGTGTAGTCGTCGGCGTGCATGGATAACGTACGAAGAGCTCCGGATTCGCCGCTCTTTTTCTGAGTGGGCGCATTACCCCGCTGGACGGAGGTGTCCCGGAAGGGCGTCCGCTCGTGATGGTCATGGAGATTGTGCAGCTCTGGCCGGTAGGGGGCCGCCGCGGACGAGCGAGGGCGACGAGACACTGTCGGTGTATCGGCTGCATTTCCCGACGGCTTGCTGCTGTTGTAAAGGGGATTGGTCGTTGATGGCTGCTGCAAGTTGCGGTCGCTCTTCGTCTTGGTGAGAACTCGTGGACCGCGTCTGTCTGTGGTGGGATTCGGCACGGCCGCTGGCGGCCTTACGGCTGGATCCGTATGTCGGTAGGCGTTGGTTCCCTGGCACGGGGGCGGTGGCAGGGCTGGCGATTTGCGTCGGGACAACAGGTGCGACAGGTCGAGGATGGCGGATTTCTTCTTGGCCGCTTTGCTGCTACAAACGGCGTGGGTGCCGTCAATATCGAGCAGGGAACTTGCCTTGTTTGGGGGCCCCTTTGCCATGGCCGAACTGGATGTCTGCTGGGAAATGACGAGCGGCACTTTTGTCCTGTCATAATAGGACATGATGGTGGACGACGACTGCTGGCGGCGAAGACTGGAATCGTCCGTGGCAGAGCGCATCGTGTCAAACGCCTCGGCTTTTGCACCCGGCATGGAATCCCGGCCAGCCAGATTTCGTGGGAGAACACCCGATTCGTCATCGGGAACGTGTGCGCTTGATCCGGCGCGAGACGTCACGCGGCTCCCGCCCATCCCTGACGGGGCATCGTCGTGTCCGCCGGCATCTGTGCTGGTCTCTGAGATGCATATGCTGATGCCGCATACAGAGTTATTGTCCCAATCTTTCCTGGGGCACTCTGCAGCACAAGTGTTTGGGATGTCAATAGAGATGTCCGTTCCGCCCAGGATCTTTTGCGCTTTGCTCAACGGAGGAGCGCCGACATCCGGCGCCGGCTGCTTCTGGCGCCGGCCCGGGATGGGGAACTTGAACCGAGGCATAGCCCCGTGTGCGATCCAGCAGCAGGCACGCCTACCGTGCAGGCCGGCAAGGTGTTTATATCTGCCGAGCGTTTCCACAATCCGTGTTTATCGTGTTTATCGCTTCGTCTGTCTCGAACCGACGTCTTGGTCGGCGCGGCTGTCGACTCGTGCTGCCCGGGCTGGTTGCCTTTTGTCTTGTCCAGTCCGGCAGTGGAAGCAAGCCATGGGGATATTATGCGCGCCAATAGGGTGTGTCTGGGAGAGACACATGCGCTCGCGGGGAGATGCCCGTCGTTTGGGTGGTTTGCCGGGGCTGGGAGTTGGGACTCGAGGGGGATCAGGGAAAAGGCAGCGAACGCGCATCGCAGTCGGGTCACGGCATCCCAGGGAGCGGTTGAGATGGCAAACGACGCCGGATCCGACAGTCGCCTATTGCGTTGCCGCCTCGCACGCACCAGCCTTGGAAAGGATAAGTCAAGGAACCTATGAGGCAGGAATTCGGAGAGCTCATGGCTGCCAAAAAAACGGCGTACATACCAAAAGACGAGATAGAAACAAACGCCCTGGTGAGACAGGGCTGGGCCAGATGAACGGGCAATACCCGAGACAAGGAGCTTCCACAAGCGGGGGGGGGAGATGGTTGTAGTCGGCAGCAAGACAACAGAGACACGTCGTTACAGAGGGTGTCCAGGAGTTGCAGAAAGTGGCTAAATCATGGATGAAAAACCAACGCTTTGCCCTTTTTCCATCTTTGGTGGTTTTGCGCCTACTAGCAGGATTAATGCAAAGGTCTAGAGAACTAGGCTCCGGTTCAGGAAGCCAGCCATCTAGTGCCGAAGAGAAGCATTCGGGAGGCAAAGGATGTGCGTCGAGGAATTGTAATAACACTAGTAGGGGTAGAGCGAGAGCATTGCGTGCGGCCGCGCGACGGGCTGCAAGAAAAGGCCGGATCGACGAGGTAATATTATGGTATGTTGAGCACTACTCCGTTGTGGTAGTAGCGCCAAAATATACACATGTTGGGAACACAAAAAACACTGCACAAAAAACGTTGCTTTGCATCCCCTATCTGCCGTCAGTAAACAAGGGCCAGATCCATAGCCAGTTTAAAGCCGTCTTTTGGCAACCTGTTTCAGGGAGCGCAGCGGCGGGTACGGAGCGCAGCTGCACTGATGTGTAAAAACTTTTGGACGGAAAGAGGAGAGGATACAACACTGTTATATAGGGGAAGGAACAATGCGCAACACACTTCCCGTCTCTGAGCCTTCCTCTGGTGGCTGCCGAGATCGATTGCAGTTCGCCGCTAGACTTCCAGAAAAAGGGGAAAGCATCACCAAAATACCACCACATCGTTCAGGAACACGCTTGTTTCATTCCGGACGTCGCTTGCTGCTTTTATTACCCGAGCCGACTTGCATAGGGCCACGCCGTCCGAGCGCCGAAAAGCCGCTCTTTCGGCGGTCTGGCGCTAATTCTAAAGTGTCGGTCCGGAGATATCCTCCAAGATGGTAATCGCGGGTAAATTATTCTTTTTTTTTGGCGACATAAGAGCAGGGAAGGAAATAAAGCCCTCGTAAACTCTGCTAAGGGGTCTTTTCCCCCGGCACTAAGACGCTACTCCGGAGCTAATTCAATCCAGATTGCTGGTGCTTTTGCAGCCGAGAAAAACGCATACTTTTTGTCAAATGACCTCGGATCTATTCAACCGCGTGCTCACAAGCAAAGCTCCGTTCCTACCACCAAGAAGCCAAATTGCGTCCTCCATACTCGTTTGCGCCTTTCGCAATCAACGAGCCATTCGCCCTCCCTGCCTGCGCCTGTCATGTTACAAAATGGTGGAGAACACTAAATGTGGTCTTCGCTTATTCCGTACATACGAGTACGCCTCCCGTCATTCTGATGCATGGCCAGACCAATACTACACTGCACGGATCTCTTTCTGGCCAGAGTGCGACACTACCTTGTACAGACAGGCATGCGTAGCAACATGACCTGCGGCCAGATTGGTAGGAAGACAAGGCTAGCCCCTAACCAGCCTCGGGAGGGGGATCGCAATCTTAATGACGGGCGTCAGAAATATTCCGTTTTTTTGGTCAGGGAGTGGGTTAAAGGTTCGAGAGCTCGTATGCATTACAGCCAATCACAACACATTACAAGTGCTGTTGGATTCAACAACTTCCTCACTAACCCCATAGCCAGTATTTTATTCAAATTACTCCGCAATGTGCAAATCGTTGATGTGCTGACTGCGGATGCAACTTTGGTGAAGTTCAACGACTTACTTAGTATTAAACCCTGAGGCGATCAATGCACGCTCAGATGTCAGGCGAAAATCAACATAGTATCTTACCACTTACAGACCAACAGCCAGCACTTTAAAGAAAGAACTAGCTCGCTTCCACACCTCCATATCGGCGCAAGGCCTCACTCATTGGGAGCTCGCGTCATGTAGTCGGCCATTCCAGCATCAGGCCGTATCCTACCATTGTTCGTGCCGATGGGATTAGCATGCCAAAAAGCGAGCCGATCCACGGGGTCTAGAAGTTGTTGTATTTCTACTACGGTGAGAGTATGGGCCTTATCACAATGTCTCAAGCAAACTCGAAAAAAAGAAGAAAAACTCCAGCACCTTGTCGACCTTGGTGTTGACGGTCAGGTACATGATCGTATAAGACCCGAAACACGAACTTGTGGCTGGTCTCCAAATCACTGCCTCTTCACATTACCAAAATCTCATCTACGTTGCGCCGTCAAGTGGCTTTCAGCAACAATTGGCTAAGCTAGCAGCCTGCAATAAGCACAGCGTGATTGCGAGATCTCTGAGTATACTTTATTATTCACCTCACGCTGCAAGATGGTAACTGAAAGCTACTCACCCTGATCCAGAACATGTAATAGAGTCACACAAGAGGAGTTTTATAGATTCTCACCAGAGAAAATCGAGACGGGTAGATGATATAGTCGATGAGCAGCCGCATCTCGTTGCACGTATGTAGGTGGAATACGGCAAGAGCATCCTCCACCTCCACAGCGAGATGCACGGTGATGTGGCAGCTTTGACGCTAGCCGGCTGTCCGGGGAGAGCTAAGCAAATATAGCGGGCCCCCAGGGCCCTTTTTTTGGCGGTCAAAATAAGCGACGCTGTGCATGTATCTTAGAATACTTGCAGTGCTTGAGAACCCGAACCTGGGCGAGGCCAGTCTTTTGCGTGATTGCTGCTGTGAAGACTGCAGCTTGGTCCAGAATTCAGCCAGGCGCTTCCTGATGTCTCGGGAACTGGAAACCTGTCTTCAATGCTAGGCGGTCTGCCTCGCTCGGCATGTGTCTCTGCTGTTGCGCAAATAGCCACTAAAAAGAAAGAGAAAAGAGGGGTCAGCGCACATGTTTGGGACATGTGTTACGGCCCACAAGGCACAGCTTATTACATAGCTAGCCAGCATTTAGGGGGTATAGCAGCGTCACATCGGAGGGGCCTTCTTCTGCTAATGCCACCTTGATTTTCGTGCTCATGGGACAGTAGCGGGAGACGCCGCATCGCAAACCTCCGCATTGACTTACTCGTTTATCTCTTCTATTATCACGGCACCTTTTCCGCCGCGCAGTTGCCAATTTCAGTATCAACGCGTGCGGCATAGTCGCGGCACCGCAAACATCTCAAACTCTCCAACCAATAGCCCGCGACTCTCTTTGGCTTGCACTCTGCCATCATGGCGTTGCTCGATCCAGCGCCGCAAACCTCGTCAGGGCCGGCCCTGCTCGGGATGCCTCTGAAGCAGATATCTCTGATTACCGTATGCAGATTCACCGCACCCCCCCGCTTGGTAGCCATCACCCACAAGCGAAAATGCTGATCTGTGTCGCCGCAACTAGCTCACCGTCCAAAACTCGGCCTTGACATTGGTATGCTTTTGCTCTTGCAGTCCCAAGCAATGTCTTTTACGATTGCCGCGGCAGTGGACTGACAATGGCAGCTGCTGCACTATTCCCGCACCATGCCGCTACCTGGTGGCCACCGCTATTTCGCTTCGACCGCCGTCTTCCTCGACGAGGTCCTCAAGCTCTCCATATCTCTCACCTTTGCCATCCACGAAGTGTCGCGCACTCTGGCGCCGCAAACACCCGTGACCGTCATATTTGAGCAAATCTACAATGGTGTATTCACCGGTGACAGCTGGAAGCTTGCCATTCCAGCCACTCTCTACACGCTCCAAAACACGCTGCAATACGTGGCCCTGGGAAACCTGGACCCCGTTCACTTCCAAATTCTATCTCAGTTGAAGGTCGGTAGCCTGCCTGCACGAGTCCGGAGCCATGCCCGTGTGCGATATTGCAAACTTTTGACCGCTGACACCCGTTATCAGATCATTTCGACAGCCTTCTTCAGCGTGCTGCTGCTGGGCCGCTCTCTGACGCCCAGACGGTGGATTGCGCTCATCGTTCTGACCATTGGCGTATCTGTCGTGTCGCTACCCTCGCCCGACTCCTCAAGCGACTCGGCCTTGATGATCCACGACTTCAGCGACCACTTCTTTCCCCGATCCATGCACGAGCTCGGCCAAATAGCTGGCGCCGGCACGGAGGTCGCTCGCGAGCTGACTAAACGCGCCGTGCAGAACTTGAACAGTGGTCTGGCGCGGCGATCGGCCTCCTACGAAGGCATCGACGATGACCTGGACATCAGCCCCTCCATGAATCACTCCATCGGCATCACTGCTGCCCTGATATCCGTGGCCGTCTCGGGGCTGACCGGTGTTTACTTTGAAAAAGTGCTGAAAGATTCCGCCAGCCCGGTCTCTATCTGGACTCGCAACATCCAACTCTCCTTTTTCTCACTGTTTCCAGCTCTGTTTTTCGGCATCGGCCTCAAGGATGGCCCGGAGATTGCCGAGCACGGCTTCTTTGCCGGCTACAATTGGGTTGTCTGGGCCGTTATCGTCGTGCAGGCTGTGGGCGGCATCCTGACATCGCTCTGCATCAACTATGCCGACAATATTGCCAAGAACTTTGCCACGAGCATCAGCTTTGTCGTTAGCTTTTTGTTCAGTGTCTGGTTCTTTGACTTTCGAGTTTCCACAACGGTGAGGCTGTACCTGCCCCTCATCCATCTTGCTCTTAAGCTGATCCCTCTAGTTTGCTATTGGAACTGGCTTGGTTCTAGTCTCTGCCTACCTTTACACGGGACCCGATCGGAAACGCGGCCGGCCACCACCCATCAATATCGTTGACTTTGAAAAGACGACAGTTGATTCCACGTCCAGATATGCTGCCTCGCCTCATCTTGACCCGCTGGAGTCGGTCCGGGCGATAGGGTTGTCCACGTCGCGTCCGGTCTCGCCTTTGAGACATCACGTACGGGTTCCATCCGGTAGAGGTAAAAGCCGAGACGAGTAATAGAGCTTTGACTCTTCGCCGAGCTAGCTGCAGATGATAAAGTATGGGTTTGCCAGGGATGCTACAATGATAAAGGGTCAATCTGGCGTGGCGTTGAGACTATTCCCTTAGATGAGGAAATGATAAAAAGGAAGCTGGTTCTTTGCTTTGGATTAGATGATGTTTGCACGTTTACATGTATGATAGTTTGCAGGGCGCTGGGGGTACCTCTTATCTGCATCGGGAGCTTTATGGAAAGCCATGAGGACACAAAAACTGGGTAGGGCGTCTCACTGTCTATGTCCTAAAAAACAAAATTTATGTGACTAGTATATCTCATGATGCTAGCTAAAATGGAAGGTGTAGATGGCGAGCTTTGAGGAAGGTGCACTTTAGCCTAACCCCCTAAGCCGAGCTCTTTCCTTTTTGTCATGGCCTGCTTTCTCATATCACCTTCGTAGCTGGCCTTGGATTCTTCATTTCCCACTCTAGCTCGTGTCTCGATGCCTCAATACCAACAAAAATAAAGTCATTCGTCTGGCTGATTTCAGAATGGCGCGCCCTTATCATTTCCGGCGTGGGCCCAAGTCCTCCAAGAAGCGGCAGCGTGCTGATCATACCGAGGACGATAACGCACACTTTGGCCAAAACGACAATATCGACTACTACCTTTCAAAAGAAGACGACGATCCATATATGGAGCTGCCCAGGAAGATGCAAAGGACTGCGCAAGGTCGGAGCTTAGTATCAAGGCAGCCAAACAACATTTCAGCTGCCGGAGATCCATCTCGATTTCAACCCTATCTTTCAATGCAGTCCCTCCAAGAAAGACGAAGGCTCATACAACAGTATGCGTATCAACAGCCCCAAACTCGAGGAACCTTGAGTCTCGAACAGGACATCATGCCCGATTTAGGAAGTCCAATGGCACAATATCCTGTTAACGAGGGGTTTCGAGAACCAATGCCAAGAAACTTGCATCACCCACCTGCAGCAATTGCCCCCAGAGCAGCGATGCCCAATGGCATTGCCCATAGTAACAGTTAGTTTCAATAAGTTTGTATCAGTATCTAGGAGCTTTCTAACAACTTTGTTTACAGCGATGCTGTCTCCGGCAAGGGTCTTATCCCACCATGAGAATGCACTGGGTATACGACAGCCACAACAAGACTTCGACCAGCCTTTTCGCGAGATATCTTTGCCCACACCTCGGCATTCGTCACCATCTCCCCTTTTCAGCCCACCAACAAGGACAACGGCTGCTGTCCACTCTGTACGGAATCAAACCAATCAGAATTTGGTGAGTATCACGAGACTCGACCCAATGTTCCGACCCATCTTCCCATATCCAAACTTCAACGCGGTGCAATCGCTGTGCTTCTCCACCATATACGGCTCCAGTGACAATATTGTCGTTTCGGCACCAACGGGAAGTGGGAAAACGGCGATCTTTGAGCTTGCCATCTGTCGGCTTGTGGCCACACAGAAGAGAGAATTCAAAGTCGTATACCAGGCGCCAACAAAGGCCTTATGCTCTGAGCGTGTTCAAGACTGGCAACAGAAATTTAAAAGCCTCAATCTCCAAGTCGCCGAGTTCACTGGCGACTCATCGGCCTTTGAAACAAGACGTATCCGCACGGCGCATATTATCGTTACAACCCCAGAGAAGTGGGACTCCATGACAAGAAAGTGGTCTGGCCACGATTTGATCCTGCAAAAGGTGAAGCTTGTCCTAATTGACGAGGTTCACATCCTCAAAGACATGCGGGGAGCGACTCTTGAGACGGTTATTTCACGAATGAAGACTTTGGGAGAAGACGTTAGATTCGTTGGACTGAGTGCCACGATCCCCAACGCTGACGATATTGCGCGTTGGCTGGGCCTCAACTTCGCCATGCCACATACACCTGCAAAAACTTTTGTGTGCGGGGAAGAGTACCGACCCGTCCAATTGCAGAAGCTTGTCTTTGGATATAACCAGAACGGCAACGATCATGCTTTCGACAATGTTCTGGATGGGCAATTGCCTGGCTTGTTGGCCCGCCACTCGAAAGGCAAGCCAGTCCTCGTGTTCTGTTTCACTCGCAAGTCTTGTGAATCTGCTGCCATGGCCCTCTCGGAATTCTGGGACGCATTCCCATCCCACAGCAAGCCTTGGCCAAAACCCTCGGTAACTATCCGGAGTAGTGATTCTCTTCGCGAGTTGATGAAGCGTGGCGTTGCGTTCCATCACGGAGGAGTGGACCGCCATGACCGTGGTGCGATTGAGGACGGTTTCAAGACCGGCCACCTGAGCATTGTGTGTTGCACGTCGACCCTGGCCGTTGGCGTCAACCTCCCCTGCCATACTGTCGTCTTAAAGGGGACGCTGGGATACCAAAACGGGAAGTTTACCGAATATGACGAATTTGAGGTTATGCAGATGATTGGACGTGCCGGTCGCCCACAGTACGACACCAGTGCCACAGCTATCATCCTCACCCGAAACGAAACCAAGGAGAAGTACATACACATTGGTACCGAAAACCCGCCAGTTGAAAGTATGCTCCATCTGAATCTGAACGAACATTTAAATTCCGAGATTGTCCTCGGCACCATTTTTTCACTCGAATCATCCGTTAAGTGGCTTAACGGGACGTTTTTGGCCGTCCGCCTCCGACAGAATCCAGACCATTACCAGCTAGCCAATTTTGTGGCCAATACGTTGTCCACTGACGAAAAGCTGATCGAGATTTGCAAAAAAGGCATCCAGAAGCTCTCTGATGTGGGCTTGATTGAGTATGTTGGAGACAAGCCTGGGATGTTTCGCACCACAGATTATGGACGCGCCATGTCTACGTACATGGTCAAGGTTGAGACAATGGAGCTGATTCTCGGTATGCCGAAGGATGTCACCATGGAACAGCTGGTGAGTCTACGGAGAGTATGTCCTAATGGTGCAGGGATGATTTCAGGCTGACGCAACAGATAAACACACTTTCCCGGGCTTCGGAATTTGACGAGCTTCGGCTGAAGAGCACTGAGAGACCAACCTTGCGGGAGCTGAACAGAAATGAAAGTATCCCGTTCAAGTTCAATGAGGGCATCACTGAGACATGGCAAAAGATATCTCTCCTTATTCAGGTCGAGATCTCCAGAGGAAGCATACCTTACCAGACTAAGCTCGCCATAGAGACGAGACAAGCAATCGACTGCATGAGACGGCTCTTGGAAGCCTACATGATGTGTGTCGTTGCCGACAAAAACGCCACTGGAGTCAGGGTAGCTCTTGAATTCTCAAGAAGTCTCGCGGCTAGGGCATGGGAAGGTCATCCATCCCAGCTTTGCCAGATTCCGAATATCGGACCTGCCAGCATGCAGAAGCTTGTTGACAGCCATGTTACGACCATTCCAGAGCTGGCAAGTCTCAGCCATCTCGATGTGGGTAGATTCTTATCGAAGAACCCTCCGGCCACAATGAAAATATCTGAATCTGCCCGTAGCTTCCCAAGCCTGAGACTGGAGGCATGCATCGAGGACAGAGGTCGAGTGACGGCAAATCAAACTTCTGAAGAGGACATCAAGATAAAGGCCAATCTGGGCCATGGCGGTGACAGCACAGCACGCTGGAATAACAAGGTGCCGATGGTGACGTTTTTTGCCGAAACAACCGAGGGTACTCTAGCTCATCTCTGGCGAGGCAAGCTTCCAGAGAAACCCTTTGTGATTTCTTTCCCAGTACCAAACAAAAGCCCACAAGAGATTACGTGTTACTTCACATGCGATGAGGTAGTAGGGACGCTTCAGGTAGAGAAGATACGGACGTCGTCACGTAACGGTAAGCTTATCCCGCCTTTTCTATTTGAGAGGTCTGATATTAACTGGATTCAGATACGACACACGGAACAGTCCAGGTATCTTCTTCCTCTAAGCTTCTGCAACGGAAGACACTGTCGCCATTTTCTAGCCTTGCTTCGATTTCAAGCAGCGAGAATGAATATGATTCCGTGACATTTGTTGACCTGTCAGACAAACCCCATCCCCAGGTGAGTCTGCATAGCGAGAAGAGACGGCATAGCAAATTTTTATCGTCCTCTGGCAATAACCGTTTTGGCAGCTCGGCCTTGGTCAGTTTGGGAGCTACCATACGTTACAGGGTGACGGTACGGCTCAGAACCCCTGGTCACTCGATGATACAGATGCTATCGATGATATTGATGACGACATATTTGACAACTTGGACTTTCCCACGCCCGGTCTGACACCGAGAAATCTGCCCACTGCACGGGCGACGTCACCCGCTGGTACCGTATCCGATGCTGGTGGACAGAAGACGAGTTCTTCGTCAGACGGGCTACTATTTGGTGAAGATCACAACCAGCCGAAGGAGACTTTCAATCACATGTCCGCTAGCCCGACATACTCGGATTTTGGCTCACCATTGAATTTGAGCAGTGACTTAATTTCGGGATCCTCGCCCAAAGGCGCCTACCTAGATACGGCCACCAGTCCCCAGGAGGTGGTTCCGGCTGGGCAATCAGATTCTGTTGCAGTGGGATCGCCGCCCCAGTCTGGAGATTCCCCGACGCACGCGGCGGAAACTCACGCGGCAGAAGAGACTGCAAATCCCACAACAGACTCAGTACGTACACCGACAAAGAGTGACGAGCCAAGTTGGGTCACCTCTTCCGATCGAAGCGTCATTGACTTTTTACGGGGACATGTTATGTTTGTATGAGAAATATGTCTGGGTTGATCATTTAGATGAATCAAGCATGTATCAACAGGCTGTCGAGTTGTAGAGCATATCGAACTTTGTTTTCTCATCCAAAGGCGAAGTTATCAGCTGGACATGCTAACCTAGCCCCCGGGACTCTTTTGCACTGATCAACCACCAGCATACTGACCCCTTTCAAGCATTCATTAAAAAAAGCAAGCGGGCATGAACTTAAGAGGCGAGTCGCTTCCGCACTTGATGCAATCACATGACTTGGACAACAGGGAACCTCTGCTTTTCGTAAATACAGAGCACGACAAGCGAGAAGATGAATCAATAACATTACAACACAGTCTATAACACGAGAAGACAATGCCGACCCTACACGGGATGGGAGTCTTTCTTGGCCGGGACCATGGGCTGGGTGGTGTCGGGGTCAGGGTCGGCAGACGGCTGGGCGTCAATGACAAAAGAGGCGGCTTGGGCGTCGTGGATGATGTGGGCGATGTTGATCTTGGGGCCCCGGAACCACTTGTGGGCGTCGAGGGCGAACCAGATCAGGGCAAGCAGCATGGGCCCGCCCCAGACGAGGCAGGTCCAGTTCATGCCGGCGGCGTCGAGGTCGGCGCCAGCGACGCTGGGGAAGCAGAGGATGGGGATCATGAGGGCGGTGAAGGCGGTGGAGGCGGTGCCGAAGATGGCGCTGTAGCGGCCGAGGTGCCAGGGCCCGGGGCGGAAGCGGTGGCCGACGAAAAAGGTGCGGATGGTGATGGGAATGGTAAAGGCGACAAAGGCGCCGATGGCGCCGATGGAGAAGATGGCGCCGATGGCGGCGTCGCCGCCAAAGATGAGCAGCAGCAGCAGGCAGCCGATGGCGCAGTTGAGCCAGACGGCGTTGACGGGGGTGCGGGTGGCCGGGTTGACGCGGGCCCAGAGGGGCGAGAGCGGGAAGCAGCCGTCGCGGGCATAGGCAAAGGTGACGCGGCTGGCGGCGACCATGCAGCCCTGGCCCATGCAGAAGGCGGCGACAATGGTGAGGCCGAGGCAGGCCAGGGCGGCGCGGCGGCCGAGGCACTGCAGCAGGTAGGCGGCCCAGGGCTGGCCGGAGGGGTCGTTGAGGGCGGCGTCAATGTCGACGACGGTGTAGGCAACGGCCATGTTGAGGGCCCAGCCGGCGAGGCCGCCAATGGCCGAGGTCATGACAATGGCGCGCGGCGAGGCGATGCTGGCGTTGGAGCACTCCTCGGCCAGGTGGAAGGGGCTGTCGTAGCCGCTCATGGTCCAGATGACGGCGATAAAGGACATGAGGATGGAGATGCCCTTGGGGAAGTCGGTGCCGGCGGCGTAAAAGGAGCCCCAGACGGTGGCGGAGGCGTTGAAGCGCGGCAGGCCCTGGTCGGCGCGGCGCTCATCGCCGCCGGCGAGGATGACGACGAAGACGACGAGCAGGGCGACCATGTTAAAGGTGCTGCCGGCGGCGTTGAAGCGGGCAATGTAGCGCGTCGGCATGGACGAGATGGCCGCGTGCACGACCATGAAGGCGACGGTGAGCAGGTAGACGTGCCAGTTCTGCGGCACGTAGTCGGGGTTGTGGATCGAGGCGGCGGCCAGGATCATGGCGGCCAGCGAGTAGTCGACAGACGGCGCGCCCGTGACCTGGCCCATCCAGTTGGACCAGCCGGTGACCCAGGCAGCCAGCGGGCCCCATCGGGGCGGCGCCAGCACGGCCACCGCGTAGTAGAGGCCGCCCGACGTGGGCATGGCCGAGCACAGTTCGGCTGGGCTGTCAGGGTTGTCTTTACAAAGGGAGAAAAGAAAGGAGAGAATGGAGAATCAAAAGGGAGGCTGTCATGCCCGTAGAGACACTCACCCATGCCCATGGCAATGGTCTGGATAAAGATCATGGCAATCAGCCAGCCCCAGACCATGCCCGGGGTGCCGGCATAGCCCATGCCGTAGTAGATGGTGGAGGCGACCGAGGGCAGCAGGCCGAGCACGGCAAACGAGACGCAAAAGGTGGTCCACAGGGAGAACTCGCGTTTGAATTCGGGCTTGTAGCCCAGCGCGGCCAGCACCTCGTCGTCGCCGCCGTGCTCGCCCTCGAGCACGGGGATCTCGTTGGGCCCCAGCACCGAGGTGACGGGCTCGTCGCCCACGCGGTGCAGCGACGCCTTGTCGTCTGCAAAAGCCATGTCGAGGAGGACGAGGAGGAGGAGGAGGAGGAGGAGGGGGAGGAGGAGGACAGCGACAAGACACGCTTTGCTGGAAGCGAGGGCTGGAGACCAAACTTGATATATAAGTATAAGAGAAGCAGAAAAAAAGCCAGTCCAGAGACGGCGATAGTGGCCGGCACGAACTCCACGTGGAGAGCTGATAACGGGGGCCGACGGCTGGAGCTGCCCTTTGCGGCGGGCGGCGGCAGCCACTGCGCCAGCGCGGTCGAGATAAGCCACGTGACGCGTTCTTTATGAAATCGCATTAATATGCGCGGGAGGCGATCCTGGGCGGCTAGCGCTGATAAGAACGCTTCTAGAAAGACGGCCCGACCGAGCAGGGTGCGGTATTTCGGGACAAAAATGCCTGATCGGGTTAGGCAGACGGCGATAACGAGGCGATAAGCCATTCGCTGAAGCGTCGAATGCGATGTTTTTGGCATGGGAAACGGCACAGTGCACACAGTGCGGCGCACAGTCCTGATAGGCCTCTAGCGCCACCACGCGGCCAATTCCCCCCCCTCCTCCCCCCCCCCCGCAGCTCAACGTCCCGTCCTGCCAGGCGTCCCGCTCCGGACTTGTACTTCTTCTTATCTCTCCCCATGGACACGCAGCACGTGGTGGTGGTCGGCGGCGGCATTGTGGGCGCGTCGGTTGCGTGGCACCTGGCGGCGCAGCACGGCGTGCGCGTGACCGTGGTGGCGGCCGAGGTGGGCGGGACGGCGACGCCCAACTCGTTTTGCTGGCTCAACGCGAGCCTGGACAATGCGCGGGCCTACTACGACGTGCGGCGGCGGTCGCTGGCGCACTGGCGCGAGCTCGAGGGCGCGGTGCCGGGGCTGGCGGCGCTGGTGCGCTGGACCGGCAGCCTGCGGTGGGACGGGCCGGAGCCGGAGTGGTCGGCGGCGGCGGCAGACGAGCTGGCGCGGCGCGGCGAGCAGCACGTGCGCTGGGGCTATGACTTGCGGCGCGTCGACAGGGCGGCCGTGGCGGCGCGCGAGCCCTGGCTGGCGGCGGCGGCGCTGCCGGCAGCCGGCTGGGCCTGGCTGGCGAGCGAAAAGGAGGAGGGGGCCGTCGAGGCGGCGGCGGCGGCGCAGTGCCTGCTGGCGGACGCAGAGGCGGCGCACGGCGTGCGCGTCGTGACGGCCGAGGTGGCGCGGCTGGTGTGTGTGGGGGGGGGGCGCGTCGGCGGCGTCGAGCTGGTCGCGGGGGCGGAGGAGCCCGGCGGCGGCGGCGTCCTCCTGGAGGCCGACCACGTCGTGTTGGCGGCCGGTCTCGGCAGTGTGGCCTTGGCGGCCGGCGTGGGCGTGGCGCTGCCTGTGCGCGGGCGCGCCGGCCTGCTGGTGCACAGCAAGCCGGTGGTGGCGGCGGCGGCGCCGCGGCGGCTGCTTACCGGGCTGGTCATCTCGCAGGGGCCGCACGTGCGCCAGACGGTCGACGGCCGCATCGTCGGCGGCGCGCATTTTTCCGGCGCCGACCCCGGCCAGGACGTGCAGGCCGAGGCCGAGGCGCTCTTTGCCCGCGTGCGGGCCATGTTCCGGCCGGCCGGCGCCGACGGCGGTCCCGCGGCGGATCCGGATCCGGACCCGGACCCGGACTCGGACTCGGACCCGTCTCCGGCTCCGGCTCTGAATGCGGACTTGGAGCTGGACTACTACACCGTCGGGCAGCGGCCGGACCCGCAGGACGGGCTGCCGATCCTGGGCCGCAGCGGGCGGGCGGGCCTGAGCGTGGCGGTGATGCACTCGGGCGTGACGCTGGCGGCGTTTGTCGGGCAGACGCTGGCGGAGCTGGTGGCGACGGGGCGCGAGGACCCGGCACTGGCGGCGTACTCTCTTGGCCGGTTTGCTAGTTGATTTGTTTCCTCAGACGTCTTTATCTCGGATCTTTCTCTGTTCTTTTTTCCTCACAGCGCATCCTCAAACAGGCGCTGCAGCTGCTCCTTTTCCCGCTCGAGCTCTGTCGCCAGCCCCGGCGCCAGGCTGAGCACGCGCGCCTGCGGCAGCGTGCCCTCGACCAGGTCGTCAATGTGCTCGGGCCCGAAGCCGAGGCCGCGCAGGCCGGCGGGCTGGCCGCCCAGGGTGGCGAGGAAGGCGGAAATCTGCTCGGCCAGGATCTCGCCGGCGCTCTCGCGCTTGGCCTGGCTGACGTCGGCGCCAAAGGCGGCGGCCGCCTGCAGGTGCCGCTCCGGGTTCGACGCGGCCGTGAAGCGGAAGACGGCCGGGGCCGACACGGCCACGGACACGCCGTGTGGGATCAGCGGCGCGTCCACCTGGTAGCCCGCGTGGCGGTAGCCGGGGTTCTGGCCGGAGATGGGATACGACATGCCTGGTTGTTAGGCAGAGACAAGAGAAGAGAAGAAAGAGGAGAAAGAAGAAAAGAAAAAGAAAAAGAAAAAGAAAGAAAAAGAGAAGAAAAAAGAAGAAAAAAGAAAAGAAAGAAAGAAAAGAAAAAAGAGGAAGATAATAAGGGGGGAAAAAACCCACCGTGGCACAGGTGGACGCCGGCGTTGCCAAAGCCGATGCCGGCCAGGGTGGCGGCCAGCAGCATCTGGTACTGGGCCTCGGCGTCGTCGGGGTCGTGGACGGAGCGCGGCAGGAAGCGCACGGTGCTGCGCAGCGCGCGCAGGGCAAAGATGTCGCTGATGGGGTTGGCGCCCTGGTAGGCCGGGCGCAGCAGCGGGTTGGGCGGCGCGGGCCCGCGCTGGGTGTAGGGCACGGCCGTCCAGGACTCGAGCGCGTGGCAGAGCACGTCCAGGCCGGCGCTGGCCTTGACGGCGGCCGGCATGGTGGCCGTGTTGAGCGGGTCGCACAGCCCGAGCAGC
Source organism: Graphilbum cf. rectangulosporium (assembly GCA_019925645.1). Lineage (NCBI taxonomy): Eukaryota > Fungi > Ascomycota > Sordariomycetes > Ophiostomatales > Ophiostomataceae > Graphilbum > Graphilbum cf. rectangulosporium. Next base: position 29,865 of record JADHKI010000039.1, read on the forward strand.
GGCCGCAGGTTGCGGTGCGCCACGCCCGTCTTGGCCCGCCGCGCCGCCAGGTCGAAGATGGCGGTGCCGGTGGTCTCGCTGCCCGTGCCCGCCGTCGTCGGCACCGCGATCAGCGGCCGCAGCGCCCGGTCCACCGGCCGGCCCCGGCCCAGCGGCGCGTTGACAAAGTCCAGAAAGTCCGCCTCTGGGTAGCACGTGTACAGGTTCATCAGCTTCGCCGTGTCCATGACCGAGCCGCCGCCCACGGCCACGAACGCGTCCGGCTGCCGCGCCTTGGCCCAGGCCACCGCCTCCAGGATGCTGTGTGCGTCAGCGGGTCTCTCAAACACCCGACCGAATCCGTCTCTCAAGCACTCGACAGCAACTCACGACGTGTCTTTGGGCTCGATGCGCGTGCCGCTGTACACCGCGTAGCGGATGCCCGCGCCGTCCAGCGCCTCGCGCACCTGCTGCATCGCCCGCAGCTTGTCCACCGTCGCGTCCGTCACCACGGCCACGTTCTGCGCCCCCAGGTTCGCCACGTCCATGCCCACCTCCCGCGTCACCCCGTTGCCGAACCGGATCGCCGACGACGCCAGCTCGAACGCGTACTCCGGCTGCACCTGCGCCGGCGTGCCGTACCTGCGCACGCCGCTGTTTCTGCCGCTGCCGCTGCCACCCCCGCTGCCACCCCCGCTGCCGCTGCTGCTGCTGCCGCTGCCATGGTGGTGATGATGCTCGGGGCTCGCGCTCGAGTGGCACGGGCACGACGGCGGGTGCGTAAACTGGATCGTCCGGAGCAGGCTCACCGCCCTCGCCGCCGCCTGCCGGTCAGTCTCGCGGCCCCCAACACGCGCCTCGGCGACGGATGCCTCAACTCACACTCGGAACAACGCGTAGAGACGCCATGGTGGTCTGAAGGAGCAGAAACGAGGGGAAGCAGACACCTCGGCTTTGAGTGTGGGGATGTGGAGATGTGGGGTATGCCCGAAGCAGAAGGAGGACTCGGGCCGTAAGTGCGCTATACTCGCGTTAGTCCGTCCAAGCCTGAAGCCGCCAGGCCTGTCCAAGCATCGTATGTATCTTCACTGTCCTCGCTTCGAGGCTACAAGCGAGGCTACAAAACCAAAACAGCAATAGTCAAGATCCAACACCGTTCCATGCAATGACCTGCCCTGCTCACTCACCCTTCCCTTCTTCTTCTTCCTCTTCCTTCTCCTTCTTCTTCTTCTTCCTCTTCCTTCATCCTGCTTCCTTCACCCTTCTCCTTCTTCTTCTTCTTCTTCTTCTTCTTCCTCTTCCTTCTTCACTCCCTCCTCCCTCCTCCATTCCTCCTGTCTTCCTTTCCTCACTCTCTCCCCCCCCTCACTTGCCCGCCGCGGAAAAGGCAATCTTGACGTCGGCGCGCGGCCACTCGTACAGCACATCGCCGCCGTACACATGGGTGGTGATGCGGCCGATGCGCAGCTCGACGTCGCCGTAAAAGGCCTCGCACTCGCGCAGCACGCGCGCCACCAGCGCCTTGCTGGCCTGGGGCGGCGCGTGGTGGTGGTGGCTGCTCGGCGCCAGCGACTCGTCGCCGTCGTTGCCAAAGTGCTTCTCGATGCGCTTGCGCAGCGTCTCGATGCCCTTGCGCACCTCCTTGCCGTCGTAGCTGCCCAGCACCTTGTTAAAGGTCGCCTTGGAGTTGCTCGGCTGCGCCGCAATCGCCCCCGCCGCCTTGCCCGCCGCCAGCTGCGCCTCAATGTTCTCCAGGTGCTCCAGCAGCCGCCCCAGCGGCCGCCGCATCACCGCGTTCAGGTACAGCCCCATGTGCTCCTTGAGCTCCGCCGTCGCCGCCTCCCGCCAGTGCTCCAGCACCGCGTTGCCGCGCTCGTTCTCCACCTCCTCCAGGTAGTAGTTCATGTTCTCGATCAGCAGGATGTGGAAGTTGAGCGCCTCCTTGTCCTCCGGGTCCGTCGACCCGGCCGCCGCCAGCGCCGCCACCGCCATCGTCGGGTTCTCGCGCGCAATCACCCGCAGCGACTCGAACATGGACCGCAGGATCCGGTCGTACTCGCGGTCCACCGTGCGCCGCACCCCCAGCCCGGGGTCCACGTCCGCCAGCATGTTCTCCACCGCCAGGCTAAAGTGCGGGAACACCCGCATGAAGCCGATCACGCCCTTGCGCTTCTTGATCTTGACCTTTGTCTCTTCAATCGCCCGGATCTGCGCGTCCACAAACTTCCGGAACCGCCCTTCCAGGTTGCCGTGCAGCTTCTGCAGCACCGTGTTGAGAAAGTCCTGGTTCGACTGGTTGATGTCCACCAGCTTGCGCTCCAGCGTCGCCAGCACGCCGATGCCCTGTCTGCTTGTCGTTAGCGGGGGGGAGTGAGAGTAGGAAACGGGAGAGAGGGAGCAACGGGAGGAAGAGAACGGGAGGAAGAGAACGGGAGAAGAAAACGGGAAAGGAGGCGGAGTAGGAAACGAGAGATACGCACAATGGGTCCATTGACAAAACCCACCCCATGAGGCCTTGCAAGTCCTGCTCGAAAAAGGAAAAGATGGCCTCCATGGCCCGGGTGACGCGGCGGGCCAGCTCCCGGTCCGGCTCCATGGGCCGGTGGCGCCGCAGATCAACACCGTGGCGGTTTGCCGGCCGCGACGCCGCCACCACGTCGGCAAAGTCGGCGTGCTGCAGCGTGGTGGCGTGGAAAAAGTCCACCACAAAGTTCTGCTCCATCTGCACCAGCGGCACCAGCTCGTCCAGCACGCTCGCAAACACCTCGTAAGCGTGGCTGCGGCTGTCGTTGAGCTTGTCTGCGAGCGCTCGGCTGCTGCTGCTGCTGCTGCTGCCGCCGCGGTCACCGCCGCCCAGGCCGCCCAGGCTGCCCAGGCTGCCCAGGCCGCCGCCGCCGCCGCTGCCGCTGCCGCTGCCGCCGCCGCTGCCGCCGCTGCCGCCGTCGCCCAGCGGTGACCGCAGCGTCCGCGCCAGCGTCTGGCTCCTCTTGACCGTCAGCTTGCGCGCCGTCGTGGCGATGCCCTCGTCCTTCTTCTCCTGCAGCGACGTGAACAAAATGTCGCCGTCGTCGGCCATGGGCTTGCGCGCGTTCTTCTTCCACACGTTCAGCACGTCGCGGAACTCGCCCTTGTACAGCGGGTGGCTCTTCTCCTGGTAGATCTGCATGATCCGGTCCCAGTTGGCCAGGTCCGTGTCGCGCGCGTACAGGATCACGGGGCTGTACTTCCACAGGATGTCCCTGCCCACCTCGTGGTTCCGCGGGTCCACCTTCTTCGACAGCGCCCCGTCCATGGCCCGCTTGGTCTGCGCAACGGCCTTGTCGATTTCCGAGCCCATGAAGATCACCAGCCGCCGCATAAACGCGCTGCTCTCCGCCGTGTACATCTCCTTCTTCTCGCGCACAACGCGCATCTGTCCGAAATCGCTCGTCAACAAGGCCCCGTCGCCCGAACTACCACCACCACCGCCGCCGCCGCCGCCGCTGCCGCCGCCGCTGCCGCCATCGCCCAAGCCGCCCGCCTCGGGGCTGCCCATGCTCGGATCGATCTTGGACATGGCCTTGAACAGCGTCACCAGCGCGGTCTCAATCTCCTCAATGCCTGCGATGCTGTCCAGCGGGGCTGATCTGAGCGCTTCCAGATCGCTCGACGTGATCGCGCACGTGTCCAAGAGGGATTCGAGCTCCTTCATAAGCAGTTTCTGGTTGGCCGCCTGGACTTGCAGGCCTTGGCCCTGCGCCTCAATGTATTGGATGTCGTCGGAGAGGGTCTGTTTGCGTCCCGGTCAGGCCAAAGAACTACACACTTGTCCGAGGGGGGGGGGGGGGAACAAAACTCACCGACAACTCTACGCTGTACAGCGTCAAGAGGTTGTCCAGCTCTTCGCACTCGTCAATCGCCACGTCAATGCCCTTTTTAATGGCCTCGACGCGCTCGTCCTCTTCCTGGAACCGCGCCAGCCAGCCACCGGCCTGCGCTCGGTTGAGCTCGCGGTCCAGGTCAATCTTGACCTCCTCCAGGTTGATCGTCCGCATGCGCTCGCCCGGCACCCAGCCAAAGTAGTCTAGCCATTTGGCAAACTCGGCGCTGCGCTTGTCGACAATGGTCGGGCTCACGCCCAGGGTCGACAGGTACTTGGCATCGTTGCCGACAACAACCGACTTTCTGTCCTTGAGCCCGTCGTCTGGCTCGGGCTCTTCCGCCGCCGCTTTCGCAGCGTTGGCCGTGGTGGTGGTGGTGGTGGTGGAGGAGGAGCTGGCGGCCGGTGCCGCTGCCGCCACGGCCGCTTCGAATTCCTTGCCCGCTGTCGGCAGCGCGCTCACGGGCCGGCTCCCGTTGGGCACGATGATCTTGACTTCCGGAATGCCCGAGGTGCGCAACGGCGTCTTGGGCCGCTCTTCGGCGGCGGCGGCCGGGGCCGCCCTCTCGGCCGAGACGGGCCGCGGCGGCGCCGGCACCACACTGGTTATGCCGTCGGGGCCGTCGTTGCTCTTGGCCTGGGCCTGGCGCAGCCGTTCTCCGGCGCCGCCCGGGCGCGGCTTAAACGCACTGGCCGCCGCCGCCGCTTTCCAGATGGCGCCCGCAATGTCTCCTCTTGACTTCTTCGCCATGTCTCCTTTTGACTTCTTCTTGATCATGGGGCCGAGGCCGGGCCGGTTGTCGTTCGGATCCTCGGGCGTCTCCGGCGGCGACACGGGGGATCTCGTAGAGGTTGGCGACTGTGTCGGTGTCGATCCTGGCGCCGGATCCGGCGCCGGCGAAGCTGCCGCAGAGGGCCGCCGCTGCTGTTGCGGTGCCGGCTGTGATGGCGGCCGCGACGGCGGCCGCGGTGGCGTGGAGGCTACCGCGCCCGGGAACGCGCTGTTCAGCGGGCTCCGCAGAGGCGGGGGCGTCATGTCAGCTCGGCTGGCCGCGTCTTGCTGGAAAGAGGGGGCGGCTGTGCGGTTCGCGCTGCGCGGCGGCGGCGGCGCCACGGCGTCTCGTGTGCGGGCGGAACTCATCAGCGGCGCCGGCACCAAGCCGTCGTCTGCGAGGCCCTGTGGCCGGGACGGGTCCATGGGCGGTCTCTTGCGTTCTGGTGGCCGTTCTTCCGACACCAGCGCGCTGTCGCCGAGGCCAAAGGAGCCGGCTCCGTTCACGGGGCCGTTGCGCGATCTCGGCGGCAGGCTGCTGGTGCCGTCGTCGCTGCGGGCCGTCATGGATGCCGTCATGGATGCCGCCACCGACTCCTGGCTCTTGTTGTTTGCGGCAAGCCGCCGCAGCACCGTCTGCGCGTTGGCCGACCGTCCCGAGTCCATGCTAGTGGCCGGGGACGACGACGCTCCGTTGTTGGACATCAGGGCCCGGTTCCGGAAGTCGGCCGGTCCCGCAGGCCCGACAGAGCCTCCCATCGATCCGCTATAGCTGCCCGGTGAGGCCGAAACAGGCTCACGCGCCGACAGGGGAGGCGGCGGCACCGGGGGCACGGGTTGTGGTGGCGGCGGCGCCACCGCCGCGGCCGGCGGCGCCGGCTGTGCCAGCACAGATGGTACCTGCGGTAGCGCGGCAGGCCTGCGCGGGGTAGCGCCCATCTGGATCTGCTCGAGCTCGGCCTGGTCAAAGCCGGAGAGCAGGGGCACCTTGCCGCCCGAGTACTTGCTGTAGATCTTGAGGAGACTGGCAATGAAAAACTTCTTCTCCTTGTCGATCTGGGCCTGCCAGTAGTACGGCTTGCCCAGCGTGATGAGGAAGCCGACATTGCCGGCCCACTGGCGGAAGTCGGGGCTCGTGTTGGGCGAGGTGTAGGATTCGATGGCGGTCAGGTCGTTGAGGTCCCAGGTCTTGCCAATGGAAAAGGTGCCGTTTGGATTCTCCTTTGACTTGTGCATGCGCACACGTCCAGACTGGCGCACGGCCACGATGATGACCCGGTGCTTCTCGGACTGCGGCGTTCGTGCCTGGGGCGGCGGCGGGCTGGTCGGGTGGGAGGCGAACTCGAGGATCTTGATGTGCGTAATGTAGGTTTCCACGACTGCCTCGTTAGCAAAGGAACAAACAGGCCGGCCAGGTCAGATACTCCTGAGCCGCGAACCCATGACGGAGCGGCAGCATGAGGAATTGCCTACTGGAACCGTTCTCGTCCTTCTTGTTGAAACAGCTGTCGATGATGCGCCGCCTCTCATCATCAAACCGTTCCGCCCGGCTCATTTCGCGAGACCCGGGCATCGCCATGGCTGCAGCCCGGATATCCCGCCGGCGGGTAAGGCTATTATATCAAAAAAGCAGTGCGGCTCGTTGCCACGAATCTCAATGTGCCCCGTCTCGACAACGCGATAGTGTCGCCAGGCTAGTAGATCCAATCGAAAGAGGAGAGGAGGCAGGGGGGGGAAAGCCCGCTCTTGTGTGTATGTCGACTCCGGATGCTTTACGGGCGGTGACAAGACTTGGGAAGCGGCGGCTGAGAAAGCAGCATCTTTTCCCGCCCAGCCGTAGATCGTCGTGGTCGTCGTGGCCGTCGCCTTCGCCGTCGCTTTCAATTAGACTCGGAGCACGTCCGTCACGAAGAGCCGAGGAGAAGGAGAGAGAGACGAGATGCGGTTGCCGAGGAGAGGGGGGGGGGCAGTTTTTTTGCGCGCGTGTTGACAGAGCGCGGTGGGCGGAGCGCGGTCGACAAGAGGATGATATCGCGGGCAGGGTTTCGGAGGCGGCTGCCCAGGAGATGCGGGCACGGAGAGTTCGAGGCTGGTGTCGGCGGCACGATGCGAAGGGAGGGGGTTGCTGGGTGTTTGGTGAGCGTCAAACGAAATCGAGGAGAACGTTCATGTGGGAAAAGCTCTCTTCTCTGCTCTTGCCTGTTTCGCTCAGGCCAAGTTCGGGCGGATCTCTAGCGTGGATGGCCCGTCGTAGCTCGCCAGCGCTACGCAGGACAGGGCGATGCGCTGAAAGTTTAGCGGCCGTTCCCGTACAAGGTGCTGTAGTTATAGCGCGCAGCTCTGACGATGCAGCCACTTGCTGGTCTCGGAGATATAGCTGATGGGTGAAGAGCGTGGGATGCAACGGCAGCGGAATAGCCTCTGCCATACGTATCTTACGCCATGTTACAGTATGACTTGGTGTTTGTGCCCACCCAGCGGGTCGGACACGGTGCTCAGAGCTCCTCTCGCAAGCAAGATGAGGCACCGCTGTCCGGAATGTCCCAGCATGCAGATGGAATGCCCCACATATCCTGCCGTTGGCTGTTTCACGCTCTCGCTGCACATGAATCTCAACATAAATGCTGTGCGGAGTTTCCTCGAGGCTGCGCTGTGTATGCTGAAGCCCAGGGCGCTGTGCCTCTTATCCAGGGCGCTTTCATGGCGGGGAGAGGCATATTCCAGGCGGGGCACCTTTACGCTGGCCTGTCATCTTTTGCTCTCAAATGCCAGATATGAAAAGATACCGAATCCGTCGGAGAATGTTCTTTGGACGGGTCTGGTAGGTATGGGACACACAAAATTGATTCAAACAGCTGGGTATTGTAGCAGAACACAGACAGCAAGCGCAGTCCCATGAGCAAGAAAAAGGGGGATAAACAAAAAGACTTGCAGAGTCGGGGGCAGGCGGTTGCTGATGACGCCGCCGCCGCCGCCGCCGCCGCCGCCGACCCCGACGACAACGACGACCCCGACGACACCGACGCCACTGACGACACCGACAGTTAAAAGTCCCACGGGCCCGGCTCGTCGGTGGTGCGGGGGCTGGCGCTCTTGCCCGGCTTGGTAGCCTTTCTCACGACCTCTGCGGGCTCTGGCTGCACCAGGGCCGACGGCCCGGCCGCGTCCGGCTCGTCCGAGTAGGGCTCTTCCGTCGTATCGTCGTCGTCGTCGTCGTCGCGCACAAACAGCTGGGCGTGGCTCCGTTTGCGCCTCGGCAGCCAGGCAGGCGTCTTCCACTCGGGCGCCGAGATGGCCGGCAGGACGACCAGGGAGCGCAGCTGGGGCATGGCGGGCATGGCGGGCAGTTTGGGGACGGGCCACGAGCGGCCCCGCAGGCTCGGCAGCGACTGGAACCAGGGGATCGCGGGCGTGGAGGCTGGCCGCAGGCGGTGGTTGCAGTTTGGGCACTCGGCCGGGACGGCCTGCCAGGCGACGTACTGTATCAGGCCGTGGATGGCGAGGCCGGCGTAGAGCGAGCTGGCGGCCAGGTGGAGGTGCACAAAGCTGAGGGTCAGCAGGAGGGGAAAGAGGTGGAGGGGGAGAGAGAGAGAGAGATAAAGAGAGAAAGACAGAAGAAAGACAGAATGAGAGAACGCTTACAAGCCTAGCAGGATCGGCATCGTCGCATACGCGGCCAGCATGCTCAGCGCGGCATTGCCAAGCTCGCTCGTGTGCATCCAGGTGAAGACGAGCACAGCCATGAGAGCGACGGCGTGGGCGGCATCGGCCAGGAAGAGCAGAAAAGGGTGCTCCGGGAGCGACGCGGCGGGCTCGACCGGCTCCTCTTCCGTCTCTGTCAGCTCAGTCGGCTCGTCTGCCGCCGCCACGGCCGCCGCCGCCGCATGCTCTGTCCCCTCGGCCTCGGTCTCGGCCCCGGCCCCGGCCCCGGCCCCGGTCTCGGCCCCGGCCTCGTCGGCGGCGGCCGGGCAGCGGTGCTTGGGCCGGCGCGGCAGGAGGAAGCCCGACAGAGCCGCGGCCGAGGCCAGAGGCGCCAGACCAATGGCCGGCACGAGGTCGTGCGAGAGGATGCCGTGGACGAGGCAGAGCGGCAGGGCCACGGCAAAGTTGGCCAGGGAGAGGATGCGCAGCGGTCTTGTGGCGGCCATTGTGTGGCTCTGGCACCCGATCGGACGGGTGGCACACGGAAAACGCAGAAAAAGAAGAAGAAGAAGAACAAAAAGAACAGAAAAAGAAGAACAAAGAGAAAAAGAAAGAAAAGAGTTTGACGACGGCTGGATGGCGGGAAAGCCCAAAAAGTTATGCCCGGGGGGGGGGGGGGGAGATTCCTTCGACAAGGGGCCGCCAATGGAGCTATCACGCAAAGTGGGCTTTGCAAACCGGCCCCCCCCCGCCTCCCCTGTAGTCGTGGACACCCCCATGTACACGTGTGCGTGCATGTGTCTTCACCGCAAGATGTAGAAACATCATATTTCTACCTAACTATCTGATAGCGGGTGTTGTTGTTGTTGTTGTTGTTCCCGTGTTATCATCTCTCACTCCATCTCCATTTTCTCCATGTCAGCACCTGCTGGAAAAAAGCGTCCCAAGACGGAAGCGCGGCCAGCTCCGGTTCTCTGCCTCTACTTGGTAACAGATTTGCCCTTGCCCGCGCTGCCGTTGTTGCCGGCCCCGGACTGCTGCCAAGAGGAATAGTTGTGCGCCGCGGCCGACTGGGCTCGGGCGGCAAAACCCGTGGAGCTCATGTCTCCGCCGTTGCGGGCCTGCAGCGTGTTAGCTTGGGGGCCATTGGTCAGGGAGTGCGATCGGTTAGGGTAGACTTGCCTGGCCAGACTGGATGCGGGAGGCATCCTGTCCGTTCATGGGGGTGTTTCTGGGCATCTTGGCGAAGTGCGTAGATGCAGTTGATAGATTGGGGGATTTGCAAGGGGGGGCCTTTTGGCGAGAGATTTGTGCAGTTGTGTGTGTAAAAGAGGTTGAAGAATTTGGGATGAAGAAGGGAGAGAGGCTGGAAGAGTTTGGGGAGTTTGCTCGTCCTTTTATCTTTGAGATTTCGTCCGGAGGAGTGAACGAGGTCGGCAGCTTGACTGATTCACTGCGGCAAGGCGAGTCACTTACGCCGGACGAATTCACTGATGGCGAGCCCACTGGACAAGTTCACTGGACGAGTTCATTGGACGTAATCACAGACGACATTCACCGCGCAGACCGGTCGTCGCGATGAGGGTATCGATGCCCAGCAAAAGCACCGGTCGCCATGATGAGGGTATCGATGCCCAGCAAAAGCACCGGTCGCCATGATGAGGGTATCGATTCACAGCAAGAGCACCGGTCGTCACGATGAGGGCAGCAAGCAGGTTCACGAAGTATCGGATTTATTTCGTTACATGCCATGCCTCTACAGCCGGGATTGCCTCTTGTCGGCGCAGCATGCGCTGCCGGCATCGGCAAAGGCCAGCTGGCTGATCTTGTCTGTGGCGTCGACGACGCCCTGGCCGCCGGCGGCCACGGCGCTCGGGGGGCTGGCGTAGGAGGGCGGCACGTTCATGACCGGGTTGTTGCTGAAGAAGTGGCGGGGGCGCAGCAGCAGGGTCATGGACTCGGCGGGCATGACGGGGAAGTCCTCGGGGGCCGGGAAGTGGGTGACGCCAAAGGTGTGCCACAGCACAATGTCGGTGTTGGCCACGTTGGCCGAGCCGTCGCCGATCCACTCGGGCAGGCCCCGGGACGGCTCGCCGGACGTCTGCGGGACGTGGCGGCCGGCCGGCCACAGCTGGTCATCGGCATCTGCTGGTCAGGACATGGGAAGGAGGCAAGAATGGGAAAAAAGAAGGGGGCAAAATGGAGAAAAAAGGGAGAAAAAAAAAAAAAAAGGAATAAAAGAGACATACAGGGCGTGACGTGGACGGTGTGGCGGGCAAAGCCGGCGCGCTTCCAGACGAGCGAGCCCGGCTTGGGCAGCAGGTGCGGCGTCTCGCGGCTGACGAGCTTGTAGGAGACGGGCTTGCCGCTGTAGGGGTGCAGGCTGTTCTCGTTGGCAATGTCCCAGGAGCGGCCGGTGCGGCTGTCGTAGTCGGTGCAGGCGGCGGCGGCGGTGGCAAGCAGGGTCTTCTTGGCGTAAAAGGCGTTGCCGTAGGGGTTCTCGGGGCTGCCGACGGGGGCCTCGCCGGGGACGGCGTCGACGGCAAAGACCGAGTTGCGGCCGCCGCCGTCGACGTTGGGGTTGATGCGCAGGCAGAAGAGGTGCTGGTGGTTGTGGGCGTTGACGCCCGGGTAGACCTGGGTGCCCCAGCCGTGGGTGTCCTCGCCCGGGTTCATGGCGTAGGTGTTGAGGATGCCGGTCAGCTTGACCTCGGGCTGGATGGTGCCGTCCTGGTGGAAGATCCACTGCACCACGTACTCGTAGTTGGCCGCCGTGAAGATCTGCTGCACCACCAGCCGCCGCGCCCGCGTGACAATGACCGAGTTGTCGCGGAAGTCGGTGTGCTTGAACAGGATGCCCGCGTCCTCCTCGTGGATGCAGATGGCGTTCTTGATCGTCTGCTGGCCGCCCGTGCGCGTCGGGAAGTGCGCGTCCAGGTACTGGATGGCGCCCTTGCAGTCGCAGCCTAGCGACAGGCTGTTGGTCAGGTAGCCGCCGCCGTACTCGCCCAGGTCAAAGGCGTGCTTGCGGTGGTGTGGCCGTTCGGGGTTGCCGCTGCTGGTCAGATCTGGGGTAGGAAAAAAAAAGACAGCTCAACAACAACAACAAAAAAAAAGGGGGGACCTACTAGGGAACCACCATCTCGGCCAGCGACATGCGGTAAAAGACGTCGCGCACCCTGCCGTGGTCATTGTATGTGATGTTGTGCAGCACGATACCCTCGCGGTAGTTGAAGCCGATGTGGAACTTCCAGCTCTGCCACGACAGCTCGCGCCCCTGCAGGCTAAAAGACACACCCTCGGGCTGGCTGATGTGGAGCGGCTTCAGGTCGGTGCGGTAGCCGCCGGCCGCCTCGACGGCGGCCGGGTGGTAGTCGAGCGGTTTCTCGATGCGCAGCGGCCGCCGCTCCTGCGGGATGTCGATGGCGATGATCTGCTTGAGGTTGCTGTCGTAGATGGGGCAAAAGTCCAGCGGGTACTGGTACTGGTTGTTGTCCACGTGCGGCCGGTAGTACATCAGCGCCTGCTGCAGCCGCCGCCCGCTGCCAAAGCGCTCGTCGTAGCCAATCGTCCACGGGTCGCAGTACACCTTGTGCATGTCCTCCTTGGGCACGCCGCTGATGACGCACTGCTCAATCACCTTGGCGTCCGTGCGGCAGATGTGCTCCACCACCTGCAGCTCTTCGACCGTGAGCTGTGTCTGTCAGCAGGGGGGGTGGGGAGAAGAGGGACAAGCAGCAGGGGGGGGGGGGGGGAGGGGCGGGGAAAGAGGGACACGCAGCAGGAAGGGGGGGGGGGGGACAAGCAGCAGGGGAGGAGAAGAGGGACAAGCACGGGAAAACGCACAATCGGCTGGCTGTCCTCTGCCTGCACCCAGCTGGTAATGGTCGCCGTAGCCAGGTCCACGAGACCGTCAAACACCTTGCCGCCCTGCGCGATAACCACCACGTCGGCCACCCGCCGCGGCCGCGGCGCCGTCGCCGGGCTGGCCAGCCAGGCCGTCATCTCGGCCTTGCGCGGCTCGTGCAGCGACACCACGTTGAAGAAGATGTCCTCGCCATGGGCTTTTTTGACCACGGCCACTGCCGCCTTGATCTCCTCGAGGCCCAGCGGGTCAAAGGGATGTGGCACAGCCATTGTGTAGGTCAGAGGGGGTGATGGGGGGAGGAGTTGGGAGAGGGTGATGGGGGAGGAGTTGGGAGAGAGAGAGTCGAGGAGAGAGCGTCTAGATTCTGGCGAAAGAAAATGTCACGGCAACACGACGAGATGGACCGCGCCGCGCTTTATATTCATATCTACAGACAAGGACGACACAGAATATCTTGTACTCGTAACGTGCGGTCGCACGATAGCCGCCGTGGTGACTCGGCCTGAGAAACTCCGCTGATAAGCACTGGCGAGGCCCCAACTCTCCGGCTTTCGCTCCTGCTTGCGCATGCGCTAGCGCACCAATCAGGCAATTTCAGGGAGAGAGCAGAGAGCAGCCCTCCTTCCGAGGGACCCCTCCGATGGTCCGCTGCCACAGCCGCCTCGATAGTCTTCGCTCTTTATGGTAAGGTGGGGGGGGCCTTTTGGCAGAGTCGTGGCGGGGGGCCTGCCGCCGCTTCGACATGCCCGTTCTGGTTCGCGCGTCTTTTATCCCCGAAGCCTGTGGGGCTACCTTATCGTCAAGAGAAGGAACTCGGGATGGAGAACTGCTCCCCGGGTTTCTCGCTTTTTTTTAAAAAAAAAAAAAAATTGTCCGCGGGCAGGACCGCCAGCATCGTGACGGCGACGGCGCGTTCGGGATGCGCAGCATGCAGGGAGCATGCAGTGCACACGGGACGTGCGACTACGGCTCCGGCAACGTGCAGGCCGACCACCGCCTGGACAACCCCTCGTCGACTAGTATTACCAGATCGGTCAGTGCGTGCCGAGGCGCTCTGATTGGCCAGGCGCGCCAGTTGCAACGTGATTGGCGGACAGCCCAAACCAATGCTTCCCTCTTTAGGTAATAGCCCAACCAACCGACAGATGTATGCACGTTGACACAGTTCATGTCTGACGCCTTGGGCATCCAGCCTGCCGCCGCCGGGGATATCTCGGCCGTCGCCTCTCTCTTCCACGAGTATGCCGACAGCCTGGGCATCGACCTGGCCTTCCAGTCCTTTGCCGAAAAACTCGCCAGCCTCCCGGGACAGTACGCCCGAGCCCGGCGGCGCCCTGCTGATCGCCCGCGCCGCCGCCAGCGGCCGCTCGCTGGGCTGGGTGGGCGTGCGGCCGCGTCCGGGTACGCCGCCGCCGCCGCCGCCGCCGCCGCCGCCGCCGCCGCCGTCCGCAGCGGTGGCCGGTGCAGACGCCGCTCGGCCACCCCTCCGGGTCCGGCAGTGCGAGCTCAAACGGCTCCATGTGCGGCCCGAATGCCGCGGCTCCGGCCTAGGCGCGGCGCTGGCCCGGCAGGCCATCCGCGAGGCCGAGATGGTCATGGACACGCTGGCCTCGATGCGCGCGGCGCATCGTCTGTACGCCAAGTTGGGCTTTGTCGAGGTCCGGGCCTACTACGACACACCCGTACCCGGCGCGCTCTTCTTTTCGCTGGACCTGAACCTGGCCCGGCAGCGCCAAGAGCTGTAGCGGGCCGGACCCATGCTGTTGGGCCCTTGTCCCTTGCTGGGGGGCTTGCTTGGCGGGGAGCCAGCAGATGGAGACAAGCAGGCGTTGGTTCTTTTACCACCAACAATGGCTCGGTTCACAAGCAAAAAGGGATGCTGCATGTGCTGCTTCTCGCTTTCGCTTTCGCTTGGCTTGCCCATCAGATATTCCGCCGCTGGGCCAATCAATCCGGCTTGTCTTGCCGTGGCTTCGGACAAATCGCAGATGCCATCTAATCTGGCCGCGCGTCTGTGCAGATACAGCCACCGGCCCCAAGACATGCTCTGCGCTTTCTTGCAGAGGCCGGGGCACCGTGCAACACTGGTACTTGCCGCTGTGGCCGGGTCGGTGCTGGGTGGGTGGATGGTCTATATGTAGGCTGCGTATGGAATACGGAGTTTTCCCGCGCGTATCTTACATAGCGTAGGGCTTCAGTGGGGCGCCTTCTGTAGCGCTCTCTCCGCTCCTGGCCGCTATCGATTGGCTGGCAGGCTGTTTCGTTTCAGACAGCCCCCGCAAAAGAAACAGCTTTGCATTGCTGCGATCCTATCGTTGTGCCTTTTGTCTTTGTCCTCTGGCATCCATGCCTCTACGCCTTTGCCGAGGCACCTGCGGCAGTGGCCTGTTGTTGCCTGGACGTGTGGCTAAACGGCCTCCCGGCCCCCGCAACGCCTACCAGCAGCCATGGCCCAGCACAGCTCTCCATGGCCCGTCATGGCTGGCGAGAGGAGCCCAGCCGGCCTCATTCCAGCGGCAACAGCAGCTGCCCCGGCCGTTTCAGGAATGCTCGCGTGTCGAGCGTCGGCAGCCAGTCCTTGCTGGCGTAGCAACGCCTGACAACGTATCCACAATGGGCCTGCATCCCTTGACGCCGCGCCTCGCCCCTCACGATGAGCTTTCGCCATGGCCCGGGATTCTTCACAGATACCAGAGGTGAACAGCATCTCTTTCATCTATGGAGACGGTAGCTGCTGCAAGCGCGGAAGTCCTGCCGGCCTCTCCAGGGGTAGCAGCAGCCCCTTCTCGGGGACGCCCCCCCCTTGGGGCCTCTTGGCCAGATGAGACCGTCACGGCGCCCCCCCGATGACCGCGATGTTGGCGCGGCACCCGGCTCCTTTTTTGCCCTCCTCTGCATTCTTCTCTCCGGCTGGATGGCGCTCAAAGTGCACGTGGGGGGGGGGGGGGAGGGGCAAGGAGCAGTGCTAGGCCGACTGACTGGAATGGACGCGTCGTGGCCGTCATTCTTCGGCACGGCTTGGCTGGCGCTTGTTCGCTTTTTTTTTTTCCCTTTCTTGTTTTTTTTTCAATCCCACTTTCAACCGCCATCTTTATTTTCTGTTCAGCCATCTCTGCGTTTGTAGAGTGCCTCGTCCCATCTTCGTTCGTTGTTGGTTGAGGCTGGTCTCACCAATTTTGCGTGCTCTATTCATCGTCGGCTTCAATAGCGGCCCCAGTCTTGCCTGCCGTCTGGAACGGTGTCTCCTCGCCTACTCTTGTTTTTTGCCCCTTCGCCGTCCTGCCTCCTGCCTTTCGGCTGCTCATTCTCCCATATTTCCACCGGGCTGGTCCTCTTCGCTGAACAGCTATATTCAGTACTTAAGGAAACGCATTCCGTGCGCTGGCAACTTTGTTCTTTTGTCTCGCCATCTTTGTCCGTTCAGACAGCTTTGACGCTCCCAACAGATCAACTGTTCACCAGCAACAACAACGCGCCTCTTCATACCCTCTTTCTCACATCGCACAAAGGCGGACTCTCTCCCCTCCCAACGCGACTTGCCATAAAGCCACCTCTCATTTCGCTCTTGCTCTTCTACAATTTTTCCATTTTCTACCCGCTTCCCATCTCTCTCAAACCTCTTCTACCACTCACCACACATTACATCACGACAAGTTTTCCAAGTGCTGGCCACTTGCGTCTTTCTCTGCAGAATCTCTCCCTCGCCCATCCCGCGAGCTCACCTCGGTCTCACCATGAGATCTGTCTGCATCGCGGCCCTCCTCGTGGCCCTGGCGGCTGCCGCCTCGGCCACCCGCTACTCCCTCACTGACAACTACAACGCCTCCAACTTCTTCACCGACTTCAGCTTCTTTGACGACGCGGATCCTACCCACGGCTTTGTCGACTACGCCAGCGCCACCACCGCCAACAAGGAGGGCCTGGCCGGCTATGTCAACCAGATGGTCTACCTGGGCGTCGACCACAGCACCAGCAACCCCGGCGGCTCCGGCCGCGGCTCCACGCGCGTCACCAGCCAAAAGTCTTGGACCCACGGACTCTTCGTCGCCGATGTCGAGCACCTGCCCGTCGGATGCGGCGTGTGGCCCGCCTTCTGGACCCTCGGCCCCGACTGGCCCTCGGGCGGCGAGATTGACGTGATCGAGGGCGTCAACTCCCAGACCACAGACATTATCACCCTGCACACCGCCTCCGGCTGCACCATGTCCAACACCGCCGACCAGATCGCCTCCACCCACTACACCAGCGGCACCACTGCCGTCGACTGCGGCGCCAGCGGCGGCTTCGAGGGCTGCTCCCAGACCACTGCCAGCATCCAGGGCTACGGCTCCGGCTTCAACGCCAACGGCGGCGGCGTCTACGCCATGGAATGGACCTCGGACGCCATCTCCGTCTGGTTTTTTGCCCGCGGCTCCGCCCAGGCCACCGCCCTCGCCGGCACCGCCGCCCCGGCCGCCGCCCCGGACACCGCCTCCTTTGGCACCCCGCTCGCCTCCTTCTCCGGCTGCGACATTGACGCCAACTTCAAGGACCATCAGATCGTCTTCAACACCGCCCTGTGCGGCGACTGGGCCGGCGACGCCTGGGACTCGGACGCCACCTGCTCCGCCAAGGCCAGCACCTGCGAGGCCTACGTCGCCGCCAACCCCAACGCCTTTGTCGACGCCTACTGGCTCATCAACCGCGTCAGCGTCTACGAGGCCAGCAGCAGCAGCAGCAGCAGCAAACGCAGCAGCAGCAAAAGCAGCAACAGTCGGGGCCTGCGCCCTGTCCCGTTCCGCGCGTAAATGCCACCGGGGAACGCACGACCTGGTCACTCTTTACGCCGGTCCTCTCTGCAGCTTTGCCACTCTGCCACGTCATTGCTTCCTTGTGTTTGTCCTTTGCACAGTCCCCCCACGGCATTTTCAAAATGGCCTTTATAATTTTTGGGTTTGCGTCTTTTCCACGCCTCATCTTTCTCGTGATCTTTCTACCTTGTCATCGCATTTGGGCGTTACGGCGGGGGTGGACTAGGCGTTTATTGGTGCGTCACGTTAACTGATTGTCACGACCTGTGCTACTTGCTTTTCTTTGCATTTACTATAATTCTGGGGCATTTTCCTTTTTTTTTCTTTTTCTTTTTCAATTTATACATTTTTCATGTACCTAAAGAGCAGACTCGCGTCTGTGTGCAATGTAACGCTTAAACGAACATGAGAGACTCACATGTGCATCCAAGACCCTGCATGCCCTGTAATACGAACAACCCAGTCCCTCAAGTGTCAAAACATGTTCTTCTTTTCAGCAGCGTTTTCATAAAAAGTGTCTTCTTATTGCATTTCCGTGTCCTACCAGTTATACATGGTAACGCTGCACCTTACCGGTTGAAGCGCAGTACGTACATGCATATAATTCCAAGCTACCAAAAAAGAAAAAAGGATTAAACGAAAAAAAGGAAAAAAAGCAAAGAATGCACCGCATTGCGTGAGACAGGTTTAAACTGGATACGGCAAACTGCGGGGAGAGAATGCCGGGCAGGTCAGAAGTAAAAATATGAAACGGCAACCATATATGTAAATGACCTTTTTCCTAGGCCTAAAAAGTACAGCAGTACACACATAGACATGCAGCCCCTCTTATTTGCCCGCCTCGTATAAATAGCGATACAAGGCGAGTTTGTGAGTGGGCTTGGCAGCTTCTTCCGAGAACGAAATTTTGATTTCAGAAAAAAGACGCAAAAAGTCAAAAACAATGGCAGTGTACAGATTAAGAGCTTCCCCCTGAGCAGACAAGTAACCCCCCTCGGCGATTCTATCATAAACAACATCCATCCAACCACCCCCTCCTTCTCGTTCAGGGGGGGCGGCACAAGAATTTAAGCGAGCGAATAAGAAGAGAAGTCTTTAGACAACAAAAAAAGCCCTCAGATGCGAGAAGAAAAGTACAAGAAAGAGGTAGTGTCGAAGTGGGTGGTTGGATGCGATGCAACGCCAAGTCTTTCTCAGAAAGAACCCTTTATAAAACAGGTGAAGAACTGCCTCCCCGGAATGTGTGAAGAGATGTCGTCAAAGGTCGTGTGCGCGCGTTGTGTAAACATGCCCAAAATAAAACACGTCATCAAAAGAAGGCCCTCCCCTCCTCTTCGCCGCATTACAACTTGACTTTCTGCCCCGTGATTTTGAACCAGATGACGGCCACAAGGTCCTCCTTGAAACGCTCCCACAACGAACGGTTCAGGTAGTAGCTGAGCTCGCGGTAGTTGTACATCTCGCCCCAGCAGTCACGGCCCCATTCACATCCGGCCATGTTGACAAGGAAATCGCGGTCCCTCTGGTCGTAGTGGTAGCGCGTGTTGTTGCCGTTCTCAGAGCAGGCACCGGGCGGGAAGCTGTTGATCATACGTTGCGGGAGAAAGGCCGTGTGCTGGCGGACCCAAGGAAGGGCCGTGTAGAGCTGTTCCAGGGCGTCCTGTTCCTTGTGCTCCCAGTCCATGTGTTTCTGCTCATATGCTACCGGGTCCCACCACACGTCCAGAAGCCGGTCCGTCCACTCGCTCTTTCGCACGAAGAAAGACCCAAGGTTGAAGCCAGAGCAGTCTTGGGACAGGATCAGATCGACCGACTCCGGCTTGCCATCGCCAACGGCACTTCGCGATAACGCGTCCAGGTACTGCTCTGCGGGCGGGTGCGTGATGTTGAGAGGGTTGTATTCGTTAATGTCTCGGTAGATATGGCTTTCAAGATGGTTGAAGATATGCTCCTGAAGCGAAAACGAGGGCTCCATGATAAAAGTGTTCAAGTCAAGCCACCAAAACCTGCCCAGTCAGTATGTGGAACAAGCATGCACGACTGGGAGATGGAGAAAAAGACCGACTTACCACTCCGCCTTGGGGTACTTGCGCAAGCTTTGCCGGATGAAATCCACCTTCTCCCAGCTCTCGCGCCATTCGTGGGCATAGCGCTTCTTGGTGCTCATGTCGACAATTTCCAAATCGTAGCCCCAGCGTGCCGCGTACCGTTTCTTGTTGCGTGTGCTGTCTCGCTCGATTGCCCACTCGCGAGCACCTTTCCACTCCATGACACCACCACCGACATTGGCGGCCAAGATGATCACAAATTTTTCGCCGCCGCCGAGCCATGACGCTCTCCGCCAGTAGTATACGAGAGCTAACAGCAACGGTTAGTTATGCGCGAGTTCAAGAGCCTATACCGAAGGTAAAAATTCTTGGGGAGGGGGGGGGGGGGGAAGTTCCGGGGATACTCACGAGAATTGTAGAAGACGATGAAAAACAGTATGATTGTCAAGCCAATCAATAATCGAAACTTTGATTTTCTTCCGACGCGACCGAGCGAATGCCGCAGCCGACCCATAAAGGTGTCGCTCCCGTCCCACCGACCATGGACAGGCTTATCTTTGTCGGAATATGCGGGCGATTGGTGAAAACTCGGCAGGCTGTTGGAAAGTTGTCGCATGTGACGAGTGAAGAAGCCCTGGTGCTGGATGGAAAATGACGGGTACTTGTCGGCACCACCCGTGTTGCGCGACCGTGTGTTGTCCCACGCAGAAGAACGGCTCCCATTTGCATCGCCATATGCTTTTGAAGGACTCGACCGGCCGTTGCTGTTGTGATTTAGACCCGGGCTCGACCACCCGCCGCCGGGACTGGGCGACGGACTCCGCGAAAGCGACATGCTATCGGGGTTGGGAGTGCCTGGTTAAAAAAAAATCGCAGGTTAGGATAGGCGGTAGCCAAAAAGAAAGTGCATGGAAATAGATACGCAATGGCAATGAATACGAGTGGGCTGTAAGCGGGAAAGCCGACGGTCCGAAACGTGGCTTGAAAATAAAAGAATCGCAATAAGACAAACAAAAAGCAATAAAGAATAAGAATAAAAAAATTGAAAAATAAAAATAGAGAAGTCCGCCAGCAAGCAAGCAATTTCAATTTTCGGGATGGAGCAGTAAAGGGTTTAGGGTTGACCAGATACATACCAGGTATCGTAGCGAGGTGAGACTGGCGGGCGTTCACCCCCAAAAACTGCCCGGAAGCGTCCAACGAGAGCGCGGACGGTGGCCCAACGCTCGATGAACGGCGCCGGTGTGATCTTGTATGCCTGTCGCTAAAAGACGAGGTCGAAGCGGTGGAAAGTGTTGATGAAGCCAGCGTGGCTATTTTCGGCACGTCACCAGGTTGGCTCTTGACGGGCCAATCTGGTCACGAAAGACAAAGGGGAGATGGGAGGAGGAAGAAAATTTGAGGAGGGGGGGGGGAGAGGAGAAAAAAGATTAAGTTTTCTCCTGGGCGGAAGGGAGGAGAATGCAGCGCAGCGATGCAGCCACCAGAGTGAAGATGACACGAGAGACAAACAGAGAAGGCCGAAAAGTAGAAGGCGTGACAAGGGTGGCAGTACCCAGTTTTTCTTTTGGGGAGGGGGGGGTCTACTCTCGTTGCTTGTTCCTGGCGCTGGTCCTTAGTTCGCCAAGTGCAGTAGTGACTTTGGCCGGATGCGTTCAATACGAAAACAGTGCTGAGAGAGTTTTGTGCTGACTGCAATTGCAACACACGGGTCTATGTATGTTCCTTTGTCTGACTAACGGACATACTCCCTTTCGACGGGCCGAATTTTTTTTTGTCGCCTGGCTTCTTCAGAATTTTGGCCGAGTTTTAAGCCCGCCAAACCATCTGAACCGTACTCGTGGATCTTCAGCAGTGCACTAAGAGGAGGGTCCGTTTCGCTTTGTCTAACAGGTCGGTTCAGTGAGGCGGCGTGGAGAATTCCAGTGTATTGTGCCGAGCAACGACTCCAAACTAAATGTGGAAAAAAGAGAAAAGAAAGGGCCAGTGGCGGATTAGTTCGCTTGCAAACCTCGAGAGATGAAAAAGAAGAAAGAAAACCGCAAAAGGACACGGGACGACGGAAAGTTGCGGCAGAACAACAAATATGCACGGTCGGTGGGTGCAATATGCGCTCGTCTTGTTTTTGTGGCTGGTTCTGTTCCTTGGGAAATTCGTAGGGGCTGCATTGATATGGTTATATTGTCCCGCCTGAAATTGTCCCCCTTTTCTGCCCTTCGTAGATCTGTGATAGGGCGGGTAGCTAAAGCGCCGGGCTTGTATCTACTCCGTATCTCATGTTTTTACGGTCCTTACGGAGTAGTGCCGCCGCCGGGGCCTGTCCGCCGGGTATGCGAAGTGGACGTTAAACGCAGCTCGTAACACTTTCGATCGATCTAGGCGTTACTGTCTTGAAGGTCCACGAGATCGGTGTATCTTACGCGACATTTTCTTCGATTTTCAGAAGAGGCGCTCGTTCTACCCATCTTACGGCTCCTTTCATCCCAAGGTCGCTGCTAGGAGGCCTTTATGTTACCTCCCGTTGGCTGTTACTTATCCCTGGCCTTCACGTGTATGATGATGCCTTTCTTACGGCCTGATAGTCGTTCTCGATGGCGCAAGCCAACCACTCCAGACAGTGCGTAGCGCTTGTTATCGCGAATTTGCTACCTCCTTGTTCAGGGGCGGCGGTAGGGTCAATGCCTCCAACCAGCCCCTGAGGACCCCCTAAACAGACACTGCATTTCCTTGGCGCGCCAGTGCACAATTACCGCCCCACCCGGAGTTGTAGCTTCGCGTAACAAACACGACAAATCTGAGCCGATAAATACATTAGTATTTCCAACCGCCCATGTTGTTGCAGTTGAGCCTACTTCACATTCTCCCTTGTTCTCGTTCTTGTTGTGCTTCTACCGTTATCAAACGGCCCTCGGCGTATCTCATGTCTGTCGTCATTGCCACTGCCGTTGACTTGGAAGTTGCCAGGCTCCACCCGGCCGGCCGGGAAATTAAAGTGTCTGTCAAAAACTGCCATCTCACGAAATAACTGATTTGCGTCAGATTGCGAGAGATGGGGCACAGTGCCCGCTCCTAGCCATCCCCAATTAAAACGCTCTACTCAGTGAGGTGCTTTCACACTCGGCTATCGCATTTAATACGTGCGTGCTCGACATTGGTAGAGGGGTGTAATGAAGCTTAAATCTATCCATGTCCTAGTATTTATTCGGCCAGATTGAGCTAGGGTGTTTTTACTTTTCTCAACGCGCTTCCGATACCTGGACTAGTAGGTGAATCTCCACTAAAAGCAAGCTATCCTTCCCGCGCTGTAAGGGGGGAGCTGTCACCCATCTTGCTCCGTGCGTATATATAACAGCAAGCCGTACGGAGTGAACTTGAGACTGTAAGCTCAAGGTTGTCAAGATCTGACAATTGAAAGCACTCAGTGTTTTAATGCTTATTCAAGCCATATGTGTCAGCGCCCCAATTGGATTCTAACCATGATCTGGGTGCATTATTCTTTCGTGATAAGAATTTTGATTTGATCAAACTGGTCAGTAAATTTACGAGAGCATTACGGAATATTGTTCTCCGCTAGAAGAGAAGAGGCTTTTCATTTTCCGACTTGGAAAAGGCTCGAGATAATACAAGGAAGTGTAGGAGGAAGATTTGATATTGATCGTTTTGTAAAAGTATAAGGCAAATAGTCTGTTTATGTAGCATTAGGCCGCGGGATCCCCCTCTTCTTTAATTCTGGGATGACTATACAGCAGTTGTATGACCTTATATGATATCTAACAAGCCACGTTACTTAACCTAAGATGATACAAAGGTATGCTGCTCTTTATCTTACACTTAGGTTCTTGATAACTTGGGAAGTTTCTCTTTGTTGTAAGAGACCGGCACTATATATCTTGTAGGTCCGTGGCCGAGAGACATTAAGAGCGGCCTTACCGAAGATAGAGTGAAAATACCCCGCCGCAAATGTGTTCAGCCGTTGAGAATCACATCTTTGGAAGTTCGTCTACAACTTCACTTTGCGGAAAAGAGAACAGAAAAAGGAGTCTGCTGATCAAAGAGGTCCTTGAGATGATACTGCCGTTACTACGATACACTTTACTGTTTGCACTCTTGAGAGACAAGCTATAGTTCATGCGACTCAGGGAGATCCCTTATTGAAGCACGTCTCCAAATTCCAGCCCACTACATATCTGTACACCAACTGAGGCTATTCGGATAAGACACGACTAAAGTGATGATACTTTTTTTTACGAGGCCTCACGAGCTGACTCGTGTAATATGTCGAAACACTGCCTACTCGTACGTGTACATATGCATCTTCGGAAACCGGCATAGGGCGCGGCTAGTCAAGCCACATTGTCAGACATGCAGGCTCCCGCGTCTAAAAAAACAAGAGGAGCTGTCTCGTTCGATGGTTGCAGAACGGCACACGAGACAAGCTAGAGCCACGCACGTGGCAAAGAGAGCCCTTCTGTCGGAGTTGATGAATGTTTTACGCGTAAGACCGTATCTTACTGTGCTCGTGTAGAAAGAGAATAATGCTGCTTCTGGTAGATGCCTTTTGCAATGATCTGACTTTTAGCCTTTTCTCCGAGGGCCACAGCAAGTGATCATAATGCCCACCCCAGCCCCAAAGTGCAAGTAAGCCTTGTGACAAATCGGTGACTGCAAAGGCGGTCTGTACTTGGCGGTGGCTTCACGAATGCAGGAGTACGCGTCGAGCTGCATGACAGAGCACATCGGTGATGATTTATTCTGCAACGTGGAACAAACAGCCTTTTGGATGTCCACAATCTGGGCAGCAGTGGGGCAGAACAGCCTGGAAGGCTACAGACAGTTACGGAGTAATACAGAAAATTAGCAGAAAATCGGGCAAGTGCTTTTCGCTGCCACGAGTGAAGCCAGCCACAATACGGTAAGTGAAGTGCTAGGCGAATTGCCGTTAGATTCTACGAGGATGCACGAATGGTTACCCTGCTTGCAGGGATTTGTTGGCTCCCTCTTGTGATTTTCCTCTTTTTCACAGACTCCGCAGTTGCGAGTACGAGTTTACATACGTAACAACCTACGTGTATCCCACCAGGCGGAAAGCGCGCCCCCTCAATTTGGTGCTTGTGTTTCGACACCCCCTGGTCCTTCCTGTTGTTTGAACCTACTTTTTCCCGATCAAGTAAGAGCGGCACAGCGGAACGTAAGATACGAGCGGTTTGCAGGCAAGATATGTATACATGTACCCGTCTCCCAGGTGTGTACGTAAAGACGTGGCGCAGCTTGCTGGCTGTCAATAAATAGATAAGAGCAATCGCGCTCCCACTTGACCGCCTCTCTCGCTTCTTTTCCTCTTTCTTTTCCTCACTCACCTTGCACACCATTCATTCGTCTACCGCTAGAACATACACATCGCCCTCTTCTGCTTTTTATGCACCTTTTCTTCAAGAGTTGATCTCTTCGCTTTGAAACCCCGACACCAATATGCCTTCCATCGAAGCCCCCCAGCAGCAGCAGGCCATGACGGCCAGCCCTGACAGCATTGTCACCGAGCAGCCCGTAAGTTCCCCCATCTAGCAACTGTCCTGACACTCTCTGTTTCGGCGTAGGCCTGTTGTGATGATGGTATGCTGACATCCGGCCCCCTTTACAGGCACTTCAGGCCCAGCCTGAGATGGACTCTTCCGTGTCGATGCGCGGCGGCTTCTTCGAGGAGTGCGGCTGCTGTGGCTGCGAGGAGAGCTGCGCCTGCTGCTAGACAACAGCACCAGAATCCTTCCTGTCCAATCCACACACAGGAGGTTGGCATCGCAAGCGTTGGCCGCACAAATGAGTGTTCCGGCGACGTGCGATAGTATTTACGAAGAGGCGGACTGAGATCACGACTGAACTTGTTATTTGATATGAAGACTGAATATACACCTTACCAACTTATAGCTGCCTGAAAACTGCGTAGGAGTAATTCAATGGTGATCGTACCCGGCTGATTCACGCTTGTGTCGTCTTTTTTATCCTGGAAGCCAACGGACCCGTCAACATGGCCGTTCAGCTTCGCTGCCGCGAACGAAAAGCCGTTCAGACGTCGTTGGGGGTGATGTAATAAAATCTGGGGTAACCAGCGTTCGGACTCTGCCAAGAAGATTAGTGTGAGTGCTATGGCGGGCCAAGTCGGCCCCTAAATAGAAGCATGTCTTGGCTTTACTGCGATGTCGTGCTCCCTTATTTTTTGTGTGTTGCTGCGGGTATACAGCAGTGCTCGGCACTGGCTCGCTCTCTGGCACATGGCTACAGCTGCTTCGCACCCGTAAATTGGGCTCACCGCCCACGATAATGGTTGGGGTGCAATCCTGCAGCTCGTACATATAAGAATGCCTGTAGTTCAATGCCATCCATCATGGGCACAAACGCGCATCAGAACAGATCAGCTCCTCCAAACCCCATTATTCACGGTCTCAGGCTTGGGTCGCGGCACAAATAAACGGAAACTATAACGAATTAAGAGCGCGCCTAGACGTTTCTCGCTTCTTGCCATTCTTCCCTGCAGACGGCGGTGCAAGTATGAAGAATTCCAGATGCAGCTGGATTTCCAGTGCCGTTGGAAAGGCTCCAAGAATAGCCTACGAGCACATAAAAATCTCCCCAGCAGAAAAGAGCAGTAGACGCCAACACCCATGAGCTTGCCACTGGCCGGTGTGGAGCCGTGCGGTGCGTTTCACGGACAGGGCCGCCTATCTATCATTACTACAGGCGCTCCAATCAGCAGGGCTAGGCCTGCCCGCCCCTGGTCGGCGCTTCGGCAATGACCAATCGCGGGGCGCACCTGCCCCTCTGCGGCGCTTAATTCACACGCCCGTAGTTCGCACCTGCAACAAGTCTCTCCAATTGGCTCCATCTGGCGATGCATGCGCAAATGAACTCTGAGCCAGAGCGCGTATGGCGTCTCGGCGCTGAGGCCCGTCTGACTGCTCATTTGTCGCGGCGACTTGTCACAGCGTCCCTGGCAAAGGCACGTATGATTTTGGCGAGGAAGACATGCGAGAGAACCCAGAGTTTGGTCCAAACGTGGTTTGTGTGTGGTGCGATTCGCGGCCGATTTGCGCTGCTTTGCCATTGATACTGCGTGGACGAAGGCGTCACCCCCCCCCCCCCCCTCTTCCCATCTCAAGATGCTAGCGGATCCTGGAGACACAACAGCAAGCCAGCGGGCCGGCTTATGACAAGGGGGTCCTCCAGGCTGGGCCGGCCGGGTGGGGATATCTCAAGCTGCGTCGTCCTCTGAATCATAAAGCGAGGCGGCCATATCTCAGGCCAGCCGCCCCCAACCGGCCTTGTTTCCCTTTTCCCTCCTTGTCCCTCGTGCATCTTTCCTTCCTCTCCAATCCGCTTCTCTCTCTCTCTCTCTCTCTCTCTTTCCTTTGTTCCCGACCTATTGTGCGTTGCGTGAACGACAAAGTCACCGCCGCTGTCACATATACTGTCTCTCGTTGCACTTTTCGCGACTGTCTTTATTGTTCCATCATATCATTCACAAAGCTATTCTTGGCGCCTAGGCTTCTTTCTTTGTGGCTTTCTACTTTGTAGTTTTTACTTTGATTCTGGCTGGGAAGAGCTGGTGCCTCTCTCTCTATTCATTGTTCAGCCATCTTTTGACGGACACCTTTGAGCGCTCGAACAATAAGCCACTCCTTTCAACAATAGGCACTGCTTTTCTCTTTCCCTGGCTGCTGGGTGGCCCCTTCCATTTACGGACGAATACAGCTCAAGCAACAAAACTCGCGGCCTGAGCCCGTCGTTCCAGCTGCCACTCTTTTCCCCCGATTTTTCGTACCTTTCCCCCCTCTTAATTCAACATTACACATACCAGAAAGTTTGAGTATCAACTCATCACCATGAATGACCTCCGATCTTTGGATCACCAAAGCCCTTCCCATAGGCAAGGTGATGCACAAAATAGGCAAGACGACTGGGAAGACTGGAGCGAACACGATACGGAGCCCAGTGACCCCGACGATGAACACAGCGAAAATGACAGAGCTGAAGACGACGACCGGAACGGCGAAGCCCCTCTCCTGCCGTTGTCAGAAGGGACCAAGAGCCCAACTCGGACGCGAAGCAAGCCTCTGCGTCAGTCAGAGCCTCGCACAGGCACCGCTGCGTCTTCTTCATCGACGGCGCCAGTGGCGCAACCTGTGAACAAACCCTCCAGGCTGAAGTCGCGCGCCCGCCAGAAGGCGCAAAACGCCAATGCAGGTATTCGGCTTGTCACCGACATGACGAAGCTGCGCAGGCAACAGCAACAGCAGCAACAGCAGCAACAGCAGCAGCAAGCGGCCGGAATAGGTAGCACTAGGATAGGCAAGTTTGTCGATGCCGATGCTCTACGAGCTCTGGAAGGTAAGCCATCCGAGTCGTCGGTCGGCAGCTGGCACTGGCGGAAGCGGAAGGGCAGTGTCAGCAACAGGGTCATGCCCGACGAAACACCTACCGCGACCCGCGCCCCCGAACTATCACCCAGTGACGGTCCCATTGTCATTGGCATCAGTCTGCCAGAAGGCGAAATCTCCGGTCGCGGTGCCGACGGGATGGCCGGCGCCGGTCCGGCACCGCCCTACCAGCCCTACCCGCAGCAGCAGGGGCTCGGTGCTGCCTCGTTGTCGCCCCAGAACCAGCTGCGGTCAGTCTGGTCGCCAGACACGGACGACGGCTCGCCCAGCAGCCCTGGCACAACGAGAGCGCCTTCCCGGGCCGCCTCCAGCGTGTATTCACAAACGAGCATCCATGCCCCAGTGGGCGAAGTGCCGCCTGTGCCCAGCGTTCCCTCGGCGTATCTGGACCGGCGCCAAACACAGCAGGCCTCAGACCGACAGGACTCGGCCCTCGACGAATTTTACGATTCGACGCCGATTACACTCTTTGAGGAAGACGGCGACCCGGCCTCGGCCGCAGGCCGGAGGAGCACGTTGCGGGCTCAGAACCGTATGCAGTCGCCGGCCTCGACGGTTCGCACAACACAGTCCGGCTGGTGGGACCATGTGCGGACGCCGTTCGCCGAGCACTTCCAGGGAAGCAGCCCACAGACAGCCACGACGGCCTCGCCGATGACGCCAATGCTGTCGGCGCTGTCTGCAACAACAAGCGGTTCGATTCGGACCGTGCCCGCTGTTCCGGCTATACCGGCCATTCATGCGGTTCCGTCGCTGGCGGACATTCCGCCGGCCCGGCCTGTCCCGGCCGTGCAGGCTGTGTCCATCCAGCCGGCCGTTATGGTGGCAGAATCGGCTGCGGCATCGGTTGTGGCTACGTCGACGCCAGAATCGGCCGGCCGGGAGGTCGACTGGTGGAGCAACCCGGACGGTGTTGAAGAAAGGCGGCAGCCGCCGACGGCCGCGGCCGCAATGGCGGCAGCCGCGATGACAGCCACCGCAGCGCAAGAATCGGAGCCGAACGGTAGCCCCAAGCCGGCTCTCGGCATATCCACAGGCCTCGCCAACACCCACGGCTTCCGGCTGGGGGGCGGCTCCCCGACGGTAGCGTCGTCGTCGCGGTCCGCGGCGCCATCTCAGCAACCTACGCCGCAGCCGCCTTCTTCTCTCACCCGTTTTCGTGGCGAGAAAGGCGCCCTGACGGCAGCGGACGCAGCCACAGCAACGCCCGGAAGCGGAGGAGAGCTGCAGGACGGCTGCCGCCCAACAACAGGCACTACACAGGCTGACCAGCCGCCGCCGTACGTTCCATCTGAGCGGCCCGAGATGGTGGTGCGATACCGGGCGGTGTTCCCGCCCGGGCATCCACTGCGAGAAAACTTCCCGCCGTCGCCCGGTCCGATGTCGCCCGGGCTGGCACGCGCCATGGCGTCGCAAGGAGCGATTCACATGTCCGACGTGCCGCTGACGCCACCCTTTGCGCGCCGTGATGCCGCGGCTGCCGGCATCTCGTTTCCCAGCCGGCCGACGGCGACGTTTTTTCCGGGCCCGCCCACGTCGGCGGCAGCGGCCAAGGCGGAGCGGAAACGCCGCCGACACGAGAAGGAGGACATGGCAGCCAGACGAGTCGGGGCCTTGTGGCGTGGCCGCGGGTGTCTGCCCAGCAGCGGCTGCTTCGGACGGAGCTCGGGCCGGGTGGCTCGTCGGCGGCGGCGGGTGTGTCTCGGCGTGGTGGGCGGCGTGATCGTGGCGGTGGCCGTTGTGGTGGCGGTGGCCGTGACGCTGGCCCGCAAGCACACGGCGGCGGCGGCTGCGCCCTACTCGTTTTGGCTCAACACGACGGACTTTCCACCAATTCCGACGGGCGTCACGACGGTGGTCGGCGCGGAGAACAGCGTCAACGTTCCGGGGTGTGTCCAGCCGCAGACGCTCTGGAGCTGCGCGCTGCCCAAGGAACAGCAGGCGGCTCACGCGCCCCTGGCGGCGGACGCACCATCCTTCTTTATCGATATCCAGTTTGACAACAGCGCGCTCCAGCGGTGGAAGGTGCCGGACGGGACGATTCCCCGGGCCGGCGGCGGGGCCGTGGCCACGGCGACATCGAGCCAGGGCTTTGACGCGGGTTTCACGCCGTCGCCGGCACCGCCAGCGTTCCAGGAGATGTGGTTCCTCGGCAACACGACGGACGGGATCGTATCGGACGAAAAGGCGGGCGAGCCAA
This sequence comes from Graphilbum cf. rectangulosporium, assembly GCA_019925645.1. NCBI lineage: Eukaryota > Fungi > Ascomycota > Sordariomycetes > Ophiostomatales > Ophiostomataceae > Graphilbum > Graphilbum cf. rectangulosporium. The sequence continues at coordinate 59,452 of JADHKI010000039.1, forward strand.
CACCCTTTTACATTACGTTTCTCCCCTCGGTGAACGCGAGTGTTGCCGGCCCGAACGAGGTGGTGGCTCGGCGGAGTGTTGATCAGGAGAGCAGCGAAGTTGGCAGAAATAACAGCGACAGCAACAGCGACAGCAGCAGTGCCACCACAACGGCAGCAGCAACGGCAGCAGCAACGGCAGAATCAACGGCAGAATCAACGGCAGAATCAGCGGCAGAATCAGCGGCAAAATCAACGGCAGAATCAACGGCAGAATCAACGGCAAAATCAACGGCAGCAGCAACGGCGGCAGCAACAACAACAGCAACAGCAACAGCAACGGCAAAGGGCCAGGCAGCTGTCACGACTGTCACGAAAACGGCTGGAAATGGAGAGACTGGAACTGCTACGGCGACGACAAAAACGGTCGCTACCGAGCCCACAATTACGACGGCGGCGCCCAGCACGAGTCCGACGAGCTCTGCGGGAAGCGGAGCACCAGTCTTCCCAGCGCCGGCGACGAACGCGGATGGCACGGGGGCGCCGGCGGTGATGTACCCGCTGCCGGTGCAGCAGCCGCTGCGCCTGTACGACCGCGGGCTGGCGACGGAGCACTTTGGTTTCTACACGTACTTTTCAAAGACAATCTACGTGCGCTCCGTGGACGCGTCTCTGGGTGTCCTGGCGGATGACCAGAACGGCGGGTCGTACGAGGCCGGGGCCAACTTTGTCCTGACGTGGCTGCAGACGCGCTTCCTGGTGCAGATCTGGACGCGCATGGGCAACAGCACACAGTTTATCGGGAGCGGCGGCAGCCCGGCCAGCAACAGCACGGTGCCGGGCACGTTTCCCTACCCGATCACGATCACGGAGGATCTGCACGGCGGCGACCTGAACCAGAAGGGTGTATTCTCGCGCTCCGTGGACAGGCAGCAGCGCATCGATGCGGACAGCGCGCAGTCGCACTTTGACAACCTCTTGTTTGGCGGCACGCTGATCAACCATGCCAACGCGGACCCGGGGCTGGGCGGCACGGATGGCGGCAGTGGTGGCTGCAAGTGCGCGTGGGCCAACTTTATCGGCCTCAATGGTAACACGGCGACGTGAAGGGAACAATGGGAAAAGGGAAAAGAGGAGATAACGGCGTTGATTTGCATATGAGGATTTGCCGCATTTTCGTGGTTTTGAAATAGAATGGCATTTGAGGAACTGGAAATGGCAGTACTTGGATTATGTAAAAAGTGTTTTTTTCGGGGGGCAGAATTGCGACTACAAAACACGCAACAGCCAACAGCTGACGGCTGCTCTACAAGGCTCTGAAGCGCCATTTCCTTTGTCATGTTTACCAGCGACGCAGCCGTGGCGGTCCAACAGCCATGAGAACGCGGTGCTCTTGGAGGGTGCCGCTGCGGCCAAGCAGCAGCTGGCCTCTACGGCGGTGGCCGGCGCAGCTCAGCCTGGCCGTGGCGGCGCGGCAGCGGCAGCGCATCAGCAGCAGCAGCGGCGGCAGCGGCGGCGGCAGCAGCAGCGGCAGCAGCGGCGGCATTGGCGGTGGCGGCAGCGCGGGGGCGGGCAGAAGCCAGGGCGACACGGCCGGAGAGACGGGCGGCGGGCGGCCAAGACAAGTGCGCTGGCCCAACAGCCTGGTCACGCTGGCCATTGAGACGTCGTGCGACGACACCTGTGTGGCTGTTCTGGAGAAGGAGCGAGAGGGTGGGAGTGACGGTGATTCTCGGAGCTTTGGAGGCACCGGAGGCTTTGGAGGCTCCGGAGGCACCGGAGCACAGGCCAAGGCGCGGCTTCTCTTTGAGGAGCGCGTCACGGCAGACAACCGCGCCTTTGGCGGCATCCACCCCCTGACGGCCACGGAGTCGCACATGGCGGCGCTGGCGGCGCTGGTGCAGCGCGCCGTGCAGCACCTGCCGGAGCCGGGGCCGGAACCGGAGCCGGGGCCGGGGCCGGGGCCGGGGGGAGCGGCGCGGCCCGACTTTGTGGCGGTGACGCGCGGACCCGGCATGGCGTCCTCGCTGGCCACCGGGCTGGCCGTGGCCAAGGGCCTGGCCGTGGCCTGGCAGGTGCCGCTCGTCGGCGTGCACCACATGCAGGCGCACGCGCTGACGCCTCGGCTGGTGGCGGCGACGGCGGCGGGGGCGGGGGCGGCGGCGGCGGCGGCGGCGTCTTCGGCCCCGGCGGCTGCCCCGGCCCCAACCCCGGCCCCAGCCCCGGCTCTGCCCTACCTGTCCCTGCTCGTGTCCGGCGGCCACACGCTGCTGCTGCGCTCGCGCACGCTGACGGACCACGCCGTCCTCGCCGGCGCCGCCAACGTGGCCGTCGGCGACCTGCTCGACAAGTGTGCCCGCGCCATCCTGCCGCCCGGCCGCATCGTCGCCGCCGAGGCCGCCGCCGGCCGCAGCCTGCCCTACGGCGCGCTCCTCGAGGCGTTTGCCGCTGGCGCTGGCGCTGGCGCTGGCGCTGGCGCTGGTGCTGGTCCCGGTCCCGGTCCCGGTCCCGGTCCCGACGCCGACGCCTACAGCTACCCGCGCACGCGCAAGGACGAACGGGCCGCGCTCGACGCCGGCTTCGACGCCGGCTACGGCTGGCGCCTCGACGCGCCGCTGGCCGCCGGCCCGCACCGCCACGCAATGCGCTTTGACTTTTCCGGCCTCAACGGCACCGTGCTCAAGATTGCGGCCGGGCTGGAGCACAATGACGGCGACGGCGACGGCGACGGCGACAACGACGGCGACAACGACGAGCAGCGCCGGCAGCTGGCTCGCGGCACCATGCAGCTGGCCTTTGAGCACCTGGCCAGCCGGCTCGTGCTGGCCCTAGAGCGCGGAGAGGCCGGCGGCGGCGGCTCCTCCTCCTCTGACGACGACGACGAGCCGACGTGCCTCGTCGTGGCCGGCGGCGTCGCCAGCAACCGGTTCCTGCGGCGCATCCTGCGCTCGGCGCTGGACACGCGCGGCTTCGGGCACCTGCCGCTGGTGGCGCCGCCGGCAGCGCTCTGCACCGACAACGCGGCCATGATTGCGTGGGCCGGCATGGAAATGTTCGAGGCCGGCTGGCAGACGCGCCTCGACGTGCTGCCGCTGCGCAAGTGGTCCATGGACGCCCGCGAGGCCGACGGCGGCATCCTCGGCGTGCCGGGCTGGGTGAGGAGCGAGAGTAGGTGACCGGACCCGACACAGGCATACGGGACAATACGGGACAAGAATACGGGACAGACATACGGGACAAGAATACGGGACAAGTAAACGAAACAGGCATCGGGACAGGCACACGGAGGACAAGAGCGATATAGTGTACCGCTACATGCAGGCAAAATATGCAACGACAGTGCAACACGGCGACGGCTCCTCGTCCGCTTTCCGTCGGTGATGGCCCCCCCTACTCCAGCTCGCTGGTGACGTTGGAAAACTCGCCCTTTTGCAGCTTGGTCTCCCAGAAGATGGGGTTGGTGTCGTTGAAGCCGTGGCGGACCCAGCCCTCCTCCTTGACGTGGTAGAGGTTGATGGAGCCGCCCGAGTAGGCGTCGCGGTGGGTGGCGGCCAGGATGCTGCGGCGGCCCAGCTGCAGGGCCTCCTCGTCGGAGAGGTCGTAGCGGTACTCGGCGTCCAGCACGCCATAGGCAAAGGTCTGGCCGGAGCCGACGCAGAAGAGGTTGCCGGCCAGCCGCGTGCCGTCCGAGTCGATATAGTACAGCGCCGGGCCCTCCTCGGCCGTCACGCCGGCACACATGGTGCCCATGGAGAGGCCCATGCCCTTGTAGCTGTACACCAGGTTGGCCAGGATCTTGGACGCCGCCGCCACCGAGATGCGCCGCTTGTGCCGCAGCTCGTGCAGCCGGCACTCGCGGCCCAGCCAGGCCAGCCAGTACTGGCAGTCCGCCGCGCCGCCCGCCATGGTCCCCAGCAGGCAGCTGTTGATCTCAATCACCTTTTTGACCGTCTGCGACGCGATCCAGCTGCCCGCCGTCGCCCGCGAGTCCGTCGCCACAATGATGCCCCCCTGGAACCGGAACGCCAGCGTCGTCGTGCCGTGCGCAATCTTGATCGGACAGCTCGGGTTCGACCGGTCGTCCGTCGCCGCCCGCAGCCAGGCCGACGGCTGCCCATGACAAGATTAGCCCACGTCTACGGCTGCTGCCGCCGCTGCCGCCGCCACAATCACCACGCACCTGTGCTATCGGAGGCATGGCAAACCGGAGCGAGGGCCCGGGCATGGAGTCGCTGAAATCCATCTCCTCGGCGGGCATGTCCTCCAAGTCCCGGAACGCCGGGCGGCTGTAGCGCGCCACAAGAGTGTCCATCTCGGCCGTGGTCTCGTGGATGCAAATGTTGAGTGATGAAACAAGGGGGTGTGTAGACACACACGGAAGAGAGCAGCCGTTCTGCGGCGGTCGAATGGGGTGGTGGGTGGTGGGTGGTGGGCTGGAATGAAGCTCAAGGCAGCTTCTGCGACGCGTGCAGCTGGGCGTTAGCGCTGCCGTTGGGGGGCGGCGGCCTTACTGCCTAAGAGACCGGCACGTGACTGGCCCGGCGCTTCGGCCTCAGGCAGCGAACTGAACCCCCCGTAGCCCCCCCCCGTAGCGACTCACAAGCCAACACAGTGTGGCGCACCGCCCAGGGCGACCTTGATCATTTCTAGGGCCCGGCAGACGTCGCTAGCGCGAACACACCGCTGCAAACTGGCCGCTAACTGTTGGGGGGACGGCGTCCCCTTTCTTGGTGCGCAATCCAATGCTCGCAATCTCCCTTGTACGCTTTTTCCCTCTCTCGCGCGGCCACTTTTCCCTCTGTCGGCTCCTTGACACATCTTTCTCTCTCTCACATCTCCTGGTATCACCGTGTCATCGCTGGGCTCCTCCTATAGGCGAGTCGTCGTTCGGTTTCGCCCTCTCTCGCTGTCGTGCTTCTTCGCTGCCGCTGTCCCGTCGTCGCCTTTCTTTGCCTGCTCGCCCTCTTTTTTTTTTTTTCATTCTTCTTTTTTTTTCTCTTCTGCTTTTCCTCTTCCCCATTCGCTTCTATATACCTTCGTTACCTCTGCTACCCTTGTATAATATTATTTTTGTACCTGCCCCCCTTTTTCTTTTTTTTTTTTTGCTCTGCAAAGGCCAAGTGGCAGGCATCCCGCATAGACAGACGAAAACCATCAACGAAGAATACGAGAGCAAAAAAAAATATAAAGATAGCAAAAACGACGAACACGGATCTGTCGATCTCGCCTAGACGCCACGCCTCGAACCTCCGCTCGCTACGCTCTGCCGCCGGCCTGATGATTTAGACAGTGCCGCCAGATCGGTTTCGAGCAGCGCTTTCGACGTTTTCGTCCACCGCGAGGCACATTTCTCTCAAAAACATATACTCCCCCCCTCTCCCTCTCTCTCCTCTTTATATCTCTTCCGTTCTCTCTCTTCCCCCCCCTCCATCACCGCCATGGTGCGGCCACTGGGACCGGTTCGTTTGAAAAGGACGAACCCCATCACGCTGGTGATTGGCGTCGTGCTGTGCCTCTTTATCGTCTACTTTGTCCTGGCGTCGGGCGGCACCTCGGGCGTGTCGGCGACGCGCAACGCGCACGCGGCGGCACACTACCTGTCGCCGCCGACGTCGCCGTTCCGCAAGACGCCCAGCCACGCCAAGGGCAAGCCGGCACCGCCGCCGCCGGTGATGCGCTACAACATGAACAACGTGACGACCACGTCCAAGCCGATTGAGAACGGCGAGAACATTTTGGTGCTGACGCCCATGTCGCGCTTCTACCAGGGCTACTGGGACAACCTGCTGCGGCTGACGTACCCGCACGAGCTCATGACCCTGGCCTTTATCCTGCCCAAGAACAAGGAGGGCAACGCGGCCACGACGGCGCTGCAGGCGCAGATTGCCAAGACGCAAAAGAGCGGCGACGACAAGCTGCGCTTCAAGAGCATCATCATCCTGCGCCAGGACTTTGAGCCGCCGCTGCTGTCGCAGGACGAGGGCGAGCGCCACAAGCTCGACAACCAGAAGCGCCGCCGCGCCGCCATGTCCAAGGCCCGCAACTCGCTGCTCTTCTCCACGCTGGGGCCCTCGACCTCGTGGGTGCTCTGGCTCGACGGCGACATTGTCGAGAGCCCGCCCTCGCTGATCCAGGACCTGGCCTCGCACGACAAGGCCATTATCGCCCCCAACTGCTTCCAGCGCTTCCTCAACCCCGACACCAACCAGATGGACGAGCGCGCCTACGACTTCAACAACTGGCAGGACAGCCCCACCTCCCAGGAGCTGATTGCCAAGCTCGGCCCCGACGACGTCATCTTTGAGGGCTACGCCGAGATTCCCACCTACCGCTCCCTGCTGGCCTACATGGGCAGCCCGGACCAGGGCCTCCACGCCGAGGTCCCGCTCGACGGCGTCGGCGGCACCGCCCTCATGGTCAAGGCCGAGGTCCACCGCGACGGCGCCATGTTCCCGGCCTTTCCCTTTTACCACCTCATCGAGACCGAGGGCTTTGCCCGCATGGCCAAGCGCCTGGGCTGGCAGGCCACCGGCCTGCCCAACTACAAGGTTCGTTGCACCGGTCGGTGTTGGTCTGGTTTTCTTTGGGGGGGGGGGGGGGGTTTCTTTTGTTCTTCCTGCTTATTTTAACCCGACCATGCGCTAACAAGTCTGCAGGTGTACCATTACAACGAGTAACGGCCGGCCGCGCGACACGCTCAGGGTCCATTCCGAGCTATATACACTCATAGACATCACAAACACCACACACGCATACACACACATACGGGGTGCAGCCCGCCTGGGCCGGGGAAATGATAGACACGGGGAAACCGGACGGCGCAGCGTGTGGCACGGGCACGGAAACGAGGAGGTTCATTTGATCTAGTGCTACAGCCGTCATTGGGTCTGTCTGGCTTTGCACCTGGCATCTTTTCCTTTATTTGTCGTTTCGCGTCCAATCTGTTTGTTTCTTCTTGTATGTTCTCGTCCCTTTGTCATTGCCTGGGTTTACAGAACGGAAGGCGTCGTTGTAAATTACTATATCATGCGTTATTGAACATGTGTGAGCCGTGAGAGAGCCATGTGAGCCCCTGAGAGCCGCGGAGCAGAATTGTGCATATATACGCGCGTTCGCTTTTTTAGATACCGTGCCTGGCTATGCAAGAGAACGAAAGAGACATGCAGCCGCATACAAGTAAACATGTGTGCCCGTGATCTGGATCGGCCTTTCCGGGATATCGACCTCCTTTCCCTCCCCCCCCTTCCTCCCCCCCTTACTTATGCCCCCTCGTACCGCTGCTCCTCGCACCACAGCCGCACCAGCCGCGCCGCCGCCACCGTGTCGCCGGCCCGCAGCAGCGCCGCCAGGTCCACGTTCAGCGGGCTGTCCAGCCCGGGCGCGCCCAGCAGCAGCCGCACCGCGCGCACGCACGCTGCCACGCTCATCGCCGGCGTCCAGGCCCCGCCGCTGCCGTTGAGCAGGTCCAGGCAGATGGCGCCCGTCTTGGCGTGCACGTTGGCGTGCAGCACCGGCGTGACAAAGCGGATCGTCGGCGGCTGCAGCGGGTAGGTCGGCGGGATGACAATGTCGAGCAGCCAGCGGCCGTCGTCGTAGCCGCCCCCGACGCCCGCCCCGTTGAGCACCGCCTCCCAGTGCAGCAGGTCGGCGCCGTCCATGTCGCCGTTGCCGCCGCCGCCGCCGCCGCCGCTGCTGCTGCTGCGGCCGGCCGAGGCCAGGCCGAGGCGCTCGATCCCGCGGTTCGGGTTGTTCATCTCGGCCTCATAGTCGCCCGCCGCCGCCGCCGCCTCTCTCTGGTCTTCGCGCCACGTTTCCAGCTCGCGCATCAGCCGGCGCACGGCATTGCGCGACGAGGCCATGCTCTGTGTCTCTGTTGGCAATGATTATCCGCAAAGAAGCTCCTGTTGCCCCGGCCGAGACCTGAATCGAGGCGGCCAGCTATAAAAAAAGCAGTAAGGAAGGAGCAGCGCCGGAAGCAAAGTAGCGTCACCGCCGTCGCCTGCTAAGCGCCACTGCACGTGAAAGGCCGTCTGTGGCTTAGCGTTTGTTTACCAGTACGCGTCACTTCTACAACATCAACTCGTCCCATAACGTCTGCTTCCGAGCCGGTCCCTGGAATACGGGCTTCGTTGTATATATGCTCAATGCTATAGTGATAACTAAAGTAGCCAGCGAACGTGTCCAGGCTCTTGTCTTTCACAGCTTGTAATATAATTCTCGCCTGTTGGTTCAGGCTTCTATTTTCCTTTTTTGGGGGGGTGATTTTCAGATCGAGTTCCTGGCAGGGTACCCTCTACCTGCCAGGAAACTCTTCTTTTGCCTACAACAGCGGCGAAAGCAAACGAGAGACAGAAGGAGGCGCATCGCTTCCTTGCTCAGTATGTGGCCCTGTGGGTCATGGGGAACGAACGTGGTTCAAAACAAAACAAAAGACAACAAAGAGAACGCGTGAGTGTAGATAGACAAAACAGAAAAGTACAGTGAAAGTCGTTAGTATCTTGGGGAACAGGCCCAGATGAGAAAATAAAGTGAAAATCCAAAGGAAAACCAACAGAAAAAGGAAAAAATTCAGTGCGTCAAAGCAACAACCGCCAAATGCAAATGCGTGCTGGAAACGTTGCTACCCGCCGTTCATGTAGAGATCAGGATGGGCGTCACGGGCATCCGGATAGGGGGGGGGGGGGATGAATGAATGCCGCGACGATGCCAAGCTTAGAGCTGATAAACCCCTTTCTTTCGTTTTTCGGGACTTGTCCGTTCGCACCAAGCCTTCCTCTTTTTGCCGCGCTCCTCGCCTCCTGTGCAGCGCTGCTTGGTGTCTGCCGCGTCATACGCCATGTTCTTCATGCTATCGTCAAAACAAAACGCCAGAACCAGTTGGGGGGGGGGGGGGGGAGTGTAGCGAGGTGCCAGCTACTTGTTGTGTTGTTGTATTGTCGTGTTGTTGTGTTGTTGTTGTGTGATTGTGTCGTGCAGAACGCTGTCCTGCCGCCGCTCAAGAGGTGTTGCCATGGCCGTGAGCTGCGTTGGGTCGAGTGGGTGTTCCTCATGGCCTTGACTCGTCCTTTGGCTTCCAAAACTGCACCACTCGGCTAAACCTCTTGGCCGGGCTGATCTTCTTGCGCGCCTTCTTATCCGGGTCGCCCTCACTGGCAATGCTGGCCGCGTCCAGGGGAACTTCCATCGACAGCTTGCTGCGCTCGCCGTGCGAGGTGCTGATCAGCCGGTGCAGGCTCGCCAAGCTGGAACGCCGTCTCCCAAAAGGTGCCACCGTGAAGGACGCGGGGCGCTCCGCATCACGCGATGGCAGGAACGGCCGGGCCTGTGGACTCGGAGGCGGGGGGGTAGCGTGAACAAATGGAGCCAAGGGAGCTGCCTGCAAGACGCCACTCTCACGTGTCATCGTCGAGTTGCTGCTGGTCAGAGACGGGATGTCGCTCGAGATGCGCACTTCCGGTCCTGGCTCGCCAAGCAAGAGGGACTGAAATGTGTCCTCGGTCACAGACGACGGTGCTGTAGAGACCCGGTTCGGGTCGTAGGACATTGGCGATCGCGGAGACGGGAAGGCGGATGACGGCGTCACCGAGTACGGGCTCGCGGGCGCCAAAGCGCCTGTCGGCAAGTCCAGGGGACAGACATCCACCGGAGCCAGGTCTTTCCCCTTCATGAGACGCCCGGGCGAATTGACGGTTGTCGAGTCGGACGAGGACTCCATGCTGAAGTCGCAGCTCTCGCGCATATCAAACGTGAACGCGTTCAGGCTTTCTTCCATAATCACGTCGTCGTGCAAAGAGCTTGCAGAGTACTCCGACTTCGGCCCGGTGCTTGGCTGTGTCTTGTCATCGTCACTCAGCCCGCTCAGGCCGCTGCCACGCCGGCTGCGCGCGCCACAGGACATGGTGTCATCGGTAGAAAAGGCAGAAGAGTCAACGGCCTTGTCCACCGCCATGTCATCGCTACCGTCACTAGTGGTAACGCGAATGTCGATGCTGGGCGGCCGATCTCCAACGTCAAGAGGCCGCCGAGGCGGGGTGCTCGCTGTCGAGTCGGAAGAATGCGTCGATGCCGTCGTAGACGTGTCCTGCTCCTGGTGCGATCCGGAGCCGGTCTTGTCGGCCAAGCAGTCCCCAGAGCGCTTACCTGCCTTTTGCTCATCGGCTGCACCCTCTTCCTTCCCGTCGTCTTCTTCGTCTTCTTCAAACACGTCAGCCATTGCTGTTGTGCTGCTGAAACGCGGAAGTCCCGCCCGATTGAAGGGCGGCATCTCCGGTGCACTTTCCGCGCGCCGGTGAGAGTAATGCATGCCCGGGCCGGAGAAACGACTCATGCCCGACGCGCTGTGCAATTGACGCTTTCCGAACCCTCCAGCTCTCTGTGCAGCCTCCCACTCCGGGTTACGCGGCACCGGCGTGTTGAACGGACCAAGAGCAGCATCAAGGTCAATGATGGCAAACGAAGCGTCATCTTCCGAGGCCTTGAGAGATGGTGAAGGCAGTGGCTGCCATGCTGGTGATGAAGACTGTACGTTCTCCACGGAATCCGAGGCCGTGACGTATACAGTAGGGGTATTGCTGACCTCGACCGACTCGATGATAGGTGATGATACCACTACTGTTGGCTGCCCCAATGCGTAGCTATCGTCGTCCATCTCATCGGCCTGCTGGGACATTGGGGGAGGGGTCGGTGCCCTGCGGCTTTTTCGTCGGTGTCTTGCTTTCCGCGTCAGTATGCTCCACGTCTTCACCACCTTCTTCTTCTTCTTGCTTGTCTTGCGGCCGATCGGTTTGGACGACGGGGTTCTCCGCAATTCTTCGCCCTCTGCAAGCGTTTCGCCCTTTTTCTCCCGTGCTGCAACGGTCGCTGTCGTGGCCGTCTCGGCAGCCTCACTCTTCGTCGGAGCACTCTTCGTCGGAGTAGCTTCTGCAGAGTTTTGGCTGGTAGGGCGCGAGCGCACTGGCTGGCTTCCACTGCTGCTTCCCAAGAACGGGTCAAGCACGAGGAAGGACCACCGCTTCGGGGTTTTGTTGGGACTCGGTAGCGCTTGTCGAGGATTCGGGGTGGTAGGTTCCGGTGCTGCTGCGGGAATCGTTGAGAGATATGGTATGGAGTTGCGCCGCCGGGTGGAGGCGTTGTCGCCAGCATCCGCAGGCGCAAGCTGCAAACGGTCGAGCACAGCGCTCGCTGTGCTCGGCCGGGATTCAGCCGTAGTGCTACGCGAGGCAGTCCGCGCCAGGGGTGACGTCGTCTCTCGGTCGACAACGGCAGCACACGCAGCATTGAGCGATATAACAGAGGAGATGCTTCCGGTCACAGAGTGGCCAGAGGTGCTGCCAGCTGGACCTGATGGGCGAGCTGTGATCGTGCTGGACGTGTCGCTCGAAATGAGGGATAGAGGACGCGGGATGAACTCGAGCGTGTCTGAAAATCCCACTCGGGCGCGGTTCAGGTGCCGCCCAGCTGAAAGTGGGCGCGGGGTGTCCTCCACAGAAGCAGGCGCGGGTGATGGTGCAGGCGCGGGTTGTACCAATGGCAGTTTCACAGCATCCACATTCACAACATCGGAGGGCCTCGCCGCATCTGTCAATGGTTTATTGTCGTCTCCGCGTGGTTCGGAAAAGGGATAGGGCTTGACTTTGAACTCGAATTCGGCCGGACTCGAGGGCGCGCTGCTGCCCCGGGCCAGTTGATCCGGAGGCGTAGGCAGCAGCATCGAAGATAGATCGTGACTGGAGATGGCTGCAGATCGGCGATGGGCATGGCCGCGGCGGCCGGGCGATGGGCCAGACGGAGACGGTGCATGCCCGGCATTCACAGGCGACAGCCTCGGTGATGAAGGACTGCCTTCCGACTTGGTTGGGCTCGTGCTCATAATCGTAAACGCAGCGCCAGAACGCAAGCTTCCGCCGACGAATTCGCTTCCGCCGCGCCTGTGCCCACCGCCCGTAGGACGTGCAGGAATAGTGCGAGGGGACTGGGGCGAGCTGGGCGGGCTGAGAAAAGAATGGTCCGGGGTCGGGGACAGGCTGGCGCCCGGGTTGAAAACAAAGCTCGGCAGAGCGCTAGACTGCGACGAGCGAGGCAACTCATTGCTCGCCTCTGCTGAAAAAAACGCAGCCCCAGGCCGTTCTTGCAGATCTGCAACCGACTTTGGTCGTCTCCCGGAAGTTCTCGCGTAGGGCGTAGATGCCGCCGAAGTGGATGGCCGTGCCGGGAAAACGAATGGCGGTATGGGCAACGGCCCGGCGGCATACCTTTGGCCATTTGACGGTAAAGAAAAGTCGTTGTTCGGCCTTGGCTGGTCGTGCCTCGGTACGGCCATGGAGGACGGAACGGGGCGAGGCGCCGAAGGTATGAAGGCATCGGCAGACGCCATGGTGGCCATGGGGGAGGTCTCGGGCGAAGGCGAGGGAAAAGACGCGGCGAGGTCGAGTCTGAGCGCAGAAGTCGTGCTCCTGCAGCCAGGCCGCTCTGCGCCAACAGGGGGAGAAAGCTAAGAGGGCAGGGCTCAGAAGGCTCTTTGTGACATTGGGTCGGCGCTGGTCGATTCCAGGAAGCTGGAGCCCAGCGAGACGGCAACAAAAAAAGAAAGATAAAAGGTCGGCTTTATTTCATCCGATAGATGCGCGATAGAACGGCGGCACGCGGGAAGAGGCCCAATCGAGCGGAAGAGCTGTGCTGTTTTCTGAACATCAGTAAGCCTGCTCGAGGCCAGACAAAGAAAGGCGATGATCAGATACAGTGAGTGGTGAGATTCAGCAAGGGAGAAAAGCAACGGCAGGAACAAAGAAGCCTGTTATCCGCCCAACAGCAGCAGCAGAGAATAAAACTATGGAGAAAAAGACGGCTTCGAAACGATCAAGAGGACGGGGCCTACCAGGCTGAGATTTGTCAATGTGCCAGGAGCATTCTAGGAGGCACCGTCGATATCCGGGGTTCAGACAAAAAGAAAAGGAAAAAGAAGTTCCTGACAGTCGGATGAATTCTGTAGTAGTAGCCGATCTTGAAAAAGGGCGATAAACGAGGGCGAAACGGGCGGCAAATAACGACAGCTGCGGAAAGGAGTGGACGGGCAAAGCCAACAGAGCGTATGATCTTGCGATCTTTTGCCTTGCTGGTAAAGTCCCAGGCGGATCGGCGAAGCAAACGAAGGGCGAGAAGAAAAAGTCAGCAATCCCCAAGATCGACAAAAGGACGAAACGGCGCGATCAAGCAGCAGGCGCCGGTGAGCTGCGCGATGCTTCGCTTCGAGGAGAGAGACGCGGGATGGCAAAAGCGTGGAAAGGCAAAAAGAGAGGAATGGAACTGGGCAAATGAAGGCCCAAAAATAAAAAATAAGATCATAGCACCGCAACCGACAGGCAGGAATTGAGACACAGTGGGGACAGGGGGGGGTGTGAGGTGAGCGCCAGGGCACAACTACAGGTACAACAAGCGCTGCAGGACCAGGTACGGCAGGTGCACTAGTCCAGACGGCCGCTCTGTTGGGTGCTGTTCGTCTGTTCTTTAGGCGTGTGGAGGCCAGCCACTGGGCGGTTGTTGGCTCTTTGCCCAAGCTTCCTAGTGCCTATACGACATATTCGTGGGCTGCAGATTAGGACAGCAAGGCCGCTGAGGTCTTTCTTTCCCTTGCCCTCGTCCGGTGAACAATTGCAGGGTGGTGGTTTCCCCTGCAACGACTCACCCCTGGCAGAGAGTGGGCCCCCACAGCGTTGCTCGACCACTGAGGAGCTGCAGTCAGGGGTAGAGGTGGGCAGGAGCAGCACTAGCCAGTAGCGCAGAACGGGAGCACGGTGTAAGATACTTGCGCGCTGTAACAAGGCCCCAAGTTGCTCCGCGAGTTTCCTTGTTCCCCCTCTCGCGCGTTAGCTTGCAAAGCCCTCGAATACGAGCAGCAAGGAACCAACAGGCACCACGCATGCGCTAATAACCGGCTGAGCCAGTCTCCCACACACCCGTCTGGACAACGGCCCTATTAGATAAACACCGGCTTGGCCGTGAATACGAAGTCATTGAGCCGTGTTGGTGGTTGTCTGGGAGAACGGGAAAACAGCAATGTAAGATACATATACATGTATGTATCTTATATACACTTTCGCACAAAAGTACTCGTCAGCCATTACGCGTGGGCCACGCGGTGGGACTACCTACTCCGTACGAGTAATATTCTTAAATAGATTCAGCGTCCGTTTTTGTAGCCCGAGCTCGCCCCAGAACGATTGACTCGGCATGTGCTAATATCCGCCGTTCCGGAAGCCGTCAAACCCCTCTGCCAGGGGTGTAGCATGCTCTGACGTATCTCCCTATTTAACCGCCTCGATCTTGAGTTGTCGCAAACAAGAACGGGACATGGGACGGTGCGGTATGACGAGACCGACAAGCCCGGCGTTGAATCCTCGCTTCCCGTAGCCTCCAGGTTATGAGCACTCGTATTGCCTTCAGACAGCGATAACAACAAACGGTCTCCAGCCAGCCCTGCCCAAAATGCACCCACCACCGCGTGCCGGATCGGGCAAGGCAGGTCAGCTTTGCTCCCTCCCCCCCCCTGCAATGTTTGCATCCCCCGACCTTTGTACCTCGGCCTTGTCTACTCCGAACCGTATCCAACTCCCAACCTGTTGCTATTTGCGATTCGCCAACTGTCCTCGTGAGGCCGTGGCTCAGTTTTTTTTTTTTTTTGTATTTTTTGTTATTGTTTTTTTGCATGTTCTTGTGCACAGATGGCCTCCGCCGTGTCTTTGCGTCCCAACCCAAAATACTCGCCATATTCTGTTCTCATACGAGGTCAGGTGCCCCCCGTGCTCGAGGGATTGCGGTATCACGCTGCGTTGCAGCCCTCCGAATGGCAGGTCTCCATTCGAGAGAGAGAGAATGCAACAAAGCGCGGCCCCGCAGAGATGTGCGATGCCGCCAAAATAGCAAAGTGCAGAATAAACAAAAGGGGAAACATTGCGCTCGGTCGGTGGGTATTCGTTGAACACCTGAAACGCGATCATCGCTTTTATTACGGGCAACGTGGGATGCGGAAGCATCCACTACAAGGCCGAGTACGGGATAGTGCCCGCCGCCTTCTTGAGTGATGATGATGCTCAGCCCCAAGCAGGACCATGGGGTTGATTGGGCTCACTAGCACGCATGGCACGAACATGGCACCAAATTAAGAACACCAGCACAACCAACTATGCAAGATCGATCGGAAGCCATGAACGGAGCACTTGTGCTCGGTTTGCTGCCTTCTATCATGCCCCCCCCCCTTCTTCGACGCTAGGGTAGCTTCATGCGAGTACGTACCTCGTGGATTCGTATGTACGAAGTATATCTTCCGACAATGAGCCACGATGGAACCCCACATCAAATCCAGAAAGGGGGAGTGCCCGCCCGAGAGGCTTGGAGCAGTTCGTGCTGTTTCCCCGTGCTGGCGTTGCCAGGTTTTGCCAGCTTCCTCCGCGACGAACAGGGAAAACAGCGCACGCTCCACCTTTTCTTGCTCTAGTTCACCCTGAATCCTGCAGCTGCCGAGGAGCAGACCTACTACTACGTAGTAGCTACAAGTAGGTTGCCCCTTCCCCATTTCGAAACTCGGCGGCTGTTTTTCGGTACGCGCATCCTTGTAAGAGATCAGAAAATACATGTTATCGACTCGTGCCGTCGTTTCGGGGGGTGGGAAACGAATGCGGCCGGGCTCCTTCCTCATTCGTACGGTTATCATACTCCGTACGCACGGATATCGTCAGGTTAAATGAAATTATATACATGTCACATACGCCGTAGCGCAACTGTGCTGCTGATTAGCCTCTTCCAGAGGCATCCCGTGATATTCTTCACCGATCTATGCATGTGTGTGCTGCATGCTTCCGCTTTGGTCTGCAAGCGCACATCGTGTCTTACGAAGACGTGTGCACAGATGCTTGTGCATGTAGCTACCTTGGGCGCCTCGAGAAATGAACAATCATGGCAACCTCATGTGCCTGTCCAGACGTGGTGCTATGGTGGGGAGGGGGGGGGAATGCATATGTTGGTCTGGCATATATGCTTGATCTTGGTAAAACAAAAAAAGAAAAGAAAAAGGGATATATATATTTGTATATATATTCATATATAGAAGCCGTAGCTATTGGGATATGCAAATTGCCAATTACCTTAAAATATGCCCTTCATTTCAGTAGAAGCTTGCAAGTGAGAATTAATATTGGTGAATTTCAATACATGCAGCCGTAAAAACAAAGCTATGCGCTTAGTCTGCATCACGAGGAAGTTATTCTGCGCTGTGATGCAAGATACTAACCATGGTCGCGGACACTGACAGGGTACCATGGCAGTCTCTCAAAGGCCTCGAACTCGGTCTCTTCCCTTTGCAGACGGCCTCCAGCTCGTCACAAGCTCGTGTCAGATACAATGGCGATAGGACCACCCAATCAGAATCCTGACATACGTGAGACCTGTTCGTGCCTCCGCCCCTGGCGGTCCCTGAATTTCGCTTGTTCCAACCGTGTCATTTCTCACAACTTAATTCTGCAGACGCCCACGCTTGTGCCACTCAGTGGTCTTCTTCAAAGCTCGTTACTCGATCCGTATCTTGGAACCTTTGAGTCCGAGTAAGAACAGGCAGAAACTGCCACGGCGGATCGGACGCTACGCCGCACCTCTTTGTCATTTTCTCCCCGGATGCCCCAAGCACAAACTTGCAAGTGCTCTTCTTCTTTCCCAAATACTGACTTCCTTAGTTCGCGCTCAACGGTTGTACAAGGCAGCAAAACCAACGGAGAGCAAGTTCAACGTCTGAGGTCAGGAGGGGAAAAGTGTAAAAACAGGCCAAACGCGGCACAATTTTGGGGAACACAACGTAACACTCGCACAAGTGTTACCTCATATTATACATCCCACAAACGCGTATATGCATCTCAGAAAGTTGGAAAGTCGAGAAGCGTCCAATTCGTGGTACCCTACGATGCAGCATATTTCGCAATTCCAGGGGATCCGCTTTTTTAGCGCTTTCTCCACACGAAAGTGTTAAAATGTACGATACTCGTATTGTACCGCGATTTTGCCTTTTTGGCGGTGAAGAGTGGCAGTGTATTTTTGGAAGGCGGTCAGTGGCGGCAGACTCAATCTCGCCTGGCAAATTTTCTGACGATGCCGCGTGAAAGGGAAAGAATGGGCGTAGAAATACAACCAAGAGTCAAAGTTCAATTCGCAAAAAAAACGCCTTGCCCCACAATCACCATTCGCTATTGTTGTTTTTCTCCTGCCTACTTGAAATACCCGATTGTATTAGATGGCCAGCTCAGAGAGTGTGGCCGCGGCCGCACCGGCACCGGCACCGGCACCGGCGCCCAAGAACTTGGGCTTGCGCAAGAATGGTAGGTTTTCTTGCGAAGCAACAAGCCGCATCGGGCCTTTTTACTAACTGGTTCTCGCATAGGCAAGCAGTGGCATGCGCCTAAGAAGGCTTTCCGGCCTACCTCGGGTCTTACTTCGTACGCCCAGCGAACCAAGGATCGACTCGCGCGAATCACGATGAAGGCCAAGGAGAAGGAGCTCAAGGATGAAAAGGAAGCCGAACGACAGGTACGGACTCGAGCGCATTCCCGCCTCTTTTCACACACCCTGCCATGCTGTAAATCACTGTTTGTACTAACCGAGGCTCCCTCAGGCACGCATCAAAGCCCTTCGCGAAAAGAGGGCGGCCAAGGAAGAGAAGGAGCGGTACGAGAAGCTCGCCGCCAAGATGCACCAGAAGCGCCTGGAGCGTCTGAAGCGGAAAGAGAAGCGGAACAAACTTCTCAACACATGATGCCTTGTCATCGGCACTGGGACGGCAAGAGGAGGGGAGGGGGCTGTGGCAGTGCCCGATGCCCGATGGCTGGACGTCTACGGATGTACACAGTACAGGGTCTCACTACGAGCTCAGGTCGGCCATGGCAAGCTTGTTTGGCTTCTGCTTCGATATTGGGTTTTGCCAGTCTTCGCCCTCTTGGAGGATTTGGCGGCCCTCTACGGCGGCCGGCAAGTAGGAGCCTACTACCACGTCAGCTTCTGTAGCTGTCACCCCTGACTCCTGCAATGGCCACGAAGATGCGACTTGCCCAGGCGAACACGACCGCCGAGGAAGCTTACGCATCTACGCAAGTGCTTCCTGTTACGAGGGCCGCTTGCGGACGAGCATTTCGAACCCACGCCTGTTTCATTCGAATACTGGCCATTCTTTCAGAGGCAACGGGCGGGCGCGCGGCGTTCATGGTAATAAAAAAATAGCCTTTAGTCACATGTCGGTTCTCTGCTAGCATTTTCACGGTAGTCGTCTGAATATGAAAATTGTACAAAACATGAAGAAGCAGCCAGGATATCAAAGGGGGTAGAGAAGATGGCACGGTTTCTTTGATTATGTACGGCTGGGGCTGTGGAGCAAGTACGAGTACCCCCGTTCTTACATAGCTGGAGCTGGTCGAGTGGGGCCCATAATCCATGTGACAGCTGCCTTTGCCGTCGAACCGCAGTTCAGCTACTCCTTTCGCAACACATGACAAAACACATCGTCTCGGATTACTGTCGCAATGTCGTAACACGGGAACAGGACTCGCGTGGGTGATTTGCGACTTTACCGCACAAGCGCCGCACCATTCAGCGCTTTCCGGCGACCCGATATGGCGGACCTCAGCCGGACCAGCACCTCTGCTTCTCCGGCAGCGGCGCCGGCGTCCGGCGACAGGGCCACGCTGGCAGTGGCCACAGCCGCACCGCCGGTCACGGCTGCGAGGCCGCGCCACCAGTTTAAGCGGTCCCTGTCGGAGATGTCGTCGCCAATGCGGCTGCATCGGCGCCAGCGCTCGAGCCAGCGCGGCAGCCGAGATCGCGACGACCAGGCCCTGGCTCGATCGACCACGTCCACGACGGCGGCCGACGGCGAGCGATCATCGCTAGACGTGCAGCGGCCGAGCGTCAGCACAGCATCCTCCAGCCTGGCATCGCCCGATCGTGCCAGCCCTGGTTCTGGCAGGCGACACAACGCGCGCGCCATCAGAGACGACGAAGGACAGCAGCAGCAGCGCCACAACCATCATCACCATCACCACAACCGACTTGCCTTTCATCAGCATGCGTCCAGCCGTCACAGCAGCCACAGCCACAGCCACAGCCACAGCAGCGATGGTCACCATCACCACCGCCATCCCAGCAGCAGTGCTGGCAGCAGCCCCCATCCCACGACCATTGCCGCCCTGACGGCGGCGGTTGCGGGCGTGGCAGCCGCCTCGCCGACGCCGGTGTCTTCGCTGCCGATGACGCTGACGCCGGCACTGGCAGCGGCTTCCGAAGACGGCGACGAGGACAACGGCGGCGGCGGCGGCGGCGGCGGCTGGGACCGAGCAGACGACGAGGACGGTGACGGGATACGCGGAGAGAGGAGTGGCTTGGCGGCCACCGCAGGCACCGGCACAGCCGCCGCCGCCGCCACCGCCGCCACCGCCGCTGCCGCTGCCGCCGCCATCAGGCTGGCCAACGAGACGCTGCAACGCATCCAGCGCCAGCAGGAGCGCAACGCGGCGCGCCTGCTGCGGGCGACGGCGGCCGATCTGCACGAGCTGTCGGCGGCCACGGCGCAGCGGCTCGAAGCAGCCCACAGCTCCGTGAGCGAGCGGCTGGACTCGCTGCAAGTGACGGTGACGGCGCTGCGGTCGCTGGCGGCAGCGGCGCAGTCGACCAACCAGCGCTTCACCGCCGAGGCCGAGGCGCTCGCAGCCGAGATTGGCCAGCAGGTGGCGGCGCTCGAGGGCAATCTGAGCGGCGACAACGACGGCGACGGCGACGGCGACGGCGACGGCGACGGCGACGGCGACAGAGACAGCGACGGCGGCCAAGGCCACGGCGACGCCCGCAGCGACAGCGACGCCGGCCGCGGCAGAAAAGACACCATGGCCGTGCAGCAGCAGCGGCTGGCACTGCTGCACGAGCGCGTGCGGACCGGCCACCAGACGGTGCGGGCGCTGAGCGCGCGCGTGGACGCCGTGCGCGACCGCATCCGCAGCTGGGAGCTGGCCGACCAGGCGTGGCAGGAGCGCACGCGCACGCGGCTCACGGTGCTGTGGCTGATCGTGTCCGGCGTGGTCGTGGCGCTGGCCGTGCTGGTCTTCGTCACGGTGCGTGCCTCCGGCGGCCAGCCGGCCGCGGCGGCCAGCACCACCGCCGCTCTGCCCGACTCGGGGGAGCTGCCGCTGCCGCTGCAGCCCGGACAGCCTGGCTACAGCGACCTGGCTGCAGTGCTGCAGTCGGCCCAGCGGAACCACAGCGCAAGGCCGTTTCGGCTGGCGCTCTACGACAACGAGGCTGCTGCCGGCCCGGCCGGCTCTTCCCCGGCCGGGACGCCCGCGGCAGCCGAGGTGCTGGGCCGGCTTTTTGATGAGCTATGATACCTTGTGCGTTTTGCATATTCGGCGTACGAAGAGAGAAAAAAAAAAAGACCTCTCCGTCCGGAGGGAGAGAGCATGATCTCTCTTCGAGGCTTCCCCTACACAATGGTTGCTTTTTTTTTTCCTCATTGGTTCTGGTCATCTAGGCTTTGGCTTCTCCTGTAAGATATGTTTCGTTTTAGTGTAATACAACCAGAATGCAAAGTCATCCATACAGGCAGGATCTCACACATGATCATGCCAATTTTGTTGTGCTACACCATTGTACAAGCGACCAAAATGTCATTCCTGGCCTGGCCCGGCTTGCCGCCCCAGCAGGCCGCGGCGGCCTTTATGCGCGTGATCGGCACTGCCTCGTTGCCGCGTCAGCCGGTTTGTCCTGGAAGGCTACCGACTGCTTCTGTCAGATCAAAGAAAAAAAAGTACATTGAGCTGACAGTCGTTCTAAACCAAGTAAAGTACGCGCCTTTTATTATTCGCCTCCAATGGTGCTTATCTTGCGCTTTGGGTGAGAAAAGCTGCACGGAAGCACACAGGGCCCCAACTCATCTTGTAAGATTGCAGGCAGCTCGCAAGCTGAGCCCTCGTAGCATTGAAAGCCTCCCCAGACAGATAAAAAAAGGATACAGAAAAAGATGGAGCGGCACACATTAGCAAGTCGGTAGTTGTTGCCTACTAAGCTGTCATTGCCCGATACGGCAACCACCAGTGGCCACTGCCCCAGAATCCAGTTCAAGCGTCCCTTGTGTCGTGCCAGTTCGGCGGGGCGCCCTCCCGTCCCGCAGCTGTCAATTTGTGGCTCTCAGATATTATCGCCATCGCCGCTGCATGTTTCTTCTTCGCACGTTGCGCAATATATCTGAGGCTTCACTACAGCAACGAGCAAAACAGCGTTGGGCTGTCAACGTTGCTACACAAGCGTTTCCTTCCTTGGTCATCCGAACTCTCCCCCCCCCCCACTTCCTCATCAGGTCTCCGCTTTCCCTCCTGCGACCTGGTTCCTTCCCTGTTTCTTTTCCCCTCTTCTCTGCCCCCTTGACTCTCGATTTCCCGCTCCCCTCTCCGGCTCGTGCAAGGAAACATGGCAAGCGAAACACCACCACCCAGTAATCGCGGCAGCGAGCTCGCTGCTACTGCTGCCGACACCGACGTCGGCGCGCCTCCTCTCCCCGGCCAAGCTGCGCTGGCTGCGGCGGCGGCAAACGCGCCAGAGGCATTGCCCGCCGGCCAGAGCTTGACCGGAAAGCAAGAGCACTGCAAGTGATTCGAGCCACGCCGCGAGCCCATCCTGCATCTGTATGACGGCTTTGCTGACCCCCCTTGCCGCGCAGACCTCAAGCGAGAACTGCTCGCCGAGCAAGCCAAGAGCGAGATCTCTGAACTCAATTCGCCCACAGCCCTGCGCCGGTTCGGCGCCCCTTTCAAGTCCGAGTTTGGCGAAGTCTCCCCCCTCGACTCGGACCTGCCCATGCTCCGCTACATCTTTGTCCACCATGTCCGCGAGTTCCCCTTCCTCGACAAGGCCCGCGAGAAGGAGTTTTGGCAAGATAAGCTGCAAGTGGTACGAGACGTGCCATGCCCTGCCGGGCTTCTTTCTCTCTCTGCCGCAATGCTGCCTTGCTAATCCAGCCGTCTGCGTTGGCTGCAGTTCCTCGAGTCCTTTGCCAGCAAAAACATTTCCTCCTCCGAAGACCGCCTCGAGGAGACCAAGCGCCGGAAGCTGGCGCAAAAGGCCCAGAAGCTTGTTGAGCTGATGATGGTATCGGGCATCCGCACCTCTTCCGGCTTCGAGGAGCGCATCCGCTTCACCGAGCTGGAGATTGTCGACCGGGATGCCATTGCCACCGGCGTCCTGGCGGCCATGCCGGAAGGCCATTTCGTGAACGGATGGGACGTCAACGTGGCCGGCGTGCGTATCACGTCCGTGAAGCGCAATGTCCGCTATCACAAGCATGCAGTGAGCTCGCCACGCCTCCTCATCTTCCCATGCGCGCAAGTCTTAACCAGAGATGATAGGAATTCCTATTAAGAATAGGAAGAAAGGGCGAGCAGCCCATCTTCGTCGGTCGACGCTACGGTGACTTCAGCCGCCTTCAAAAGGCGCTGCGGAATGAGCTGCCCGGCCGTGTCCTTGCTCCCATTCCCAGGAAGAACAAGACAAGCACGACGTCTGGCATCATGAGCAGCTTCATGGGGGGAAATGACTCTGACGTCTCGTCTGTCTCATCCGCGTCCACGCAAGTGACAAGTCCGAATACCAATGGGGGGGTGGGAAGCATGGGGGATTCGCTCAAAGCGCTTTCTGTCCGAGGTTTGTTACTCTCTCCGTGATTCCCGTATATCCTGAAATCCCCGTATTTAGATTCGGGGTTGTGCCAGCTGACAGACTGCACAGAACATCGCAGATCCGGCTCCTCTACTTCCGCCATGGGATCGTCTCCGCGTCCTTCGGCCGACAGCTCACGCATGAGCTACAGCCCTGTCCTGCACCAGACAGAGTCAAGGCAGCAAGAGGTACACTGGTGGTCCTGTATTTTTTTTTTTTTTTCCTTTTTCCTTTTTCCCCATGGTGAGCCTTAAAGTGCTAACGCGCGAAACTCACAGAACGTCGTCCTGTGGCGCGAAAGCCAACGCATATCACTCAGAGCGTATCTGCGAACTCTCTTGCAGAATCCGGCAGTCGCTCGCACCAAGGCGCTGCAGGAATTTCTCACCAAAGATCCGGTCAACCCGAGCCGTGCCGACTTGGAAGATATCGAACGGAGAAAGCAGGCCGATAAAAAACGGCTGGACGAGCAGAAGAAGTTTTACGAAATTGCGCGCAAACGCGCCGCCGACCTTGACGTCTACATGGAGCAGTAAGATGACCCTGGCTTGAAAAAGGCACCCTGGGGGGCCGTGTTAACACAGCGGGCTTGCAGATTCCGTCAAGATATCGTCGAACGTAACGGCTTGACAATGCTCTTCCAGGAAATCAAAGAGAAGCAAACCATTCAAGATCTGAGCGTCCAGTACCAGAAATTTGCCGAGTGGCTGCGGATCGAGGTTGCTGCTACCATCTACCATCTCTTCTTGGCGGAAGACAACTCGCCCGAGCTCTTTGCACAGGCAAAACGCATCCACTCCCTCATCCCCTACACGGTCATTAAGAATGTCATCCGTGTGGCCAACCCCGCCGCCGTCATGTCCGGGGTACTGGATATCTTCCTGGCACAGCCCTTTGGCGCGAGGTCGCTGATGCAGCGCATCTTCTCACTCACGCTCAACGACGGCATCCGGAATTTCCAGAGGTCCATTGATTCTTTGGCGAGCAAGATTGGCGATCCCGTCTTTGTCACCAAGCTCAAGGCCTACACCGATGCGGAGGCGTCGGTGAAGGAGATCATCCGCGAGGAAGCAGAGAGAGATGATGTTGATCTTATTGTCAGCATCCTGCGGTCGGAGCTCCTGGAGCCAGCGCTCACTCCGGAGCAGATTGGACGCCTCTACAACGCGTACGTTGCGTTCAACTCGGCTGTCGAAAACATTGACGAGGAGCTCAAGCAAGGCGCACAGCTCTTCTCTTACCTGAAGCAGCTCCTGAAGCTGTACATACGGCAGCGCGACAAGACCATGATGCTGAGCCTCATTGAGGAGCCGGTGACGCTGTCGCTCTTCCGTGACCTTTTTACCATTTTCTACGAACCGCTTGTGCGGGTATACAAGTCCGCCAACGTCTACAGCAGCGTCACGGACTTTTCTGATTTTGTCAACGACATGATACAGGTGGTGGAAAACTGCCGTGAGCAGGACGCATCCGCCGACCCGAACAAGACGGTGCAGGCGTTTATCGACCTGTGCCAGCGGCACGAGCACAACTTTTACAAGTTTGTGCATGAGATACACACGCACGACAACGGCCTGTTCACACAGCTGATGGGGTGGATCGAAGGCATACTCGAGTTCCTCCGCAAAGGGCCCAAGAACGGCACTCTGGACATCAACGCCGTGTTCACAGGCGCTGTCGGCATGGGCAGCCTGGACAAGGACAAGGCCATTTCCGAGATCAACGCCCTGATCGCCTGGCAGGAGGATCGCAAAAAGTGGCACCAGGACAAGACGCGCCAAAAGATGGCGGCCGAGGGCTCGGTCGGCCGCGGGCTGGGCATGGACGGAGAGGCCGGCCTCGGCATTGGCATTGGGGGCGACTCGCTGTCGGCCGTGCCCGGCGGGTTTTCCGCTGGCGACTTTGGTCTCCATGAAGCCGACCTGGAGGAGATGGGCTACGACGAGGACGACGACTCCATGGATGAAGCCGCACAGGAGGACGAGGACGACCTGGACCCGATTGAGAGTGAGCGACGGCGGCGGGCCAAGCAGCGGGAGCGACTGCGGCGGACGGCGGGCGAGCCAGTCAAGCCGGAGGTCAAGGAAATCTACAAGCTGAAGGAGAACTTTTTGGCGATGCTGCGCTATGTGCTGGCGGAGTGACGGATCAATGTGGACAATCAAAAACAATACAGGTACAACAAACAGGTACAACAAACAGGTACACTGTCATGACTCGGCGTTGGATATCGATGGTCTCCTCCTGGCGTTGATTTCGGTTCGATGTCGTTGTAGATAGCCTTTTCTAAACCAGCAGTGAGGATTACTTGTGTAGATAAATTGTATACACCAGGACGCACTAGGATACACCGTTATCGTCGGCAGCCGTTCGGCAAAGCAGTCAGCGCGCGAGAAGGAGGCAGGCGCCGATGGCCAGCGTGGAAAGTGGAGTAATGAGAAATGACACAACGTAGATTGGCTGGCTCTGGCCTATGTCCGGCCTGAGAGAGGAGCGTCCGCTGTAGTGTGTTGCGGCGCCCTGGGGGAAATATATGGGGCACGCGCACCTTCCGGCCTGGGGCGGACGGGTCGGAATTGTGCGGTTGCCCTTTTTAACCATTAATCCTCGATCTAAGGGATCGTTGGCATTTCTGACGAGCTTCCTCTCGCTCTCTCGCTCTCTCGCTCTCGCCCTCTTCTCCGTCACTTCTTGCGCGCAGCCCTTTTCACGCTTCAGAAACCACAACCCGACCGCACTCTCGGCCGTCTGTTTGGGGGCCTTTTTTTTTTCCGCCGGCCTGCACCCCCACTCTCTCCGAGTTCCTCGGCGTCACAGGCTCTTTTTCTCCCTCCTCGTTCCCTCCGACCTCCCAGCCAAAAAGCAGCTTGTGGGACGAAGGCGGTTCTTTGCAACGACACAATTGAGGCAGTACATCCTTCTAGAAAGAGACACGAGCCAGAATTGGCTGCAGGCACGACAGCAGACGCTTGATTTAGAAATCAGAGAGAACCCTAGCCTTTGTGTACCTCTTTTCGCGGTTCAACGGGTTGCCGTCGAGGGTTTCGATCGATTCACCATGTCGTCGGCCAGAGCTTGGAAGCGGTTGGCAGCCGTTGCCAGACCAGCAGTACGTGCTTCCCTCTTCCTCCCTGGTTCCCCTCATGGGGGGGGTATGAGCGTGACCGGCTCAATATGGCGGCTGACAAGGGGCGGTTTGTAGTTCCAGTCCACTCGGAGCTTCTCCTCCACGCGACCTGCCGGTAAGCAACACGGTTCAAATCAAAAAAGGCCGACGGAAGACGGGCGGAGAAGAGAATGCTGACGGTGGTGTGTACAGCTCGCGTTATCGCAAACGGCCCTCTGCGCGCAAAGGAGGCGTCCTCGTTTGTGAGCACCAAGTATGCGGTCATTGTACGTCTGCCTCCGCCCTGCGTGCCGTTTTTTGCCCATGAGACATGATGGGCCTGCCTGTCCTTGCGTGTCCCTGCGCTGACCCGTGCCAGGACCACGAGTACGATGCTCTTGTCGTCGGCGCCGGCGGCTCCGGTCTTCGTGCCGCGTTCGGTCTGGCCGAGGCTGGCTTCAACACGGCCTGTATATCCAAGCTCTTTCCCACGCGGAGCCACACCGTGGCCGCCCAGGGCGGCATCAACGCGGCTCTCGGCAACATGCACGAGGACGACTGGCGCTGGCACATGTACGACACCGTCAAGGGCTCCGACTGGCTCGGTGACCAGGACGCCATCCACTACATGACCCGCGAGGCCCCGGCCTCCATCGTGGAGCTGGAGAACTACGGCTGCCCCTTTTCGCGTACCGAGGAGGGCAAGATGTAAGCCAAAGCCAAGCCGGTCTGGGGTTTGGGATCTGGGATCTGGGATCTGGGACCTGGGACCTGGGACCTGGGATCTAGGATCTGGGATCTGGGATCTAGAATGTGGTGGCCGGACGCATGTCGAGCAGGGACGCTAACAGACCACATCAGCTACCAGCGTGCTTTCGGTGGTCAGTCGCGCGCCTATGGCAAGGGCGGCCAGGCTTACCGCTGCTGCGCTGCCGCGGACCGTACCGGCCACGCGCTCCTCCACACCCTGTACGGCCAGTCGCTGCGCCACAACACCAACTACTTTATCGAGTACTTTGCCATCGACCTGATCATGCAGGACGGCGAGTGCCGCGGCGTGCTGGCCTACAACCAGGAAGACGGCACTCTGCACCGCTTCCTGGCCAACCACACCGTTCTGGCGACCGGTGGCTACGGCCGTGCCTACTTCAGCTGCACGTCTGCGCATACGTGCACCGGTGACGGCATGGCCATGGTTGCGCG
The DNA here is from genome assembly GCA_019925645.1 of Graphilbum cf. rectangulosporium. NCBI lineage: Eukaryota > Fungi > Ascomycota > Sordariomycetes > Ophiostomatales > Ophiostomataceae > Graphilbum > Graphilbum cf. rectangulosporium. The sequence continues at coordinate 86,467 of JADHKI010000039.1, forward strand.
TGCCGGCCTGCCGAACCAGGATCTCGAGTTTGTCCAGTTCCACCCGACGGGCATCTACGGAGCCGGCTGCCTGATCACCGAGGGCGCGCGTGGTGAGGGCGGCTACCTGCTGAACAGCGAGGGTGAGCGCTTTATGGAGCGTTATGCGCCGACGGCCAAGGACCTGGCCAGCCGCGACGTTGTGTCGCGGTCCATGACGCTGGAGATCCGCGAGGGCCGTGGCGTCGGCCCCGACAAGGACCACATCTATCTGCAGCTGAGCCATCTGCCGGCCGAGGTGCTGGCCGAGCGCCTGCCGGGCATCTCGGAGACGGCCAGCATCTTCTCGGGTGTGGACGTGCGCAAGCAGCCCATCCCGGTTCTGCCGACTGTGCACTACAACATGGGCGGCATTCCCACCAAGTACACGGGCGAGGTGCTGACCATTGACGAGAACGGCGCCGACAAGGTGGTGCCGGGCCTGTACGCCTGCGGCGAGGCCGCCTGCGTGTCTGTGCATGGCGCCAACCGCCTGGGTGCCAACTCGCTGCTGGATCTGGTCGTCTTTGGCCGTGCCGTGTCGCACACGATCCGCGACACCTCGTCGCCCGGCCAGAAGCTCAAGCCGCTGCGTGCCGACGCCGGTGCCGACGAGATTGAGTTCCTCGACAAGGTCCGCACCTCGGACGGCCCCAAGCACACGTCGGAGATCCGCCTGGCCATGCAGAAGACGATGCAGACGGACGTCAGCGTGTTCCGCACCCAGGAGAGTCTGGACGAGGGTGTCAAGAACATCACCGAGGTCGACAAGACCTTTTCACAAGTCGGCATCAAGGACCGCAGCATGATCTGGAACTCGGACCTGGTCGAGACTCTTGAGCTCCGGAATCTGCTGACCTGCGCGTAAGTTGGCGCATGCTCTTCTCTCACGCCCCCGCCCCCGCCCCCATTCCGACGCCTTACTGACTGACTGAATTAGCGTCCAAACCGCCACGTCGGCTGCCAACCGCAAGGAGTCGCGCGGCGCCCATGCCCGCGAGGACTACCCCGAACGTGATGACGTCAACTGGATGAAGCACACGCTGAGCTTCCAGAAGACGCCGCACGGCCCTGTCGAGCTCAAGTACCGCAAGGTCATCAGCACAACCCTGGACGAGAACGAGTGCAAGCCCGTGCCGCCGTTCAAGCGTGTGTACTAAACGGCTCCGTCGACCCGTTCCCGCCAGCCACCCACAGAAGCAGCAAGAGGAAGGGTGTTGTTGGGGGGCGGGCGAGGGACTCGATTGGCCGATGACATTGCGAGCAGAGCACGGAGCGTTCGAGGGACAAGCCCATGTTCGGGTTCCGGCGACTGTCGGACAGACCCGCGTTTTGATTGTCCTCAATTGCGGGCAGGACTCTGGGGGGGGGGGGGGCTGTTTGCTTTTGGAGGAGACTGCAACCGAGCAGAAAGTAGGGGCCGGCACAATCGTTGACCACGGCTGCCGGACCTGTGAAGGACATGCCAACTAGAGATGGAGTAGGGAATAGTTTCATTTTCTGTTTACAGCCTTTTGAAGCCAGCACCGAAACCAAGGAATAAAAAAGAAATGAAAATATTCAACGCAAGCAGCAGTCAGGACTCTTGCTTTTTCAGGCGAAGGCACTGCATATGGATATCAAACGGGTACGAAACACGAAAAACAAGGAAAAAACACACGAAAAAGCAGCCAGAGCGTAAACATGTAAAAGCCAGCACGCCGTTCCCACTCCGATGCAGCACTCTCCTTTCGCGTCTCACAAAATGCCCTCCCCTCCCACGCCGCCTAGCTGGATGTTGGCGGCACGGCGGCAGTCTTAACTGTCTCAATCTGTATTCCGTGCTCCGCCTCGCCATCAGTGTGCTGTGTGGCACCGGGTCCAGCAACTCCAGCACCGGCTCCCGCCCCTGCTCCCGGTCCCGACCCGGCATCGGTTTGGGCCTGGGCCTGGGCTTGGGCCTGAGCCTGGACCCGGGCAAGGTTGTGGGCTTCGGCGGCGGCGGTCCCGGGGGCGACACCGGCGGCGGTTTGCTCGGCCACGCCCGGCGCGTCGCCAGGACCAAAGTGCTGCCGTTCGGCGGCGACCCAGCGGAGAAAGAGGGGCACGTCCTTGGCGATGGCGGCGGGCACCATGAGCTTCTGCAGCCAGTAGGGCAGAACGCCGAGGGCGTGCGAGACGGTGGCCATGACCCATTCGATCTCGTGGCTGTCGTGGTGGCCGTAGCCGCCGGCCGAGGGCAGCACGCGCACGCGCTCGACGCTGGCGTAGGCGCCGACGACGACGTCGGGGCGGCGGGTGACGAGGGCGGCCTGGGGGGGCGCGGCGCGGGGGAAGTCGGCAATGGTGACGCTGGCAATGAGGAACTCGCGCGACGTGGGCACCTCGGGGGTGCCGACGGCGTCGCAGCACATTTGCAGGGCGGCAAAGGCGCGGTCGTTGAGCGCAATGGGGCTGATGTGGTGGCGCGTCTCGACAACGGCCAGCGAGAAGTTGGACCAGCGGCGGCCGGCCTCGACGACGCCGTCCGGCTGCAGGGCCGCGGCCGCGGCCGGCCACACCAGCGCCTCGCGCGACGCGGAAATGGCCGGCGTCATCGCGTCCTCGGTGACGGCGTGCTGGTCCTTGATGAACGCGCGGAACTCGGCCCACGAGGCCGAGCCGCCCACCGGCGCGTCGCGGTGCCGCGACCGGCGCGCGATCCACGTCTCGGCCTTGACCTTTTGCAGGCTCTTGGGCGCCAGCGCCGCCGCCGGCGCCGCCACCGCCGCCACCGCCGGCTTGCCCACCACGCGCTGCAGCAGCTCCACGTGGGCTGTCTCGCGCCCGGGCCCGCCAATGGCTGCGCCCCGGTACGTCTTGCGCGTCTTGTGGCTCCAGACGTGGCGGTCGTCCACCGTGTCGATAAACGGCACCGCCTCCTGCAGCAGTGCCAGGAGAAACGGCGCTAGATCGTCCGCGCTGGCATCCTGCGGCGGCAGCTGGCTCATCGACAGGCCCCGGAGCCGCAGGAGCGGGCCGAGTTGCCCGTCGGTCATGTTGACGATGCGCCTTTTTCGGAGACTCGTCGTTTTCCACCCGCTCGCTTTGCGTCTGGCTATGGCTTGCGGCTGTGCAGACGCTTGCTTGTTGATGTTGTTGTAAAACAAGGCTGGCGGTGCTTTTGTGACGACAGCTTTTGGTTTCCTTTGTCGACAGCGTATGTTTCCTTTGTCAGCTTATGTCTTGTCAAGAGCTTGTGTTTTGTTTCTGTTGTTTATTCTCACGACTGCAGGCTCGAGATGTGGAATCTTTCCCGTCCGCTCCTTCCCTTTAGGCACCTTACCCTTCCCCCCCCTGCAACACTACTCGGCAGGTAAGATACGCTTCTGGTTTCAAGCGCTCGGGGAAGCTGCGACGTCTAGCCCTGCGCCACAGCCTCGGAAGGCGCGTTCCTCGTAGGGACGAGCGCAACCCGCGGCCGGATACGAGTACGAGCGGCCGAGCTGCGGTGAGCTTTGTCAAGTGCCGAATCGAGGCGTCTTGCGATCCCATCTTTTCTAAACGTCTCTCATCTCACTCGATCTGCCATTCCTGCCACACTTCCCAAAAGTATATCGTATTAAAAGTGTTTCGTATGCATCTATTATTACAAGACTCGCCCTTTCAAGAAGAAATGATGATTCGCAGGTGGTGTGTCTTTGCTTTAAAAAAGGGGGGGGGGGGGGGGCGGGGGACTGTCTACGCCTTCTCCCGGCGCTCCCAGTGGATGATGGCCGGCTCGAGGGGCCGCGAGAAGAGCGAGGCATAGTCGGTGCCAATCACGTTGTTGCTGCCGTCGACGTTGCGGAACTTGAACAGCCGCACAACCTCGGCGAGAATGGTCTCCAGCTGCAGCGTGGCAAACTGCTCGCCGATGCAGCGGTGGCGGCCGGCGCCAAAGGGCAGGTAAGGCGAGGCGGTGCCCTTGCTGACCAGGCCGTAGCCGTAGTCGATCTTCTCGTCGTCGTCGTCACTGCGCCCCAGGCGCGGCGCGTTCTTGGCGTCCTTCTCCCACCGGTGCGGGTCCCACTCGTCGGGGTTGGGGAAGTACTCCGGGTCGCTGGCCGAGACGCCGGGCGCGGCGAGCAGCGTGTGGCTCTCCGGGATGACGTACTTGGTGCCGGGCACCGGCATCGGCTGCTTGACGGCACGCATGATGGAGTGGATCGGCGCATGCAGGCGCAGCGTCTCCTTGATAATGGCAATGTGCAGCGGCAGGCGCGCCAGGTCCTCGTACTTGAGCGGCGGGAGATCGGCACCCAGCACGCGCACCTGCTCCTCGTACAGCTCCTCCATAATGTCCGGCCGCGAGGCCAGCAGCACCATGATCCAGGAGCTGGTCGACGACGAAGAGTGCTGGCCGGCCATGAGAAGCGCAATCATCATGTGCGCGACCTCGTGGTCGGGCACCGGGCGGCCGTCCTTGTACGTCGAGTTCATCAGGTGGAACATCATGTCCTGCGCGCCCTTCTCGCCGCTGGCGCGGCGCCGCTTGATCGTGTCCATGTAGAGCTTGGCCACGGTGCGTTGTGCGTGGTCGCGCCGGTTGTTCCACGGCAGCGGCGCCCAGTGCAGCATAAAGTTGATGGGGCTGAAGCCCATGTCCAGGTCGTGGTACAGGTCGGCCAGAGACTCGTCAAACTGGTCGCGGATTTCCTTGCCCTGGAGCGCGTGCGAGGCCGTGAAGATGGTGATCTGGGCCATCTTGGGCGGTATGTTGACGTTGCCCGATTGGCCCTTGAAGTCCGCACTGCGCTTGAAGTAGTTCCTGACCTCGTCCGAGATGATCGGCACGTAGCTCTGGAAGGCTTCCGTGGTCAGGGCAATTTTCATAAACTGAGCAAGTTAGCCGGTGCTTTGGGGGGAGAACAGAAATTTAAATAAACCGGAACACCCCGACAACAACAAACCTTCTTCTGTTCCATGAGCTTCGAGTTCGGACAGTCGTACACAACATCCTTGCCAAACACAGGCGTCGTCAGGACGGTGTAGATTTCCTCTGCGCACACATCGCTAATCTTGCCGTTGAGAATAAAGTTGTTGCCCGAGGGGCCCAGGCAGCAAGTCGTCTTGCGGCCGAGGAGGATAAACGTAAAGACATCGCCGTACTGCGCCTGTCAGCCAGAATTCTCCGACACATGCAAAAAGACGGCCAAATTCCCATAAACATGTGAAATATGACAGAGAGAGAGAGGCGAGGCGGCCGGCCTACCTTGGCGCGGTTCTCCCGGAAGAAGCGCGGCGGATCCATGCCGTATGTGATGGTGCTGCCGACCAGGGGCAGCCAGTGGAAGACCATGGGCGGCTCGTTGGGGTTCTTGAACAGCACCTGGCGCAGCACGTTGAGCGTGACAATCACGACCAGCGACGCCAGCACCACGACGCCGACCTGCGAATAGGTTCCCAGGGCGGCGAATTTCAGGGACAGCGGCCCTGCCATGTCCTGGAGAACGCCCATGTTTGGCGGTGGTGCACGACACGGAGCAGCAAAAGAGGGAGGAAAAAAAAAGGTGCAGGAAGCAAAAAAGACGGCTTCCGTCTGAAAGAAAGAGGGTGGCAAGCGTAGAGTGCTCGCGGTCGGTGAGAAGGACAACGGCAGAGGGCCTTCTTGAGTCGGGCAAAAGGGGGCTCCCAAAAGAGTCTAATATAAGCTGGACGACACGCTTTCCTTCGCGAGGGCGGTCAAGACAAGACGCGGCAGAATGAAAAAATCCCCATTGAGAGCGGTGTGTCGTATTCGTATCGCAAAGTACACTTGCCATGGTCTGCCCTATGAAAAGGTACCTGGGGGCCAGCTGGAACCCCTATTTCATCGTTCCATCTCAGTAGCCAGATCATGCTAGATGCACTGCCAAATCAGCCGTTTCTCTCTCGTCCCTTCTGCCGCCTGCTGCTAAACCCACTACGCTGCTTTTCCAAGCCGTTGTGAGTGCTCATGCCGCGCCTGTCTTTTCGAGCCTGCCGCGCTCAGCACATCCACTCATCGTCTCATCAAGACGGTCAAAAGACGCGCCATGATTCGCGCAGCACCAGCTGGCATCGTACTCGTACTCGTACTCGTGATCTCACTGGCTTTACAACGCATCTGTGTACACGAGTACGACGGAGTCTAAAGTGCTTATTATCAAAAAGCGAGACCGTTGAAAGTGCTTATATCAAAAAGCTACGGAGACCGTTGAAAATGCTTATTATCAAAAGCTACGAAGACCGTCGAAAGTGCTTATTGTCAAAAAGCTGTCATAAACCTTAAGAGTATGATTAAAGTAGCGACTAAGTGCTACGTTTGCTTGATGCCACAAGTTTTGAACGATAACGCTGTCCGGATATCTTGGTACTCCTTTAGTCCTGAGAGAATGCACGCCAATGAAATCAACACCGCAGCCCAATGCTATGACCAAACACAAATGCTTGTAGATGCGAGAATGCAAAAATGCGGAAATGCGGAAATGCGAGAATGCGGGAATGCGGGAAATGCAACGACACAAAAAGGAAAGGTGGGAGAGAGACTGCGTCGACAGGCCCGATCCCGCCCAAAAACTCAGTCGATAGCCCACCAGCCAAAGTCGGCGTCGACGTTGATCCACTGGCCCTTTTCGACTGCGGCTTCCCAGCCCATCATGACGGCGAGCAGCCGGCACCCTGTGGCGCTGGCCGCGCAGACAATCTTGTCGCTGGCCCCGGCCAGAACGGCCAGGTCCATCACGTAGGAGCGGCCCACCAGGTTGCGCAGCTGAAAGGCCTCGACGGACGCCGGAGCCTTGGCCGCCGCGTCATGGGCGCCGCCTGTGACGCCCGACGCTCCTGTTCCCGACACCACAACCGAGGCAGCAGCGGCCGGCGCCACCGAGTCGAGAGCAGAGCGTCCGAGGTTCCAGAACATGGCCGAAAAGAAGCCGCCTTCCCAGCCAAACGTCTCGTCGACATAGCGGTAGATGACGCCGCCGTCGTTTGCGTCCTTGGGCGGCGGCTGCACGGTCGCGAGCTGGATAAAGTCTTGCGCACGGGCAGCGCCCGCAAATTCGCTCGACTTGTACACCAGGGGGTCGTCCGAAGCGAGCAACGTCAGCGAATGGCCACGTGCCAGCTGTCCAGCGGCGGTGTGCTGACTGCTGGCATACTGCGCCTCGAGCGCCTCGTAGGCCTTTTCTGCGTAAATGTTCAGGGGTATGTATGATTCCTGGTACTGAAATTCAAAGGGGTGCCGGTCGCCGCGGCGGACGTGCACGCCGACAATGGTGCCATGCGCGTCCTTCGCCCCCAAGCTGATGGACTGGCCATCATCTACACGCGTCTTGGCTTTGAGTTGCTTGATGCGGCCCTGCACATTGGCAGCGTCTTCTCTCTGCAGGCGGAACAATGACTCGTAGCCTTGGCGAGCCAGGCGGAAAAAGTACTTTGTGTGCGCTTTCGCCGCTTGAGGCGTCTCGTCCGTGTCCGGGGAGAGAAACTCCCGTGCCGTGTCCGGGGTGACCAGAAGGTGCCGGGCTTCCCACGGGCAGGGCAGGATCTCGTGTCGCAATGGCGGCCGGCAATCGGCCGTGGGCGGCAGAGCAAACATCTTGGTGTACCTGCCGTACGCCCATCGCGTGTCGTCGATGAAAAAGTGCCGTCCCTCATTCTTGGCCACGGCATAGGCCATCCAGAGAGTCATCAGTGTGCGGCCAAGACCGGCTTCCGCCGAGTCCAAGACAAAGGTCATGCTGCTGTGGCACACGGGGAGGCCCGGGATATTGCTCTTCGCCTCGCCCACGAGCTCGCCGCCCTCTGCTTGTTGGCTAAGCAGCGTGCCGATGGATATGCTTCCGGGGAGGTAGCCGGCCAGCTCGGCCTCGTGGACATCGACAAAATCACTGTCATGTGATCTATCCGCAAACGGCGTGTGGGACAGGATCTGCTTCTTGGCCTTGCGAATACTACCTCCAATGTTGTCAATGCTTGCCCCGTAGCCGCTTTGGCGCAACACATCGACGCGGGTGGCCACCTTGCGGCACTTTGCGCACATGTCGACGTAGTCCTTGTTCGCCAAGGGGAACTTGGCGTTTGGTGGGATGGATACAGTCCACTTTGTGCGCCCACGGCTATCGCCAACAATAACAGGTGTTGGGAACCTGGGCAGGTCGTCCCTAGTGACGAGCTCATACGCATCCTCGTTCCCGTGGACGCGGAGGGGCCAGGTAAAATGATGAACGTTGCCGGACGCTTTGGGGCTCGCCTGTAGCCACCACATTCCGGTAAGAGACAGGTAAATTATGAAGATGCCGGTAATGAACAGGACAGCCCGATACGCCTTTTTGCGCCGCGGCGAGTTCAGCGACTTCTTGGGCCGGGGGACCAGCTGTGGCAGGCCTGGCGAAGGCGGAGGCGAGTTGAAAACCAGGTGGTTGAAGCTGAAGCGGGATGACGTGGACGACAGTGGACCTTTTTCGTGTGTATAGGACGTCGTCCGCCGCAAGTTCATCCTCTGCGGAGTGGTAATCATCTTCTTGTGCGTCGAGCCACTGAGATCGAGCGTCGGCGGCATGGTGTATTGCGCTCTCATGATGGAGCAATGGTGTGAAGGTGAAATAATTAAAATAGAGTTACAGATATAAGACGACGGACAGTGTAAGCGAGAGCAGGTCTGCGGCAGCGGCGGCAGCGGCAGCGGCAGCGGCGGCGGCCGTGGTCGAGGCGGTCAAGGAAGAAGAATAGGCAGGGCTCGGGGAGAAAGGCGAGGGATTTTCCTCTGATCCGCTTGCTTGCCTCAGCCCAAACGGCATGTAAAGACGGAGATGGAGCACAGCTCCCGGTTGTAGAGTGAAGTGATCGATAATGAAGCAAGGTCAGAAAGCAGCTGGAGAAGGAAGGCGCAAAAGGAGTGAAGGTGAAGAAGAAAAGTTAACCGAAGACGCCGAAGACGGAAGGTCGGTGACTCGAAAAACGTTCACGCCTCATTTGCCGTGCCGGACCCTCTGATCAACATGGAAAGCGGCAAAGGGCAGGCAGAGAGACAGAGAGGCAAAGGCAGTGCGTGCAAGCTCACACCGTAACTTTATTTTCCCTTTGATTCCCCGCCGGCAGTGCCCATCTTCATATGGTGGAGGATGTGGATGGGATTGTCAATGCCACAGGCCGATACTAGAGAATATAAATACCGGGGTGTGTTGGTGGGACGGCACAGACGTCATATCACGGGAACGACGAGGATTTGTTCAATGTCCCCAGATCCCTTTTCTCTGGCCGTTTTGTCTGGATTACCCCTTGGGTATAAATGGCCCAGAAAAGCAGGAATGTGAGCCCCCCCCGGGGCAAAAAGCAAAAAAGTAGAGAACCACAAAACCGGGAGACGAGGAAAGGGAAAGACAACCTGGAATCACAGAATTCATCCGTTGGTGTCTCAGGAGCTGGTTGGACAGGGGGAAAAAATAAACGCGGGAGAGGGGGGGGGGCCTGGCCGCACACAGCTACGAGAGAGTGTGAGAAGTGCCTGCTCTGTTTGATGAATGGCTTGGTGGCCTTTCTCGTGTGTTCGTGTGGCGCGGGATCGCTGGGTACGACGTAATGATTTGGAGGAACTCGTAGACTGCCCACGGCCTGTTGTGAGCCGCCCGTTGCAGGGTTGTTATTGGCCTGTTGCAGGGATTTGCCGTGCCTGTCTTGCCAGTGGGCAGATCGTGAAGGCTAAGCTTGCTAGAAGCAGCCTCCGGAATTGGCGCCGCAAAAACACAGGGACCCCCTCGCACTCCATAAGTTACCCCTTTTTGGGAATTTCTCCACTGGCCATGACAGTTTTGGGGGGCTGCGTATGATGCGTGACGTAGCTCGTTTGCCCAAAGATGGGCGAGTGGGTGCACTTTGAGCGACCTCGAAAGCTGGAACACAATGCAAGAAATGTTGCCAAGAATGGGCGAGGGTCGTTTCGACCGAAGCCAGCCCGACTCCACCGGTCACACACAGGACAGCTTTACTGTGGTGTGTGTCTTCTGCTTGATATGTAGGAGGACGTGTGTGCGATCATAAAAGCATGCCTCTTTCTGACAAACATCTTAGGAAGTGTTGCAAAAGAGGGCCCCGTCAAGCGACTGAGAAAGTGAAGCCGTGACGAGAGACTTGGGCAAAAAGCGTTGCTTTGCAAAAGTTGGCAAACCAGGGGGGGGGGGGGGGGTGGAGGGCAGGGGTTCTTGAAAAACAGTGATCCGCCAGAAAGCAGAGAAGCGAGATCAATATCTTACATAGGACACAGCGATGCTCTGAGAAAGAGAAAAAAACATCCAGCACGGCAGAATCAACGGTTGGCAGCACGACGCACAAGCAATGATGCAAAAGACCTGAAACACGAAACAAGAACGCGCCCCGTTTTCTCGACCAACAAATTCATCTGATGTCCGTCATGCCTGCCGCCAAGCACAACATCAGGCTGTGTGCAGGCGCCGTAGCTACGGGAAAGATGGCGGTTCAACGCTCTTTCCTAACCGCCCAGGCATTTTTGCCTCGTTGCACATCGTAACAGGAAGGAGTTAGTGTCTAGCCCACACGTATCTTATACATGTACACGTAAGAAAGATGCTCCTTCTGCACAGTATTTACCCTGAATGGGCGAAATCCGGTTTCTTGACCCTACTGTTTGGTACGGAGCGGTGGCCACACCTCCCTGGATGTGTTAAAACGGGACGTGCTCAGCCATGACTTGGTAACCGATCCTTTCCTAGTTGGAAACAGAAGCTCGCAACTTGAAACGCGTTAAAATTTTAAAAGCAAGAACGATCGGCTTGTTAGCTGCCCCCGCCTTGTCTTACCAGGCCCAGAAAAAAAAAAACCAAGAAATTAGTACATGTGGCAGGTGGCTAAGCGAGAACCCATGCTTTCTGACTCTGCACTTGCCTCATCAGTAGACTTTTTGTAAAAAGGGAGCTATCGTGCAAAACGGAGTACGCATACGTCAACCCATCCATCCTTCCAGCATGCAGCAGCACAGGAGGAACGCCAGCTGGTGCGAAAAACAAATCAAAACTTCCAAAGTGGCCCCAATCTTTTTTCCCGGGTGTTCCGCCGCATGGAAATGTCTGTCAGGTGATGCATTGAGAGCAACTTAACCCCACACTACCGCAAAGGCGCAAAGTGATTTTGGAAATGAGAGCACAGGATGTGGAAGAATCGCCAAACGTTGCCAAACGGGTTCGCAACAGTTCGGGGCCACAAGCATCGTCGTGACCATTTGCCACAGCGAAGCACAGATTTCACAAACACAGAAACACGCAACGTACTCCGTAGATTGAATCAGATGGCACGCGTAACACTTTTGTTATTAAACACGACAGTCGCGTTGTCGTTGGCCAAAGGCATACTGTGCCACTTGTCTCTCTCAAAAAAGAACGGTCTCTCTCCCCTACAAATACAATCCAACACATCGTGAAACTCTCGCCTAGGCCTGGTATCCTTTCCTCCTTCGTCGCCAGACGAGGGGAGTTCACTCTTCATGTCGCCAAATCCCTGCTTGCGTACCATTTTCTTCCCTTGCCACCAAACTGAGCATATGAAAGAGCAGAAAGGCTTCATACAATAAACGAGAGAAATCCAAGACGAGAACAATACAGTATAGTACACGCAAAAAAAGTCGGGTATAAAATAATAGACACAAAGAATAGAATGCGCAGCAGAAAACAAAACAAAAAAGAGTAACAAAAAAAACAAAACAAACTGGTCCCGAAGAAAGATCAAAACACGAGCTCGGCGCCGTTGCCTTTTGTTGCACGTGCAACCCCGGAAAATCACCGGCGTAGAGTGAAAACCCGCGTGCGCGCCCTTAGTTCGCGCCAAACGACTACACCTCAAGTGTGACGGGTGCGGCGGACTCATTGACTAGCGAGGCAGCCTGGTGCAAAGGCTCAATCAGCGGCGCTTCGGCTAGCACATCGGCCTTGGAACCACCAAGAGCCACCCGGACGCTGCCGCGGTTGCCTCGGACGATCAGGCCAGTCTCGACACGGTCCTGGATCATCTCATCCAGGATGCGGCTCATTTCGTCGACACTCTTTGTCCGCGTACGCGGGAAGTCGCCCGCGCTTTGGCGCTTCATGGCCGCGCCGGTCTTCAGGTCAGACTGTCGTCGGTGCGGTTGCGGCGTCGGCGGCAGAGCCATGGCAGGCGGGCTGCCGGGGGACTCGAGAAGCTGCGAAGCCCGAACCTCTGCCCGTGAATCCACGCGGTCGGCGTTGTCGCGCGACCTCGCGGCGCTCCGCAGTGCCGACAGCATCCGGTCCTTGTCGTCCAGCCTGGCGCGGAGCTCGGCGATTTCTGCGTCTTTTTCACGGATGACCGCCGACACGCTGTGGTCCTCGCCCACCATGATGCCCTTGCTTGATGCGCCGAGTCCCACGGACGCCCGCGACGAGCTGGCACGCCGTGCCTGCAGCAGCCGTTTCTCCAAGGTGGCAATGTACCGGTTCTTGTCGGCCAGGTCGGCCTGGAGTGCCTGGTTCTGGGACGCCAGCGATGCCACGCCATCGCCATATTCGCCCATGCTCTCGTCGTCGTCGGCCATTGGGGGGTCTGCTGCGCTGCCGCTGCCGGGGAGATGATGGCTGCTTGCTCGGCGGCCCACGGTGGACACGGACGATATGGTCGAGGCCCTCTCGAGCATCGGCCTGCCGCCATTGGTGGTCGCAACAGATCTCACCGAGATGAGGGAGGCCCGTGGGTGCATGCCGAGAGAGCTGTACGAGCCCCCGCTGTTGACACCGGTGGACTTGGAACTCAGGATCAGCCGGTTCAGATGGTCTATCCGTTCCTTCAGCGCCGTCCGTGCCAGCTGCATCTCGAGCATCTGCTCCTCGTGGCGGTGTTCTGCTTCGCGCTCTCGTGCCCGCTCCTCCTCGACATCCTTCTCCTTCTCGCGCCCGTCCTCGTCGCCTTGCGCGTTGCCGCTGCTACTGCTGCCGCCGCTACCACTGCCGCTGCCGCTGCCAGCCTTGGCCTGCGATTCCAGCTGGTTGCGTAATTCGAGAATCTCCATCCGGTATCTTTCGAGCAAGACGCGTGCTCCGCCATCGCCGCCAGCGCCGAGAGCTTCTTCCGCGCGCTTGGCGTGACTGACAATGCTGTTCTTGGCACGGGACGCAAACTTGAGGGTGTTTATGGTTTCCGATGTGTGGCTGCTGGCGGAGGCGGCGCTTGCGGAGGCTCCGATCTGGATTGTACAGAGAATGCTGACAAGCGAGTTGCCGGACAGAGCACCCTGGAGCAAGCGTGTCAACTTGCTGTCGCGGTAAGGCAGATGCTTGCCGTCTTTATCGGCTTGCTTCGCATCCTTGTCCTTTTCCTTGTTTTCCGAGAGCCGGGCAATGACAGTTCCTAGCGTGAGCAAGCTCTTGTTGATGTGCGAGCCCTCCGTGCGCCGTTCCTTGGACTCGGCCGCTTTCTCTGAACCGGCCAAGTCAATCAGGCTCAGCGTGGACACACGCACACCGCCGGGCAATAAGCCGCCGCGCTTGTTCTCGTTGCCCCCCGTACCGCCGCCGGGAATCCGCTCACGACTCTCGACCACAATCTGGACGACGGCGTGACTGCGGGAACTCCTAGAGTTGAACTGGGTGCTGGCTGTGCGGCGAGCCTGGTCGCCTCGGGCAATGACACGCAGAAGCTGAGTCGGACTTTGCACAATCTCTTCCTTGAGCGGGCTGGCGTACACGCCTCGCTTGCTGTCTTCACGCAGCTTGATCTCCTCTTGCTGGCCCGCTCCACCGATTCCGTTGCCGGTTGGCATGCTCAGGAGGTCGTGGATTTTTTCGTTGTAGATTTCGAGATAGCTGACCCGCAGTAGAAACTCCCGAGACGGAGTCTCGCGTATATATGAAAAAATGTCGGTGATGGCGAGGGGAATCACGCCTGGAGATGACGCCGTTCCCTGCATCGAAAATGTTTTTCCCGTGCCTGTCATGCCGTAGGCAAACACTGTGCCATGGTAGCCCTCCATGACACGGCGAACCAGCCGTTTGGCAATGTGATCATAGACCTTTGAATTGTTATCGTGTGTAGAGAAGACATTGTCTGCGATGTCCCGGTTAGCATATTGAGAGCCTGCCAGTCCCTTTTGCCAGCCATTTGTAGACCAGTCTTACCATAGACGTAATCGCCGCCCTCCTTGCCCCGGTAGGACACGAGCGCTTTGCGGCCATCCACCATCCATTCACCGTCCGTCTTGTTGCGGTCGCTGCCACTGGCATCTGGCCGTACCCGCACACTGACGACGACGTTGCCTTTACCGTCAGCCTTGGACTGGTGCTTGCTGCTGCTGGTGGCGTCTGTGGACGACTCCGTGCCATTCTTGAGGCCTGACAACCCATCGGAAACGTCGTCGTACTGTGTGGCCGAGGTAGAGTAGGAGTCTTGCGCCGAGGAGCTGCGGCTTTGTGGCGCCGATGTGACACTGGTAAGGCCGTCTGAGCTTCGCTGGCCCGGCCGAGCCACCGACTTGCCGTCCCCCGTACCATTCAGGAGGCTAGGGGTTGTGCTACCAAAGGCGTAATTCGGGGTTGTGGGTGTCTTCTGCTTGCGGGCTGACGCGCCGTTGGAAAGCGGACTGGGGGGGAGGCTCATGATGCGGCTATCGGACCGCGGTGGTTGTGGGAAAGAGTTGATGCTAACCGTTTTTCGTAGCGTTTTGCCGTGGCTGGGGACTCCAGACACGGCACGCGGCTGCGTGGGGCCCGGTGTCGAAGTTTGCGAAGGGGTCGTCGGCAGTCCGGAGGTTGAGGGCGCCCGCAAGCCGCTCCGGGGTGTTGGTGGACAGGATTTGGCCGCTGCTGGTGCGGGAACGCCGCCGATGCTTTTCCGTGTCTTGCCGACTGGGAGAGCAGGAAGTGCGGCTGAGGGTGGACCGATCGAGGGGCGTGATGCCCTCGGAAGAGTAGCGGCCATGGTAAGGATGCGAAAGTGAGGTGTGTTCGGAAAGAAGCCCTGTCCTCGTGTGGCGTCCAAGAAAAAAAAGTGGCTGGCCCAAGATGAGGCACTCTAGCCAGGTGTTCACAAAAAGGCTCACTAAGCGGTGACGTCCATAAGATGCGAGAGATTCAATGCCGTAGTCGCTCTCAGAAAGGACCTGGGGATGAGTGTCGGTTGGACAGTGGGTGGGTAAGATACGTTGTCGTATTCAAAGAGTTGTTCCAAGGAGACGAGTATTCAACATAGGGAAACAAAAGAAGGTGTTGCTAATCGGGAAGCCGGGAGAAGTAAGGGGGGGGGCTTAATCTCGGTCGCGCAGAAAGAGATCGTGAAGCGTTCGTAGACAGCGTGGTGAGAAGCGAAAGTTTTGAACGGGTATAGTTGTAAATGGGGATGCGGTCCAGAAGCAGAGCTGCAAAAGTCAGTGCCGGGCTCGGCGCAATTGGCCAAGTGAAAGGTCATAGCAAGGGGGAGGGGGGGAGAGAGTGAGAGAGAGATTGTACTCTGAGCATCTGCTCCCTCCTTTGAGAGGAGGCAAGACAGAAACTTGAGCGGTGGGGGGGGCGAGGTGAACCAAGAGTGCGGAGGTCTTACTGGGCCGATTAAGGTTTCGCCGTGCAACTATATGCAGGATTGGTTATGGTTGAACGGAGTCTCGTGCAGAAGTGTGACGACAGAGGTAGTCGGTATTGAGCTTGGTATGCTTGCGCGTGATCCCAGAGTGGCTTGGCTGCAAGGTGTAAACAGGAGCCAGGAGAACACACAGCAGCTAGAGCGCTGGAAGGCAAAAACAACCCCGACCCGCTCTGCAGGTGAATGGAAGGTAGCGTCTCACTGAGACAGCAGCAGCCGAAGTGCGAGACACGATGCAGAGATGGCAAAGCAGAGCCGCCACCGTGGCCACCGTATTTGCCGGCCAGGCGCACAAGGCTCGTAACAACTCGCACAGAGGGGAGGGGCGGCAAGGCCAAAGACGGGGCTCAGCAGCCGCAGCTGTCGTCGAATTGTGCGATCCAGAAGAGGGCGATCCTGTAGGGGTGGCTTTGCCTGGCGGAAGAAGGGCGAAAGGCGCTGTTGAGGGGGGGAGAGAGAAATGTCAGACAAGTGACTCGCAGCTGTTTCGGGGTTTTCAGTCAATTGACGCAAGAAAAGAGATCGTAGCCAGGGAGGGCCGGCAACCAGCAACGTCGGCAAGCAATTGGACAAGCGGAACAAAAAAAAATAAAGATGGGTAGGAGAAAAGAAGCTGCGCGACTGAGGGGAGGGAGGGGAGGGGGGGGGGGGGGGGGCAAGGGAGAGAAAAGCCGAGTAAAAGATACGTAGTTGCCTCGCAGACGGAAATAGAGCCAGGCTAGGAGAAAAAAGGCGCGAGATCCAGAAGGGGGCAAGAACGCGTCTGTCGGTAGCAAGGGACAACAGCACTACGGGTGCGGTGCGGAGTACGAGAGCGCATCCGAGAGAGAGTGTTCGCCACAGGGGAGCGTTGGAGGGTAAGGATAGGCTGTCGTGGACTGACGCTCGTGCTGAGCCGCGTGTTTCGCACGGTTTGAGGGGTGAGGGCAAAGTGGAAAAGGAGAGAAAAGAAAGGGAAAAATAAAGCGCGTGTCTTGCATGTTGTAAGGCAGGAACGGCAGGATCGATGTGAAAGTACGCGACGACGAGAGATGTGGTGAGCTGCGGCGTAGCACTAGAAACTACGGGAAATGATGCAGTTGGTGTCGGGCCAGCCGTTAGCACCCATGCTCTTGCTTTCCTGGACCTCCTGGCCGTTGGATGTTGGGGCGTGGGAGGCAAAAAACGAAGTACTACGGGAAGGCACTGGCCGGGGGGGGGGGGGGGGGGCATGGGCCGGGCAGTCGAGGGAAGGCGCGCTAGGGTGTGGCGGGCATCCACATGGGGTCCTCCTGAAGGACAAGAAAGACCGGGGGGGGGAAGAGGGGAGGGGAGAGAGAGGCAGGGCAGCATTGGTCTTTCGCTGCAAGGTGTAACTCTGTAGTAGGATATCACACCGCGGGCCTGCAAGCGTTGACGTGAACTTATTCTACATGCTCCGCCGCCGAAATATGGCAACTTGTGGCCATGGAGCTCTGATTCGCGTTGCTTGCATGGTCGCTCTCCCGTCACTTTTTCTCCAGCGCCAGTCATCATTGGACGACGCCCTTTTTTTGGTTGGTTGGTTGGCCTCTCTCTCTCGCAGTTGTTTTGCGTTGTGCCCGCAGAAGCAATTTGACGGATCGTCGGTCGCGCCCCTGCTAGCCTGGTCTTTTGGCTGTGAACACAGACAAGGGCTGTATCTTGGAAAAGGGGCTGGCTGGCTGTGCGCGTCCGGCACAGTGGATTGCGCATTTGGCAGCGCTTCAGGCTGTATTTCCGCTAGCCCTCTTGCGGGATAGCTAGCACAGAGGTTTCCCCACAAGTGGCCGCCGGCCCAGATGTTAGATGTTAATAGCGCAGCCATCATGAGAACACAGCGTCGCAGCGCCCACTCCCCTCGTCCATGCGGCACTCGGAGGCACAGAGGTTGATAAGGATGCCCGAATACGGGGCTGTGAATTTACAGGTTCTCGTAGTTTCCGAGCAAATTGCTCCGTATCACGCGTCCGGATGACGCAGCTCGAAAATCCGCGCCCAGAGGACGACACGAGGACGGCTCGGCCAGAGGTCGAGCGCCCGTACGAGGTGCTCGTGTATAGAAATGTATACAGAAATATACAGAAATAGTGTACAAAAAATGTGTACAGAAACCGATAAATGCTCCGTGATACAGATGGAGTACGCACAAGGTGTGCGCGAGCCCCGGCGCGCCCTCAGCCCTGCTCCTCAGACTGACAGGTGGTCCCAGTTGGCCCGGCAGCATCCCGGCAGAGATGGAATAGAGAGCAAACTCGGACGGACGTGGATGCCGAAAACCCATGTAAGATACGGTTATGTACCGGATGGCTTCGAGGCTCGCGCTGTCAAAAAGAACTGGATCGCCAAAAGGAAAAAACGAACCTTGGCGCGGAAATTGCGCTCTCAATGTGTGTCGAGGACTTTCTCGCCACGGCCTGCTCCCATTCGCCGTTGGCCCCCTGGTCCATTTCCCTTTTCTGCATCGGCTGTCCAATCCTACTCCGTACGCCGTAAGATACATGACCGTGGGACCGTGCTTGTGGGACAGGGGGTCCATCGGCTGTCCCAGGCCTCGATCCCTGCAACGCCACGGCTAGCTACAAGTGGTTTTCCAGTATTATTACCGGATGAACTCTTTGGGCCGTTGCCAGGCAAGTGTAGTCCCGTACGAGTACGCGGCGAGAGCATCACCACGACCTGGCCTCCATCCGCATGAACATGGCTGCGGCGATGCTTCATGCACGCCACCAGCCTCGGCTTCTGTGGTGCACGGAGTAGAGAGTAAAATGCAGGCCCTTTTTTTTTTTTGGTTTTGTACGGAGCCAGATGGAGCTGGCGACTCCTCAAAACACCTTGCTGGTAAATCGCAATGCGGAAAAGTGGGTGGGCAACGGATGCTTGACATTGTGCAGATGGCAGCTTTCTGGGGCGGTGGAAGCTTCTTTGAGGCGAGCGTTGCTACCGAACAAGCCTGCAAGGCCCATCAGAGTCGCATCTGCAGCCACGTTGTGCTGTTGCGAGACGGTGCCTTTTCTGCAGTGTGTGTGCATCTCCGGCTCGGCTGTCCCGGACTGTATCTTACGAACAAATGTCGTATTTGCAATCGGGACTGTGGTACTTTTTTTTTTTGCAGAGACTTGCGGCGGCGGCGGCGGCGGCTTCTCAGGCCGTCAATGCATCCCCTTGCTGCCTCGGCCTTCTCCCCTTCCCGAGCAGGCCGACTGCGCAGCCTCGCAAAAAAAAAGTACATAACTCTCGTAAAACCCGTACCCCGTGCATAGAGCCTGCTCCAGCCCCAACGTCGGACGAATTCTTGCGCAAACGGACAATCCCACGCTCCCTTCTCCGCATCCCCTCGCCTAGGAGAGAGAGGAAACAGGGATCGAGAGTCTGGCATGGCTAGGACTATCCATGTCCTGTTTCATCGCGGAGACCGAGGGGTCCTACGAGCACTCCGTACCGTTTTTTAAAGTTTCACGCCCTGGTTTGCGTCTCGTGCCACCTCCGCTCGCCCTCTCCCTGGCTGTCCCTGGCTGAGCAGAGAGCAAATGGTGGGACTCTCCGGGCTCGGCGAGAGGCGAGGCTCTGCGGGTGCCGCAGCTGCTGTCATGGCCAAGTCACCGCTCGGGATTTAAAAAAGGGATGCAATCTTACTGAGACGATCAAACAATGACCAGTCTCCTGGGTCTTCCTTGTGGTCGAGGGTCATCTGCGAGAGAGTGCCTGTGGAGGGGATGTGCGCCCAAGTCAAGCACGTGCTTGGTGTGTGGGCGGGCGGCATCGACAGGGAGGACATTGGCAGGATTTGCGAGGCAGCGGAGCGAGTGTGTCCCTTGTCCAGAGGCGTGGGCAAAGAGCTCTGGCACGTGCAACAAGAGGAGTTTGTGCAGGGAGGCCTTCTGTCCTAGAGGGCAAGCTGGCAAGTCTTGGTGTGGTAGGAGAGATGCTGGCATCTGGTGCGGCCTTTCTGATCATCAAGCCGTACTTACCGGCATTGGGTATTTGCAGATGGTGAATCTGCTCTGTGCCGACACTGACATTCCCAGGACCCGATAGCTTTACAGTATGCCCGGCATCATGACTCCCTTGAGCGCCCAAATATCGTACAACCGAAAGTCAAATAGGACACAGCAAGCAAAATAAGGACACAGCCTCGCCGCGCTACCCGAGCAGACGAACGCCGCGTCCCACGCTGCCGGTCTCAAAGAGTTCCACCAGGCCGGCGCCGGTCGCCTCGGCCAGGACCCAGTCGAAGCTGAGTCCGTAAAAGTCTTTCCACTTTTTAGTGCGGCTCAGCGGCACGCGCCTGTAACCGCTAAAGATGCTGCTGCTGCTGCTGCTGCTGCTACCCCCGGCATCCCACCGCTCGCGCAGCGACGTTTCCAGCGTCTCACGGTAGGGCGTGCGCGCCAAAAGGCCAATGAGATGCGCCAGAGCGGCCGACACGAGCTTGACAAACGTGCCGTGGCCCGGCACGGCCAGCACCAGGTCTTCTGTGCTGACGGCCTGGCGAAAACGGAGGCGGCCCGGGAACGGTGACAGAGACGGACATGGAGACCCGGCCCGCGCCCCCCCGCCGCCCGCCGCGTACACAGCTCCGACGCCGCCGACGGCCCCGTACGAGCCCGAGGCAGCCCTGGCCACCGTGTCCAGGCTGAGGAGCGTGGCCCGGTCTTCGGGCCGGGCAAAAACATCGCCCGTGTCGCTCTGGATGCCCCGGGCGGGTCTGCTGCCGCTGCTTCCGCTGCCGCTGCTTCCGCTGCCGCCGCCGCCGCCGCGGTGGCCGGCTGTCAGCGTGCTGCTGTTGCTACCCAGCACGCCACCACTGGCGGCGGCGCCCTGGCCGACGAGGAAGCCGGCCCGGACCAGCTCGTCGGCCATGTGGCCGTGCAGCTGCGGCGCCGGCTGGCCCTGAATCGTAACAGCCCGGCCCGGGGAGCCACCGGGGGCCGGCGCGTGTGGTGCATCGGCATCGGCATCGGCGTCAGCGTCGCCGTCGCCGTCGCCGTCGCCGTCGCCGCCCCGTAACCGCAACCAGGCAACAAACGCGGCCTTGGTGTCCTCGCTCAGGCCGGCCGCCGCCGACACCAGCCGCTCGAGCTCGGCCGTCTCGACGAGCACCTCGCTGAGCGACTCGCTGCCCACGGCCAGTGCCCGGCGCATGGCGAGCCCGACCCCGCCGTCGCTGCCGCTGCCGCTGCCGCTGCCGCTGCCGCTGCCGCTGACGTTCTGGCTCCGGCTGCCGCCACGCCGCCACTGCGGCTGCACAATCTTGCGCAGCTGGCCCGCCCGCACCAACGCCACCGTCTCGCGCTCGGTTGCCGTGGCGTTGGGCAGGATCGCGGCCACGTGCGCAGTGGTCGCCAGCGGGGGCAGGCGGCGCCGCATCTGGAGCAGCTCGGCCACGCGCGTGCTGTTGCCGACATAGCCGCGCGGGCGGCGCGGGCGGCGCGGAGCGGCTCCGGCCCCGGCAGCAGCGGCAACAGCAGCAGCAGCCTCCGCAGCGTCATCTGCAGCGGCATCAGCCGCCGACGTGGGCCCCGGCAGCGGATCAAACATTTGCGCACGCGCATACCGCAGCGCCTGCACCACGTCGCGCAGGGTCAAGTCGTCGGCCAGCGAGGTGACGAGCCCGTTGTCGTCCAGCCTGTCGTCGCCGTCGTCGTCCAAAAAGTCCTCCTCCTCGCCCGCGGCGCCCTCCGGCTCCCCCTTGCGCTTCGCCGTGCTGTGGCGAATCCCGGGCTTGCTCTGCCGCAAGCCCGCCGACAGTGATGGTGTCGAGGACGACGACCGCGAGGCGCTGCTGCTGCTGCGGCTCTTCTTCGCACTGCCGCCGCCCGGGCGCTTCTTGACCCGGGAGCCGCTGAGGATGGCGCGCAGGCTCATGACAGGCTGTAGCTGGCCACCACAAGCACAGCAAAGTCCGTCGGGGAGAAGAATGCCCAGTTGACGTTTTCGGGCGGCGAGACGGTTAGCGGCACTAGCTGTCATTGGTCAGCCTTGCGTGCTAATACACATAAAAAGTACTCCCGTAAGATTCATACACATATAAAGTACTCCCGTAAGATACATACACAACAGCTACAGACAAGCAAAGCCTGGTGAGCATCATGTGTATTATGTACCCCGACTCTGCCCATGCCCGTTTCACCGCGCCGCTTTCTCTATACACTATACATATTACGCCTTGGCGGCCTTTTGTTCCTGCTCCAGCGACCACTTGACGCCGCGCCGGATGCCCTCTTCCAGGCTCACAAGCGGCTCGTAGCCCAGCAGCCGCTTCGCCTTGCTAATGTTGTAGTAGCGCGTCATGCATGCGTACGTGATGCGCTGGCGGTTAAAGGTCGGCGGCCGGCGCAGAATGCCAAAGACAATCTCGCTGGCCAGGCCCAGCAGCAGGCCAAGGTCCCTCGGCAGCACCCGGATGCCCTTGTTGCCGTCCGTGCAGCCGGCATACTTCCACACGATGCGGCTAAAGTCCCAAAAGTATATGGGCGTGTCGTTGGTGATGAGAAAGGCCTCGCCGTCCACGCGCTCGTGGTCGAGCGGCGCCGTCGCCGCCCCGGCCGTCGCCCGCAGCGCCACGGCCGCCAGGAGGTGCGCGTGCGCCACGTTGCCCACATAGGTAAAGTCAAACAGGTTGTCGTTGTCGCCCACCTGGATCGTGTGGCGCCGCTGCCGGTAAATGTTGATCATGTGGTACATCAACATGGTGTCGCCCTCGCCCATGATGCCGGCCGGCCGGATCGAGCACGTCAGCAGGCCGCCCGCGGAGGTGCGGTCGTTGGCCGCGAGCACCAGCTCTTCAGCTGCAGCCTGCAAATAGCTATGTTAGATCTTGTGGGGGGGGGGGGCGGGGAGAAGGGAAGACAAAACGGCCCGCCCGCTCCTCCCGGCACGCCCGGCACGCCCGGCACATCAGGCACACACAAACCCACCTTGGTCTCCGAGTAGTACTCGCTCTGGTCATTGCCGCGGATGACGGGCCAGCGCTCGTCCGCATTGATTAGGTCCGACTTGTTGTCCGACAAGATGCTGGCCGAGCTGGTGTAGACAAGGCAGCGCACGCCCGCCGCCTTGCAGGCGTCGACGACGCCCTGCGTGCCCTGGACGTTGACCTTGTAAAAGATGGCGTCCGACAAGCGGTTCAGCCCCTGTGCCGCCGGGCTGGCCGTGTGGATCACCACGTCCGGCCGCACTTGGCTGAACACCTCCACCAGCCGCTCAGTGTCGGTAATGTCCACCTCAAAGTAGCTGACGCCGTCCGCCTCCGGCCGCCGGTTGTGCGTGCACCGCAGGTCCACCACCGAAACAGCCGTCGCCTTCCCGGCAGGGACGTAGTCCTCCACCAGCTGTTTCACAATATGGTGGCCCAGAAAGCCGCAGCCGCCCACAACGAGCACGCTCCCCAGTTTGATCGACGCCATGGTTCGGGGTTCCCGGGCTGGTGCGCTGTGTGAAGGCGTATCGTGGGATGCGGCAGAACAAGCAAGAGTTGGCCTGTAGAACAGAGAGACGTGCACAAGAGACCTTGACTGTCAGAACACAAGGCTCACGGGGAAATCAGGTCATGAGGAGGGTTGAGCAGTGGTGCTGCGCCAGCCCCTTTTGCAGAGGTCATCTTACTCCGATTCGGCAGAATGTCGAAATAGAAAAGCGGTGAAGATATCTGTACAAGTGTACTCAGTTGTACGAGTGGGGCCCGCGTCGAACGGCTGCGATGATTGGCCCCCTCTCTGCAGCCAATTGTCCCGTCAACGAACATCGCCAACGCACACTTTACGCGAGCCGAGCGCGAGGCGTTTCCCACAGCATGGTTTGAGAGCCTTCTCGTCCCACCCCTTTTCGCCTCCTTTCTTTCTTTGGATATGACGTCTGCGACGTCTTGGGCTCCACGACGGCTTCCATACGCTTCCAGATGTTGCGTCTGACCAGCAGCATTGCACCTTTGACACTGCCAAAACGGCGTTGGGACAGGACGCCGCGCCGAGACTGCTTTCCATGAGCCGATCGCAGCTCGAGGTTCTGGTGCATGTTGCGGCACCATGCACAGTCTCTGCAGACGCCGAGTATGGCCATCTTGCGCAAGCATACCTGGACTTCCAACCCGATGAGCGTCTGGATATCGTAAAGGCACCGAGATATGACGCCGCGCCGCACGAGGACGCGCCGGCTCGCGATACCCCGCCCCCCGGCGATGTCGTCTACCTGGAGTCACAGAGCCTGTCGTTTCAGAGTGCGTGGGACAACGCTGCGTCGCCGCCTTTGCTCCCGGGTGCCAGGCATTACGCAGCCGCCGACGGGGACCGGACATTCGCGGGGCAGATGCAGAGCCAGTCCCACATTCGCTCCTCCTTCTTCATCCCAGACTCGCAGCCAGAAAACAACGCTCGCCCGGGCACGCCTGATCCCCGGCTCAGCGAGAGCCATACGTTTTCCTTTTCCGATGTAAGCGCCAGCTTTTGGTCCGACGTTGAAAAGGGACTTCTTGACGAGGGCCGGCGTGGCGAGGACCAGCACGGGCAGAGAGGAGCTCCAAGCCCGGACCTCAGCCTGCTTCACACCAAAGGAGCAGCCCACCTGTTGTCGTTCAACGAGTCGCAGTCTTCGGCGCCGCGGTCTCCTCTGTCCCAGCGAGGGACAAACTCGCAGCAGCAGTCGTTTGCGGAGCCACTCGAGGCCGACAATGGATCCCAGAAGCTGCCCGAACAGACACTCTTGTTGGCAGCAGCAGCAGATGCAAAGAGCAGCCGGGGCGTGCCCTTTGACGACGCCGAAAACATACCGTCATCCCTGCCCGAGGAGTCGGGAAGGTACATTGCCCAGGAAACGGAGCTGAAGTGGCGTCCAGGGGACAGAACAGCGCCGGCACGGCTCCCCTCCCGGGTGACGAGCGAGCCAGCACGGACAAAGCGCCGGCTTTCATCGCCCGTCCCGGACCCAGACAATGGGCAGCTGCACGCCGCCGGACCGTTGCCCAAGAAGCCAAGGACAGGGCCGAGCCATCCGGAGGCCCCGTCTGCCCCGGACTCGGCAATGCCAGCATCCCAGACCCGTGCAGAGATCCACCAGGAAACGGCAACGCAAGGAGGCGGGCCGGCTTCCCATGCCCTACTGCCTTTTTCGGCAACGCCCTCGGCCCTTGCCGGCCCGAGCCTGCGCATTCTCCCGCCAGAGCCCCCCGTGGCTTGCCTTCATATCGACCCGGCGACACTCGTCACCGCCAAGCTGGCCAAGCTGGCACACGCCCTGAAGCTGCCTCAGCGCTACCGCCCAGACGAAGCGGCCTCGCGCGCGGTGCAGCCCTTTGAGAGGGGCTTCTGGCGCCTCGACACGTCCACGTGGCCGGCGTCTGTGCGGCACGAAACCTGGGCCTTTCTGGCAAAATATGTCGGCCGCGGCGATGCGGGATGGAACGTGTGGTGCTCGCGGGACGCCGCTCCGCACACGCATATTCGCCTCTACTGTTTTGCCGCCGTGGCTGGCCACACCTACCTCTTGCTGTACCTTGCCAGCCAGCGCCAGCTCCTGGCGACAGGTGCCACCTGGCTCGACGGCGCGGGCACGCCGGCCATTGTGGTGGCGCCTCGAAAGCGCCCCCGGCCCGTGGGCAATACACAGGCAGACGGCGTTGCCGCATAGGTGTTTTCACTTCGCAGCATAAGCACGCATATAGACAGTTACTGGGCCCATGCTTGGAGTTCAGCCGGGTTGTGTGGCGGCTTGCTTTCTTTTGGCGCCAATAGACTGGCACGGGATGCTGGGGACTTTCTTTCGCACATTGGAAAGCAAAGTGGTGCTGTTTGTCCGTACCATACATAGTGATTCCTTGTAAACCTTGCCACCTTTTCCTTCTCCTTCCTTCCCTTCCCGTCGCAATCTACCCACCCGCAAACAAAAGAGGCCGAGCCTTTACAAGTGTAACATAACCATAGGAAAAGTTTGGAAGAATAACGGGCTGAAAAAGCACAAGGCGTCAACAAAGCAAGGCCGCAGTCGGAATAGGGCTCGCTGAACAGCCAAGATGCAAGACAGCCGAATGAGGATGCTTGGCCTGTTCCAACATGCTCAACCGTTTTACGCGGAAGCAGTCGACTTTGACTGTACCTTCTGGCCGAAGGCGGAAAGGACGTCCTTCTCGTAGCGCTCAAAGCTTGCCTTGGCCTGGGTTTCAAAGGTCTAGATGACACCGTGTTAGCTACCCAAAATGCGGCCTCCCACTACAAAAGAGAGAAACATACCTGGCGTTGCGACGAGGACAGGCCCTTCCATTCGGCACTGAGAGCCTTGGCTACCTGGCCCACAGGCTGGCCGGCAAACTCGCCAGTCGCCCAGCGCGACTTTGTGAAGAGCGTAAAGACGGTGGCTGGCCGTTTCGGGAGACGCTCGTCCTGGATGCTGCTGAAGCGCTTACCCAGCAGCTGCGAGAGTCTCTGGCGCGCCCGGTTGGCCGCAGCAATGTCGGCCGCTTTGTGGCTGTCCACCCAGGTCTTGTAGGCGACCGCGTTGGCCTCACGGTTTTTGCTGGCCGTGTCGGAGAGGCGCTAAGTATCGGTCAGTATAGTCATGTCAAGAGAAGCCGAACCAAAATTCCGCCGCGAGGAGGGAAGGGGGGGGGGGGGGGTTTACCTGTTGCTCCTGCGACGAGATCGTCTTGAAAGACTGGCTCAGCTGCGGCATCACAGCCGCCATGGCAACCTTGACGTCGCCCTCACGCTTGATGCCCTTGGTGTGTTCAGTCACGTACACAAGCCACGGCTGCTGCGGAAGCTGGGCGGGTTCGTTGAGCAGCGCCTTGGCCCTGAGCTGCCGCACCAGCACCTTCTTCTTCTCCTCCGGCGTCAGCTCCCTCTTCTTGCGGCCCGTCTTGGCCTTGGGCTTCGCCTTCTTGGCCTTGGACTTGGCCTTGACCGTCCGCTTCGCCTTCTTGGCGACAGCCTTCTTCTTCTTGGCCTTTGGCTTCTTGGCTGCCGTCTTCGCCGTCTTCTTCGGCTTTGGCTTCGGCTTAGGCTTCGCCACGGTTCCTTCGCCGGCTGCCTTGGCCTCGTCCACCGCGGCTCCGTGAAACGCGCGGGCCAGGGCCGGATGCCCGGCAGCGACGCGGCGGACGGCGCTCGCACGGAAGCGCGTGCTCAGCGGCGAGGCGTTGCGCGCCGTCGAAAAGCGGCACACCGCAGCCAAGGCCTTGCCTTGGACGGCTGCGCCGGCGCGAAAGCTTTTGGCCGCAACGGGCCGAAAAGTTGACCACATTGTGTTGCTTTGTGTGTGCGGCCGTGTATTGCTGCTGCGTGTGTGTTGCGGTGGTCAAGGCTCGAGCGCGGACGATTGATTGTTGTTGGGGGTGTTGTCGTCGACCAGCAAAGGGAGGGGGAATCGTGCCAGAAAGCGGGAGCAGCCACGGCCAACAAGGATTATGTCGTGCCGTTAATGGCGTGTGACTCAAGCACGCAAAATTCTGGCCGTGTTTTCGCTACCAGCCCCCTCTGTTTTATTACATCCCCTCTCTCCCTTGCTGCAAACAGAACGTGACTGCCCGAAAATCCCCGCCGTATCCAGTACTCCTGCTCTGCATGCAATGTCGCCTATTATAGGGTACCCTATACTTTGTGTGTGGCTCGTTTTCAACCGAAAGTACACAGAGCCAATACGCGCCACGGGCCCGCAATTGTTGGCCCACTGCCGCACGTACGGAGTAAAATATGTAAACGAGTGAAAAGATACAATGTTAAGGCATGTCGCCGTTAGTTTTTTCCCGTAAGTTGATTGTTTTCAGCCTCTACTTGTTGGAGATAGTTGCCTTGCTGTTGGCACAGTTGCCTTGCTGCTGGCACAGACATTTGCACCAACTGAGGGCTATAGTAAGTCACGTGCACGGCCATGTGACTTTCGAACCCAACAGAACGGGGCTTTGTACTCCTTGTTCTATTGTCAAGGATTTCCACTACACTAGCTTTCTGGCGATATCCTCTCATCATTGCTGGTTCTGTATTCTGCCCCGGATGGTTTGTTTTTTTTGGGTGATGATTAAAAAGTAGCTCTGACCCACCACCGAGTCTGACCTCTGAGCCAACGGAGAAGAAAAAAAAGGAGAAAGAAAGAAGCAAAGCTTGCAAGAAATGGCTCGCCACAGGTACTCAGGCTCACCATCTCCTGCAGGTCGACATAATGCAAAACGTACCCGCAAAGAGGACCGTCATGGGCGACGCGAAGGTCCTCGCAACAGCCCCCCGCGGTCAAGCAGCCCAGTCGATGTGAGAATCAGCGACCGCCGGGGCTCGTTTTATGATGAAGAGGGACCGTCTGACATCCGCCAAGCACAACGCCGCAACCGTGACAGAGGCCGGAACCGGGACCGGAACAGGAACCGCGACAGGGAACGCGACCACTCGCGCGACAGAGACTACGATGGCCCCCGCCGCCGCGACCGGTCCCTAGATCGCCGAGACGACAGCTGGCGTGGATCCAGCTACCGCCATCGCTCGCGTTCTCGCTCGCAATCGCGGTCGCGGTCGCCGGCGCGCCGGCGCAGTCGCAGCCGCAGCCGAAACGACCGCGATTACCGCAGCAGCCGGCGAGACGACTCGGCCGAGCGGCGCCGGAGCCGTCGCGATGACTCTCCCCGGCCGGCCAAAAGCGCCGCGGGCGTGCGTGGTGCTGGGGCGGCCGAGGATGCAGCCAAGGCGAGGGCGCCCCCGGAGAAATCCGACGAAGAGAAAAAGGCAGAGCGGCTTGCCAAGATCGAGGCCTGGAAAAAGAAGATGGAGCAGAAGCAACGGGCGGAAAGCGACACCGCCGCGGCGGCGAAAAAACCGCTTGCCGCCGCCGCCGACGAGGGGCCGGGCGCATCGGCATCGCCTTCTACCGCGGCAGCCGCCTCTCCGTCTGCGTCGCAACCACCCGCTGCCGAGGACGCAGCGCCCGAGGCTGCATATAGTGGCAAGTTCGACCCAAAGGCCATTGCTAAGAAGTCTGCTGCTCGGCGTTCCTCTCCAGAACTCTTGCCGCCTGTCATCGCACCGCCGGCACGGGACAGGCCGCCCTTGTCGGCCACGGCGGCCCGGAAGCCATCTTTGAAAGGTGATTGAAAAGAAAAAGAAAGAATTTGTGATCAACGTCGCTCTCTGCTAACAGACAAACTCTATTCACAGCGCCTCTAGCTACCGCTAAACCGTTCAGTGGCTTTGGCTTCAACAAGGGCGCAGCCGACGCGTCCTCAGCGAAGCGCAAGCTTGATCTTGGCGACGAAGAGACTTCCAAGAGAAAGCTAGCCAAGCTGCCCGACGCCTCCCTGGAAGACGCCGACGACACCCCCTACAACAACCAGGAAGACGAGGAGGACGACGCTGACGGCAGATTCGACGGAACGGAAGAAGAGTTTGCGGCCGCTGCCCGCGCGGCCCGCGAGCGGCGCGAAGAGCGGCTGCAGCAGCAGCAGCAGAGCATGGCCGTGGACACGGACGAGGCGGACGAGGCGGCAGACCAAGCAGGCCTCAAGACTGAGGCTGAGGCGGCGGCGGCGGAAGAGCAGCCGAGTGCCGTGGAACCGGCCCCCCCTCTGGCAGAGCCGAAGATGGCTGAGCAGCCCGCAGCTGTCGAGGCCGCGCCCGTGGCCGAAAAGGTGGCAGTGCCCGATGCGATGGAGGTCGACGGAGGAGCGGCAAAACAGGGCCGAAGAACAGGGTCTCGCAAAGCCGCGCCCCCCCCCGTCGTTGACAAGATGGACGTGGTGGTAGATGATGGGGTCGATCCACTGGACGCCTTCATGGCCAACCTGGATCAACAGCCGGATCACTCACTGCACCTAAAGCCCAAGAAGTCGGCCACGGAGCCGGAGGCCTACTTTAGCGAAGAGGAGGACTACTTTAGCAAGGCGCAGGATAGCCTGGACGCGCGGGCCATCCTCGCCATGGCGGCCAAGCGGAAGAAGAAGGACATTCCGACGATTGACTACAGCAAGATGGAGCTGACGCCGGTCCGCAAGAATTTCTGGACCGAGCCGCACGAGCTGAGCCTGCTGTCCGAGGCCGAGGTGGCGGAGCTGCGGCTGGACCTGGACGGCATCAAGGTGTCGGGCAAGGACGTGCCGAAACCGGTGCAGAAGTGGTCGCACTGTGGGCTCACGCGGCAGATGCTGGGGGTGGTGGAGCGGCTCGGCTACGAGAAGCCGACGCCCATCCAGATGCAGGCGCTGCCGGTGATCATGTCGGGGCGGGACGTGATCGGCGTGGCCAAGACAGGGTCGGGCAAGACCATGGCCTTTCTGGTGCCCATGTTCCGGCACATTCTGGACCAGGACCGGGTGCGGGACAACGAAGGGCCGATCGGGCTCATCCTCACGCCCACGCGCGAGCTGGCGGTGCAGATCCACCGGGACTGCAAGCCGTTTGCCAAGGAGTTTGGGCTGCGGGCGGTGTGCGCGTACGGAGGACCGCCGATCAAGGACCAGATTGCGGAGCTGAAGCGGGGCGCGGAGATCGTGGTGGCGACGACCGGGCGCATGATTGATCTCCTGGCGGCGAACCAGGGCCGCGTGGTCAATCTGAAGCGGACGTCGTACATTGTGCTGGACGAGGCGGACCGGATGTTTGACATGGGCTTTGAGCCGCAGGTGATGAAGATCTTTGCCAACGTGCGGCCGGACCGGCAGACGGTGCTGTTCTCGGCGACGATGCCGCGCATCATTGACGCGCTGGTCAAGAAGGTGCTGCGCAACCCGGTGGAGATCATTGTGGGCGGCAAGAGCGTGGTGGCGCCGGAGATCACGCAGATTGTGGAGGTGCGCGAGGAGAAGGACAAGTTTATGCGCCTGCTGGAGCTGCTGGGCGAGCTGTACATGGACGACGACGACGTGCGGGCGCTCATTTTCGTGGAGCGGCAGGAAAAGGCGGACGAGCTGCTGCGGGAGCTGCTGCGCAAAGGCTACGGCTGCATGTCGCTGCACGGCGGCAAGGACCAGGCGGACCGGGACTCGACCATTTCCGACTTTAAGAACGGCGTGTGCCCGGTGCTGGTGGCGACGTCGGTGGCGGCGCGGGGCCTGGACGTGAAGCAGCTGAAGCTGGTGGTCAACTACGACGCGCCCAACCACCTGGAAGACTACGTGCACCGGGCGGGCCGCACGGGCCGCGCGGGCAACACGGGCACGGCGGTGACGTTTGTGACGGAGGAGCAGGAGAACTGCGCGCCGGGCATTGCCAAGGCGCTGGAGCAGAGCGGGCAGGCGGTGCCGGAGCGGCTCAACGAGATGCGCAAGGCGTGGCGCGAAAAGGTCAAGGCGGGCAAGGCCAAGGACCAGTCGGGCTTTGGCGGCAAGGGTCTGGAGAAGCTGGACAAGGACCGCGAGGCGGCGCGGCTGCGGGAGCGCAAGTCGCACAAGGCCGAGGGCGACGACGACGACTTTGACAAGGAGACGACCGAGGAGGACGACGCGAAGAAGAAGGCCGCCCTGAGCCTGGCCCAGTCGGCAGCATCGGCCATTGTGTCGCGGGAAGCGGCCAAGGCCGAGGGAGGAGGAGGCGGCGGCGGCGGCGGCGGCATCGGCGGCATCGGCGGCATCGGCGGCATCGGCGGCATCGGCGGCGGTGGCATGCCGGGCGGAGCCGGAGGGGTGCGGCCCGGCGGGGGCGCGGCGATGGAGAAGGCGGCTTCGGCGATTAGCGACATCAACGCGAGACTGGCGCGGGCAGGCCAGCTGCGGCCAGGCCAGCCCATTGACAACAAGGGCCCCGATGCGGGAGCCTTCCACGCGACGCTGGAGATCAACGACTTCCCGCAAAAGGCGCGCTGGGCCGTGACCAACCGGACGAATGTGGCCAAGATCCTGGACTCGACGGCCACGTCCATCACCACCAAGGGGACCTTTTACGCGCCCGGCAAGGAGCCGCCGCCCGGCGCCGAGCCCAAGCTGTACCTGCTCATCGAGGGCGATACGGAGCTGGCCGTGGGGAATGCTCTGACGGAGCTGACGCGGCTGTTGCGCGAAGGCACCGTGGCGGCGGCCGATGCGGAGAGCCGGGCGCCGGTGAGCGGCCGCTACACCATCACATAGCGGGAGGGCTGTGCTTTTATATATCTGTGCGTACTTAATACAAACCTTGTGCCCGAGAAGAGAAGGGAAGCTCGAAACGAACGGTGATGTAAACGGTAGAATAGACGTCCAACTATGCGCGCCTAGAGAGAAGAAAGCAACACGCACACCCAGAGAGAAGAAAGCAACACGCACATCCAGAGACAAGCGAGAAACCAACATGACATCAAGACATCAGACCAACGGGCCAGGCAGTACGCAACCGAAAAGTGCCAGCAAGACCGCCCGCAGCGTGCGCTTATACCGCCCTAGTCGCCGCGGCGCACCGCCTCCGCGGCGGCCATCTCGCGCCGCCGCACCTCGTCTTCGCTGGCCTTTTTGAGCGTCTCCAGGCGGCTCTCCTTGCGCTGCGCCTCGAGCTTGGCGCCGAGTTTGCCCGTGTGCTTGCTAGACAGGCGGGCCTGGAGCAGGGGGGGGGGGGGGGAAGGAAAAGAAAGTCAGCCAACACGGCGGCCGGTCACGAAACTCGTCTTGGGGCGCTTTTTGCACGCTTTTTTCGTTTTTTTTTTTCACGGGCTCACCTCAGCGGCGGCGGCCGCTCTGGCGCGGGCATCATCGGGCCCGCTGGTGCCGGCGGCGGCGCTGCCCCCGAGCGTCCGCGGAGGGCCGCCAACGACGACGGCCGGCTTCCGCAGCGCCTGGGGCGGAACGGCAGCGGTGCGCGGCTGGGCCGGAGGCGGCCCGCCTAGAACACGGCCGGGCTGGTCAAACGGGTCCTCCTTGTCTAGCTTGCCGCACAGGTTTCCCATTTCCAGGAAGGGAAAAAGAAACTGGCAGGAAGAATAAAGAGACAAGCGAGGAAAGCGACAGGAGGCCAGGGATGGTGGTCGGCCGGGAGCGGGGAGCGGCTTTATTCCGGTTGTGCAGGCGGGCAGGGGCAGGAAGAGAGCGGTGGCTGCTGCAAAAGATGGGCCGCCTGTCATGGAAGAAAGGCATCAAGCGCAGCGATTGTGACAAGGCATGTAAGATAGATGAAGAGGAGAGAGCCAAGATCGCCGACCCCACTCTTTGCGCCTCGCATTCTGCCAGCCAATAGGAGGCTGACCGCCCTCACAGCGGTTTCTGGCCGGTAACGCCTCACGGCCGTGCGCCACAGACGCAGAAACCCGTTTTCTCTGTGCCCCCGGCTCGTGGGAGCCATCCGGGTTCTTGCCGCGGCCCTCGAGCCTTGCCAGCCGGCCAATCACAGCGGCCGCGCAGTCTGCAGACGTCACCACGGCCCCGGGGGACGTTTAGCTGGTTCCAGAGCGCTACAGCGCCTAGCGCCGCTGAAGGAAGAGAATTTTCGTGGGCGTTGTGGGCGCTGAGCCCACTGTAGACCCTTTTACAGCCTGAAATGAATACATGTGTAAATTGCCTCCCTCTTGTCCTTTCACCACCACCACCACCACCACCACCCGCCCGCCGGCTTCCTGCCAGAAAGACTGCACGTCTCCGCCTGCGAGAGGCTTGCCATGACATGACCTGTGCAGGACCGAGCGAGGAGCGTTTGTCCCCGCTCTCAGCCTCTGCAGAGCATTCGCAGCTTACCCGAGTTCCGTCCTATGTCGAAATCTCCTCGCCGTTTCCCTCTCTCTCCCTCTCTCTCTCTCTCTGTCCGTCTTCACTCTGTCCGTCGTCACAGGACTCTGTAAGACAGCTTGTGCGGCCATGGACGGCTCAAGCCAGCGGCAGCAGCGCAGCTCGTTCAGCTTTCCCTTTGCGGGCCACTTTCCCGATGCGCTGTCGCTGTCCCTCCACAACAGCCACCCGCACCTGGATCTGAACGACGACGACGCCTGGAAGGTCTTTGACCTGCAGAGCCCGCAATGCCTCAACCCCGACCGCACCTATGACGGGCTGCTGCTCCACACCGCTCATGACGACCTCTGCGTCTTCCCGCCCAAGTGCCCCTCCTCTGGGCTCTTCAACTTTGGCAGTGCCGACGACGTCGACGGCTTCAGCCAGCACATGCTCTTCCACAGCCGCCACTACCCCCCCGCGACGGGCCAGAGGCAGCCGCTGGCTGGGCAGGACGAGCCCGCCGCCCGGGCTGCAGAAGCGGCGGCGGCGTACGCAGACCCCTTTGCCGCCCAGGCCGCCGCCGCCTCCGCCGCACCTGGCCTCTTTTCCTGCACCCCCCCCGCCGCCAGCAGCAGCTCCTTTACCTTGCACGGCAGCGGCGGAAGCGGCGGCGGCGGCGGCGACGGCGGCGGCTCTCCCCGCATGGCCAGCGTGCCCCAGCAGCACCTGGGCTGTGCCGGCTTGGCCGAGGAGCCGGCGGCTGGCCCGGCCGCGCCCGGTGGAGACGACGAGGGCGATGCCGCGTCCACCTGTGACAGCGAGTGCGGCGTTGGCGACATTTGCCACAACACAGACTGCTCAGACAACCCGTCCATCTGCTGCGAGGACGAGAGCTGTCTCAAGACGTGCCCGAAAGCCGGCGAGGAGGCTCCCATTTCCTCAGAGGATGCCATTGCCGCCGCCGCCGCTCTGGCCTCGTTTGTCGGCAGCAGTGCCGGCCAACCATTGTTGACGCAGTCTCAACTCGACCAGCTGCAGCAGCAGCAGATTCACCAACAGGGTCTCCAACAGGGTCACCAACAGGGTCACCAACAGGGTCACCAACAGGGTCTCCAGCAGGACCACCAGCAGGACCACCAGCAGGACCATCAGCAGCATCAGAACCGCCAGCAGCAGCAGCCTTTCTTCCACTCTTCCGGCCTCTACGGCCACGGCCTGGCCATGTCCTCTGCCCACCCGACCGGGTTCGACACCCCCCCGGATTTTGACATCAGCCCCCAGTTCCTGATGAACTATCAGCACCTCTGCGAAGCCCACAACCCCCTGCAGCCCTCCTGCACGGCGCCTATGTGCCCCATTGACGATCCCAGCTTCTACCAAGAGTGCCACGTCAAGCACATCGTCCCCCAGCAGAACAGCCAGAACCTCTTTGACCACCTCGACCTCAGCTTCATGATGCCCCACGACAACGCCGACGACAACGGCAGCTACGCCCTGGACAGCGTCCAGTGCGGCGCCAAGCTGCCCAACCGCGAGGCCATGATCCGGCATTTCTGGACCGACCATCGCAGGAACATGGCCCATCTCGGCCCGTTGGCGCCCTCAGAAGGCCCGCTTGTGCCCGCCATGAGCGGCCGAGGAGGCCGCCACCCCCACCACGGCGGCCATATGGGGTCTGGCCTCGCGTCGTCGGCTGCCTCGTCCTCGACTGCGTCGTTGTCCTCCTCGTCCCAGGACGACTTGTCAACACCGGCCTCGTCCATAGCCACAGCCGCAGCCCCAGCCACAGCCGCAGCCCCAGCCCCAGCCACATCCACGGTGGCCCTGACAGACCTCGGACCCGTGCCGCTCCGGGGGCGTTCTCGGCCGGCCACGCCGGCCGGGGCTTCTGCTGCGGACGTGCCGCAGAAGAGGACCAAGAGGCCGAGACTGGACTCGGAGGGCGACAGCAGTGACGCGAGCACGAAGCTCATCAAGCACAAGACCGAGCACCAGGCCGACCAGGCTGACAACGCCGCCGAGGAGGCCAAACCTCTGCTCGCTCAGCGCCCGCAGAAGCACGAGTGCTTCTGGTGCGATTCGCCTGGCGGAGGCGCTCCCTGCGGCCAGCTGTTTGCCCTGGCCGGCGACCTGCACCAGCACGTTCTCAGCGCGCACACACACCATCTCCAACGAGACGTCGGCGGGACCTACTCGTGCGGCTGGCTCGGCTGCCGGCGGCGCGACGGCGAGGGCAAGGGCGGCTTTGCGCAGAAGAGCAAGATTGAGCGCCACATGCAGGTGCACACGGGCAGTAAGTTGGCCGGCTTGACTCTTACGCCATGCAGCAGCGCGAGGGCTAACATGTACTCCCCCCCCCCCCCCAAAGACAAGCCCTTTCTGTGTGATGTCTGCTTCCAGACCTTTTCGGCACAGCAGGCCCTGCTGCAGCATAAGCTGATCCACGAGGACAGCAAGCCGCTGTCGTGTGATATCTGCAGCAAGACGTTTCGCCAGCACAGCGCCCTGAGTGAGTTTTTTTTTGTTCTTTTTTTTCTTTGTTCTTTCCTTTCTTTCTTCCTTCCTTTCTTTCTTCCTTCCTTTCTTTCTTCCTCTCACACCAACAGCTATGCATATCCGCACCCACACCAAAGTGCGGCCGCTCAAGTGCCCCTTCTGCAGCAAGGAGTTCAGCGAGTCGTCCAACCTGTCCAAGCACAAGCGCATACACTCCGGCGAGGGCCTGTTTGTGTGCAGCTTTCCTGGCTGCGGAAAGCACTTTCACCGCAAAGACCAGATGCGCCGACACAGCACCCAGCACAGCAAAGAGCGCCTAGACCCGTTGCGAGCTGAGACGGTGCCGGTCGCGATAGCGCTGTAGACGTTCTGTAGACGTTCTTTAGAAGTAGCCCATCCGTCTGACCAGGACATATGTATCAGATGTATGATTACAACGACGCTGTGGCAGCAGGACAAAAGTTAGATTTGCGTTTCGACGATTTGCACATGAAGAAATAAAGCTGCCTGATTTCGGCTGCACTACTACCGGTGCCGGTAAGTGTAGTTTATGCTTTTTTTATTCAGATTTGGTTATATGGTTTCCCCTCTTAAAACACAAAAGACGAGGAAACTTTTGACGAAGGAGAAGATGGGTTGTGAGAAAAAAGGTGCGAAAGCTGAGACCACACCGCATGTATCCCTCTTGCTGTTTAGAACCAAGAAGGAACGAAACAAGCATGATCAAAACATTTCCCATTTTCCTGCAGAACAGGGACACGCCTTGTTCTCTCTCTCTCTCTCTCTCCTCTTGCATCTCTTTGCCGCCGCCTCAGCCTCACCGAGTCAGAAAGGAGAGACGGGGCAGAAGCAGATCCAAATCCACAAAGAAGAAGGGGTCGCGTGGATTGGGAGCTGATTTTTTTTTTCGGTCCCTGTCTGATCCGCCACGTTCCTTCTCGGTCGCCGTGTCCCGTCGTCCAGCTTTTGCAAAAATTGGGTTTGCCGTCTTCCTGCTCGTGCCCTTTATTTTTTTGTCTTTGCCATGTCCCCCACGCCCTGGTCAACCACATGCCCACGCCCCTTGCAATCCGAGAGAGAACGAAAAAAATTCAAGCCAACATAAAAATCACAAAAGGCTTCTCTCGTCTATGCCTTGACGGCAAAGGTGCGCTGGGGGAAGTGGGATTCCCGCTTCTTGGTCTTGACCAGTTTGCGGGAGGCGTCCTCCTCGGAGAGCCGCCGGCGGATGGCGCGGGTCTTCTTCGCTCTCAGGTCCAGGGGCAGGTACTTCTTGTTCTTGTAGAAGAGGCGCAGCTGTGCCCGCTGCTTGGCGTTGATAATCGTCAGGACACGGGCGATGGACTTGCGGACATCGTGGCTGAGAGAGCGGGGTCAGTTCTGCCTGCCTTGGGGGTATAAAAACACTCAAAGCGCCCAGAAACTTACATCCGGTTCAGCTTGGAGCTGGAAGAGGTGATCTTCTGGATGCGCAGCTGGCCCAGCTCCGTCTTCAGCTCACCGAGCTGCTTGACCAGCTCGTCCTTGTTCTTGGGCCACAGCGCGCCCGCCTTGACTTTGCTTGTAGACTATGAGGCAATGTTAGTCCCCTCATTCCTGACGCAGAGACATATATCCAACACCAAACAAAAACAGCCCATCCTCCAATTCGGTGCTAGTGTGTCGCGCAGCCTGAAAGGGCCTGGTGGTGATGATCTTTTGATGCTGTGGCGTATCTGTGTGCAGGCCACTTTGGGATGTGTTTTTATGGTTTTTGTTGTTGGCCTGGCGCCTCGCATCTGAAAAGCAAACATATTCCGCACTACATCCTTTCATGTCACGTACCATTTTGTGAGAAGGAGGTTGTCGGGACGGTAGATTCGCG
This sequence comes from Graphilbum cf. rectangulosporium, assembly GCA_019925645.1. Taxonomy (NCBI): domain Eukaryota; kingdom Fungi; phylum Ascomycota; class Sordariomycetes; order Ophiostomatales; family Ophiostomataceae; genus Graphilbum; species Graphilbum cf. rectangulosporium. The sequence goes on from JADHKI010000039.1 coordinate 123,966, forward strand.
ACGTGTTGTGGTCTTGGGTGTTGTCGTGGTCGGCGAGTGTCGAAGTGCTGGTAGAAGAAAACTTTCCGTTCACTTTTTTTCCCTAGACTTCAAGGCGAGCGAGCCCACCCCTCTAGCAGGAAAAAAATGTAGGGTCGAATAGCCCTAGTATTCGGCGGCCGGATACATCACGTGACGCGTCTTGTCCCCCGGGACTCGGATACATGAAATTCCGTGAAACTGCCGCTGTAGCTTTTGACGCGCTAGAAACGACATCCGAGTGGCGGAATGAGCGTCGAGCATGAACTAGCGTTTATTAGGGGCCACGATTACAACCAAGATCTGCCATTACGTTGTCGCACCACGACCAAAGCTTTGACATACCCCTCCTCAGAGTCTAGACAGTATCTGGCGCATCGAGTGTTGGGCATTGCCGTGCAGCTTGCGGCTCAAGGAGAAGTCTCAGGCGAGGCGGATGCTCAGATTGGCTATCCCGGTTCTGGTTTCTCAACCTCGTCGATTCTGACGGGATCAGCCTCCCAACGTCATCTATCACACCTCTCGTCACCTAACCTCCCAAATGGCGGGCGCTTCCGGGAACTCGGGCTGGACCCAGCTCCGGCAGCAGGTCCGGTCTCTAGAAAGCCAGGTATGTTTCCTGAACCGGCAAGGTTGCGAGGTCATGGACTGACAGGGTCTGGCATTATACAGACGGAGAATCTCCTGCACACATACTCGCAGTTATCAGCTGCGTCGACGATACCGGCCAAGCCGACAGAACGAGAACAGGAAACCGAGGCCAAGCTGCATGAGATTCTAGAAAAGGTGCGCCTACATGTGGGACGTGTGGTTATTCAGTGAAGGGTTCTTTCTGACAGATGGGCATCAGAGAGACGGTATCATCCGGCAACTCACGCGGATTCTCGATTCCGATCCGTCCTTGACCTCGTCGGCCGTGAAGCAGAACAACTTGGCCCTGCTGCGGGAGAAGCTGGCCGAGCACCGCAAGGACCTGGCGCGGCTAAAGAGCCAGCTCAGCGACGCCCGGGACCGCGCCAACCTCTTGGCGCATGTGCGAGACGACATCAACACGTACCGAGCCGGGGCTGCCGGCGCCGACGGCCAGAACCCCGAGGCGGCCGAGGCCGACTACATGCTGGGAGAGCGCAGCCGGATCGACCGTAGCCACGACATGGTCGACAGCGTGCTGAGCCAGGCGTACGCCGTGAACGAGAACTTTGGCATGCAGCGCGAGACCCTGGCCAACATCAACCGGCGCATCACGCTGGCGGCCAGCCACGTGCCCGGCATCAACTCGCTCATCGGCCGGATCTCGACCAAGAAGCGGCGCGACGGCATCATCATGGGCACGTTTATTGCCATGTGCTTTTTTGTCTTCTGGTTCTTTCTCTGAGCGACAGTGGCGAGTGCGGCGACGCGAGAGAGAGAGAGAGAAAGAGTGACAGCTATACCCACCCCCTTTAATAGGCCCCCGGAGAGCCACCCCTTGTTCTGCGGGCGTTGCACTGCGCATGACACCCGCATCTATTACTGTATTTACACTCTCGTCCTGTAGGAAGCGGATCCTTGACACGGGATGGTAGCGGCGTTGTGGCCGGGAAAGGAGTTTGGCATTTTGGGTTGCATACTGCATTTGCTGAGATGTTTTTTTGAGTCTGTACAGTAATGTTGACAAGGCCTGTTCTTTGTTTCTGCCCCTCTTGTTTTGGACGTTGCACCCACCCCGGTATGTTGGCGGCTACTTGCGCTGTCGGGCCTCGTCCTCGGCCTCGGAGAGGAGGCGCTGGACGCCCTTGACCAGGCTCTGGCGCTCTTCCGGCTCGCTCGGGCCGCTGCCGGCCCAGCGGATGCGGCAGTGGCGGTCGACGAGGTAGACGTAGCCGACCTTGCTGTTGAGCACGCCAATGTTCTCGCGGATGTCGTCGGTGAGGCCGCGCGAGACCAGCAGGTAGCGCTCCCAGTCCTGCTTGTCGATGCGGCGGCGCAGCGAGCCGCGGAAGCGCCGCACCAGCCAGGCCCGCACCGCGTTTTCTTCCACGTTGACCTGCACCAGCTGAGCGCCGCCGGCAGCGCCGCCGCTACGCTTGAGCAGGTCGGCCAGCGCCGGGTTCGCCTCGGGCGAGACAAAGCTGCGCACCTGGTTCTCGGCCCACAGGCTGCTGAACAGCGCGACGACGGTGGCCGCGTGCTGCTCGAGCATGGGCGTGGTGTCGGACGGCGCGGCGGCGACGGCCTTGTCGGCGGCCAGCAGGCGCTGGCCCACCAGGTTGGGGAAGTAGAGGGACAGGTCGGCGCGGAACAGCCGAGGGGGCGCAATAAACGTCTTGCCGCGGTGGAACTGGAGATTGGTCCAGTCGCGGAAGTAGGGCCGCACGATCTGGCTCTTCCTGGAGGGCAGCGTCAGCAGCAGTCCCCCACCCACCCACCTCCAAGACCCATACAAGGCCACATCGTCCGTTGCTTACAGCTCTTGCCGCCGAGCCAGGTGCTTTTCGTAGTTGACAAAGTCGTCGCGCCGCTCTCGGATCGACCGGGTGTCGATGCCCGAGTTCTCGCCCGGCACCGGCGGCACGGGCATGCCAATGGGACGCGACAGCGGCGTCGGCGTGAACTCTTCTGTGCGTTTGCCGTAGGCTCTCGGCGCATTGGCCAGCGGGCTCGACGGGTCCGAAAGCGGGGCCGGGGCCGGGGTCGGGGCCGGGGTCGGGGCCCGGGCCGGCGGCCTGGCGGGCGGTTTCGAGTCTCGGCAGGCGTACGTCGTGGCAAAGGTGCGCCATTGGCAGCGCAGGCAGCACGCCGGGACGAGCCTCGGCGGCACTGGCGTGCGTGTGAGAAGAGAGGCCCGCGATGCCGTCCACAGTTTCCGCCTTGAAAAGGCCCCGAAGCCGATCCTCCGGCTTGCCTCGGACGGGGCTCCCATTGGATCTTGATTGAGGCCCTCTCTCCCCGGATTTGCCGCAGGTATGCCGGGAGTTTACGATTGGGTATCTGTCGCTGTGGGGGGGGGTCCGAAGCAGGCGGCGGAGAAGCTGTGGTGCAGGACAGGCGAATTTTTAGGTCTGGCTGCTCCGCCGCCGTCCGTGATGGACAGATTCTGCCAGCGGGCGCCGCCCACCTTTTTCCCCACCGCCTTCTGATTCGTGCCGAAATGCGGAGAAGGGGGTGCCTGGACGGGCCACTAACGCTACTAACAGCTCTTCGGCTATCCACGGCGCTGACCAGCTGCCACGTCCACTGCGACAATGACAGCATAAGCCGCTGGCAGCCACAAGCCCGTCGTCATCCCGTCTCCCCCCCCCCCTCCCCCCCCCACGCTCCGGAATGAGGAAACGGGCAGACGCTGCCTCGTGTTGTTTTCGACTGCAAAGGCCGACATCACACTGACGACTTTGGCGCTGGCCCTCGAAAGCCGCCATGTTTATGCAGCGAGGCTCTCGCGTATTGCGGCTGCCGAGGCGGGTGGCGGTGGCGGTGGCGGTGGCGGCCCGGCCGCCGGCTGCCGCTTTCGGCCGCTACAGAGGACACGCGGTGCCGGGGCTGCTGCCGCCTCGCATGCGGGCATGGGCAAGAGAGTTCCATGCCTCGGCCCGGCTCTGCGGCGTGAAGCCGGTGCTGCTGGCCGACATTGGAGAAGGTGTGTGGTGTGTGGTGTGTGATGCGGTGCAGCGCGGCGTGGTGGGTGGCCAGCACTGACTGACTTTGCTACCGTTGACAGGCATTGTGGAGTGTGAGATTATCCAGTGGTTCGTGAAGCCCGGCGCGCGCGTCGAGGAGTTTTCCCCGCTGTGCGAGGTGCAGAGCGACAAGGCGTCCGTGGAGATCACCAGCCGGTTTGCCGGCGTGGTCAAGAAGCTGTACTACGACGCGGGCGAGATGGCCAAGGTGGGCAAACCGTTTGTGGACATTGACATTGTGGACACGGGGCATGCGGCAGAGGCAGCCGAGGAAGCCGGCGGTCCGGCCCCCGTCTCGGCAGCAGCACCCGAGGTGGCACAGCCGCCGCCGCCGCCGCCGCCACCGCCGCCAATACCACAGCCAAAGGCAGTGCCAACCACAGCAGAGTCGTCGACGACGCCAAGAGGCAAGTTCTCGGGCTCGACGCTGGCAACACCCGCCGTCCGGCACCTCTGCAAGGAGCTGGACGTGGACATTACGCAGGTGGACGGCACCGGCAAGGACGGGCGGGTACTGAAGGAGGACCTGCACCGGTTTGTGGAGGCGCAGAGACACGGCGCCGAGGCAGTAGCAGCAGCAGCAGCAGCAGCAGCAGCAGCAGCAGCATCTCCGGTGCTGCCGTCTGCGTCCGAGGAGGCAGCGGAAGCGGTGCAGACAGAGACGACCGTGCCGCTGGTGGGCACGCGGCTGCAAATGTTCCGGACCATGACGCGGTCCTTGGCCATCCCGCACTTTCTGTACGCCGACGAGATCGACTTTACCCGGCTGGTAGGGCTGCGGCAGCGGCTGAACGCGGCGCTTGCCGGCGCGGGGACCGGCGGTGGTCCTCCTTTGCTGCCGCCCGGCGAGGCGCCCGTCGGCAAGCTGTCGTACCTGCCGTTTGCCATCAAGGCGCTGTCGCTGGCGCTGCAGCAGTACCCGGTGCTCAACGCCCGCGTGGACGCGGCGTCGGTCGGCGAGGGCAAGCCGCGGCTGGTCTACCGCAGCCAGCACAACGTGGGCGTGGCCATGGACACGCCCGCGGGCCTGGTGGTGCCGGTGGTGCGCGGCGTCAACGCGCGCAGCGTGCTGTCGATTGCCGGCGAGCTGGCGCGGCTGCAGGGCCTGGCCCGGAGCGGCAAGCTGGCGCCGGCCGACCTGCAGGGCGGCACCATTACGGTGTCCAACATTGGCAACATTGGCGGCACGTACCTGAGCCCCGTCGTGGTGGACAAGGAGGTGGCCATCCTGGGCATCGGGCGCCTGCGGACGGTGCCGGCCTTGGCAGACGACTCCGACGACGGCCCCGGCCCCGGCCCCGGCCCCGGCCCCGCGAGCCCGCGCATTGTCAAGCGGCACGTGTGCCACTTTAGCTTCAGCGCCGACCACCGCGTCGTCGACGGAGCCACGGTGGCGCGGGCGGCCGAGGTGGTGCGCCAGCTGGTCGAGGAGCCGGACTTGATGGCCGTGCAGCTGCGGTAGAGAAACACGAAAAAAGCACGGCTTTTGCGTGCAGAGAGAGCACGAGGCCGTAGATGCTGTCTAGGGTATACTTTCGTCATTTATTATTCCGTGTCTCCAAGAGGCAAGTGCAAGCAAGATAAAGCCAAAAAAAAAAGCAAACTTTTACATGAATGCAAAAACGCCGAGGCTGCCATGTCCATTTTCCTCCCGAAGGATGAGAACCAGCCAATCCAATGCACAATCGCTCGGGCTTGTCTATTGTTTTTTACTCTCCCCGTCCCCGGCTGGTTCGCTGCCGCCGCTGCCGCCGCTGCCGCCGCTAATCCGAGTCACTGCTTTCGAGCAGATCGCGGACGCGGCCCAGCACGTTGGCCTCGACCTGCTCGAGCGGGAAGCTGACGTCAAAGGACATGACGTCGCGCTCGTCGGGCTGGGGCGGCTCGAGGATGTCGAGCTGGCTGTGGACCATGTCGGGCTTCATGTAGTGGCCCTGGCGGCCGGCGACGCGCTGCAGCAGCACCTCCTCGGGCGCGTGCAGAAAGATAAAGTGCACGCTGACGCCCGTCTGGAAGTAGGGCGCCACGCGGATGACGTCGCGGTACTTGCGCTTGAGCGCCGAGCACGTCAGCACCACGCCCTTGTGGCCCTCGGCAATCTGCCGCACCGACTCCTCGCGCAGCGCCGTCAGCCAGTCCCAGCGGTCAGCGTCGTTGAGCGGGATGCCGGCGCTCATCTTGTCAATGTTGGCTTTGGGGTGGAACTGGCACGCACGTTAGCACACCGCTGCCAGCGAAATAAAAAAAAAAAAAAAAAAAAAAAAAAAAAAAAAAAAAAGAGAGAGTACGGAGCTGCCGAGAACACACCTCGTCCCCCTCAATGTAGGGCAGCTCCAGGCTGGTGGCCAGGAACTTGGCCACGGTGCTCTTGCCGCAGCCCGCCGGGCCCGTGACGAGCCAGATGTGGTGCCAGTCCTCGGTCCGGCCGAGGCCGTTGCTGGTCCGGTGTATGTGTGCGGCCGCGGCGGCTTTCGGCGAGGCCGGCGAAGAGGCCGCGCTGTGGACGTAGGAGGACAACATAGTTGAGAGGCGGGGGTGTTTTTCCGTTCTTTTTGCTTTTCCTTTCCTTGCTTTTTATTTTCCGCTGCGTCCGGCCTTGCAGTGTATCTGCCTTTGTTTTGGTTTGGTCGGCTGCTTCCTCGTCCTCCCCCTTTTTTAGATTTCCCGTGTCGTCGTCAAACCCAAAAGAGGCTCACTTGGTCGCACACGCTGCCTCTGCTCCTCTTGGAGCTCTTGAAACTAAACAGACACGAAAAGACAAAAAAGTCTCGGATTCGGTCGTATCTTGCTACCGGACACCGCTCGGATACGCGTGTAAAATATATATAGGGGCCGGGTTCGTTGTGAAGCCGTTGCGTGGCGGTTTTTTGTGCCGTGCTGTAGCGTGCCGTTTCGTGTAAGTGAGGCGCCTGGAAATGTGGCGATTACAGGGCGGTCAGGACGTCGATGGTGCTGTAAGTAGATGCTCTAGCTAGGAGTTCCGGGACTAGTAGAGGGTGGCCGGCGAACGTGTTGGGCAGGTGAAGGGTAATGTCGAGAGGTGTGTGCTGCTTCTAGAAAGCCGGAGATCCCCAGGGAAATAAGTCACTTATAAACGCAAACGAGGCCTGCGACAGAAACGCAAAAGGGAGTACGGAGTAGAAAAAAATAGGTTTGCCCCCCCGGCTGCCAAGGGAAGCGGTTTCGGGCGACTACTAACTATTTAAGGGAGAAATTGGTCCGTGGGAAGGCCTAATAAGAGGCACTAGGGAGCCCTGGGCCAGGCGTGTTATATGCCGTACAAGTACTCCCGTAGGCAGATGGCGTAAAAAAAATCAAACCGGCCCCAAAATCAAATCGTCGCTCAGCCCGGCCGGCTGGGAACTATTTTGCCTATATTCTTCATACCGCAGCCCCTTTTACGACGTTTTTCCTCTTTGCCTGTCTAGACGTTTGCCCTTTGGCGTGTACTGATTTTGCTTGAGGGGACTCCCTCTAGAGAGCCAGTTTCTAGTCCCTCTCTCTCTCCCTGCCGCTTTCGCTGCGGCATACGTGACGAGAGCGGGAGTCCCGGGCTGTAGTGGGCATCAGGGACACGCAAAACAACGACTCGAGAGATACTTTGCGATACATGCAAGCCGCGGGGCGCCATCACGATGTCTCTGTGACGACAGAGGGCCCCCCCCCCTCCTTCTATGATGGCAGAAGCACAGTTTCACGAGTCATCAGAGACGGCGCCGGCTGTAGGCGGAAGGGGGAAGGGGGGGGCCATGGCCGGAATCGAAGACGGGAAAAAGTGGCGGCTTTGAACAAAGCCGGAAATGCCTGCCGTGGTCACTGGGCTTTGCTCCGTGCGCGGAGTGGGGCCATTGATCTCATTGTCAGGTAGTTCCAGGTACCTTCTTCCCCACAGGGCAGCACAAGGGCACAAGGCCCAAGCCTGAGCGACGCAGAGCAGTCATCTGCGCGTTGGGTTTCCTTTACGTAAGATACTCGTAGTACTCTATTGGAGGCTTTGCGCGGGTGTGAGGCAAGCTCATGGCCAGGAGGGAACACTCTCTCCACGGCAGCGTCTCAGAAACGCTGCGACTTGCCCAGTGCGTGCGCGCGCGCGCGCCGTAATTCGGAGACGGTTGCCCTCTTTTTCCGGCTAGCGGTAGCAGCTCCGCGCCGGCATTCCTTTCCTGTAGCAGCTGGCAATAGACGGAGCACCAACCAGCCCGGGCACTGCTGGGAATAGCAGCATTGCCTCTCTCCCCCTATCATTACAAAGTAAGATACGGTCTGGCAGTCGCGTATCTTTTAGGTACTGCAATTAGGCTGAAAGCAACCTGGCCATGGTGCGGCGTGGGTTGGCATGGCTTTCCCTGCCACGCGGATGCTTGATCCTGTCGTCGCGCGAAAAGCACTCAATAAGAGCCGCTAGTTAGTGCCTCCCGCCTGCCCCGGAAAACAGCACTCTCAAAGAGACAGAGTACGGAGTCCGAGTGCACGCTCTCGTCTGAGAAGGGCCCATCATCCCAAGCCTGCCGATGCAACGGCATCTTGCGTGCAGACGTGCAAAGTGCTGGAGGAGACGACCCCGTGCTGTCTTGTCGTGTGACACGTGGCTGGTTCTTTTTTCAGAAAAAATTAGGAACAGGCTTCCGCCCCTGGAGCTAGAAAAAAAGTTTCTCAGGTCACGCGCGGCGCCTGCCCAGCTCCGCCCACGAAGATACAATGGGGGTACTTAACTTACTTGCTAATAATATAGCGGGCGGCTCGCCGCTGCGCTGTCCTGCCCTGTAACTTACACATACAGCAACTGCCCTCGTGACCGCAGTGCCGACAATGCATGGGACTCCGTAGCTACCAAGATGCGACTACCGGAAGATACTCCGTATGTATCTTGCAGCTTCACCGCCCAAAACGTGGGAAACAGCTCTTCGCATCACACGGCTGCTGAACCAACTTCTTTCTGCATGTCACATTGCTGTGCTTGCCAACTGTGCTGCATCGGCGTGCCGCTGCAGCCCAACCCCTCTTTTTGTGCTGTGCGGAGTAAGCCCTACTCAGTGTACGAGTAGGGTCCCTTTATGTAGCATACTCGTATTGCCGCATCTCTCTCGGTCCGACCTCGACCAGGTAAGGGCCCCCCAAAGTAAGTGCGTATGTGTACGGAGTACGAGTAGTAGGACGAGTCTCGATCCACTTGAGCTACGTCCCGCCAGACAGACGGAACTGCAGGCTAGAGAGCCGGTATCGTTTCGGGAGCAGGGTTATCAATGCCGGTGCCACCATGATATGCGTCGACCTCTATTGGCCATCGCCGACGTCGCAGCTAAAGTCTCCCGTATCGTCACGTTTGTGTAAGATACGCAGTAAAGATACGTATCGGGACCGCAGCGTGGCGCGCCGTTGCTGCGCCACACCTCTACCTCGCGGAGCTTGTCACGTGTCAGCTCCAGCTCTTAAACCGCTCTCAACCGTCGCTGCCCTGCTGCCTTCCTAATTGAGCGCACCCCTCATCAGCTTTTACTGATGAGCCTACTTCCCCGCCTGCGTCGCGTTACCAACGCTGTGTCTCAGGTTGGAAGGTGCCTTGCCTCCCGTAGCTCCCCTTCCTACTACAATACATCTAAACGCTGGTCTCTTCAAACGTCCCCGTCGAGCAGATTTCCCTCTTCACCTCGTCCGTTCAGCAGCACAGCCGCCATCATGTCTTTGTCCGCCCAGGAACTGAGCAACTATCTGGCCGACGCGCCTCCCAGCGTCGTTCGCCTGGAGATTGGCAAGCATTTCGACGCCCTGTCCGACAGCCAGAAGCGCTATTCTCATTATATCAGCAAGTATGCAGCTTCCTCCCGCAAAAGACATTTTGAAAAACTCTGCTCTCGGCCGTCTGTCTGGTGGAGGCTGACCGGTCCTGCCTAGGGCCTCCTTTGCCGGCACTCGCATCGTCCTCCGCCAGGTGTCGCCAGAGTCAGAGCCCATCTTTGACTTCATCTTGGCCCTCAACAAGACCGCCAACGGCGACTGGAAGGCGCTGGCCCAGAAAGCCGGCATCGAAGAGGCCCACCTGCAAGCCTTCCTCGAGTATGCAGCCCAGTTCCTGGGAAACAATGGCAACTACAAGAGCTTTGGCGACTCCAAGTTCATTCCGCGCGCCCCGGAATCTGCTTTTGCCGCCCTGGCCGCCACCTCGCCCGAGGCCGAGAAGCACTACGCGGCGACCAAGGGTGCCATTTTCTCGGCCAGCACGCCAGGTCTCCTCCATCTCGGCTACGTCGACGACGGACATCTGACCACCTACTACCCGGACTCGCCCGACATCACCAAGGCCGAGATTGATGCCGTGGCCAAGTGGATGGAGGCCAAGAAGCTGCTGCCCGAGAACACGCGCCTGCGGAAACTCAAGGGCACCAGAGTATACGAACTGCTCATTGCCTCGGCCAAGGCGGACCCGCCTGTCAGCGGACGCGATATTGGCGTTGCGCAGACCGACTTTTCGGTCGACGAGGCTGACGGACTGCTCGGCGGCGCCACGATTCGCCTGGTTTACGGTGACCATGCTGCCGAGATGGCACTCATCGCCGAGAACGTGGCCAAGGCTGCCGAGAATGCCGACAACGAGACGGAGGAGAAGATGCACCAGGCCTATGCCCGCTCCTTTACCGACGGCTCCCTGCTTGCCTTCAAAGACAGCCAGCGTTACTGGATCCGCGACAAGGGGCCCATGGTCGAGTCCAACATTGGCTTTATCGAGACGTACCGCGATCCCGCCGGCACCCGCGGCGAGTGGGAGGGCTTTGTCGCCATGGTGAACCTCGAGCGCACGCGCGCCTTTGGCGCCCTCGTGGACGCTGCCCCCAAGCTGATCCCCTTGCTCCCGTGGTCTGCCGGCTTTGAAAAGGACAAGTTCCTGTCGCCCGACTTTACGTCGCTCGAGGTTCTCACCTTTGCCGGCTCCGGCATCCCGGCTGGCATCAACATCCCCAACTACGACGACATCCGCCAGACCGAGGGCTTCAAGAACGTTTCGCTGGGCAACGTGCTCAGCGCCAAGGCGCCCAACGAGAACATACCCTTTATCCGCGACGAAGACCTGGACATTTACAAAAAATACCGCGACGCCGCCTTTGAGGTCCAGGTTGGCCTGCACGAGCTGACCGGCCACGGCTGCGGCAAGCTGCTGCAAGAGACGAAGCCGGGGGAGTTCAACTTTGACCCGTCAAACCCGCCCGTCAGCCCGCTCACGGGCAAGCCCGTCACAACCTGGTATAAGCCTGGCCAGACCTGGGGCTCCGTTTTTGGCGGCCTCGCGGGCGCTTACGAGGAGTGCCGTGCCGAGCTGGTCGCCATGTATCTCAGCTGCGAGTTTCCTGTCCTGAAGATATTTGGCTTCGGCGACGGATCCACCGACATTGACGGTCCCGCCGGCGATGTGCTCTATGCCTCCTACCTGAGCATGGCCCGCGCCGGTCTCTTGTCCGTCGAGTTCTGGGACCCCAAGGGTCAGAAATGGGGCCAGCCGCACTGCCAAGCACGCTTCTCCATCTTGCGCGTAAGTAGAGGAAGAAGAAGGGGAAGAAAAAAAAACCCGGTGATCATCGCTGACAATTGCATACACAGAGCTTCCTCGAGGCGGGCGACGACTTCTGTAAGCTAGATTATACAAAGGAGGACTTGTCCGACTTGACCATCAAGCTTGACCGTTCCAAGATCTTGACGACCGGCCGCAAGGGTAAGCGCCCCCCTCCTCTTTGATTATGTGTAGCTGCCTTCGTGCTAAGACGCTCTACTTTTCTAGCCGTTGGGGATTTCCTCCAAAAGCTACACATATACAAGTCCACAGCCGACGTGACCAACGGCACAGCTTTCTTCGCCGACAAAATGTCCAAGGTCGGCCTGGAGTACTGGGGCACCAAGGTGCGCGACGTTGTTCTCAAGAATAAACAGCCGCGAAAAGTATTCGTCCAGGCGAATACCTATCTGGATGAAGCCACTGGAAAAGTTTCAATCAAGGAATACGAGCCCACGCCAGAGGGCTTGATCCAGAGCTGGGCAGACCGGGCATAAAATGTGGTTCTAGGAAAAAAGTAGAAATCTTGACTTTGCCTTTGATTTTGCAATGAGCCCCTGAAAGCGATCGGCAGCTGTTCCACCCGTTTAGGTACCAGGCATTGATTATACTTCTGAAATACAAGAGCATCTCACAAGGGGCAAGGCTGAGCCACTTAATTTTACACATTTACCTCGCAAGTACGTGAATTTGAAGCATGTCCTTTTTTCTAGATTTTTTTGTCTTTCTTTTGTCATTGATCTCCTTTATATACCCTTTTGATGGTCCCTTGGGAAGGTTTCTTGTTCTTTTTCTGTTTTGTCTTTTTTTTGCCCACCCACACAGGCCTAAATTTTCCATTCCCGTGTGTATGTGTGTGAGTTTGAAGAAAAAAAAGTAGCGCAAGACACACACAACCAGACACAAACACACATGCAACCCGAATTTGCATTAAAAGCAGAAGAACCCGTCTCCATCCCGCCGTGAAAGCAACATGTCCGTTCACCTTGCTCCCATCTGTGCCTGCTGGCTGGCCGCCCCCCAACTGACCCTCTCGTCGCGTTGATCATTCCCTTTTATCACAGTCCATGGTCCATATGGCTTGCCTGTAAGAGGGCTACCGTCCACAGGTCCTAGAAAAGCGAGCCCCGTATCACTCCCAGTGACAGGAGCGAGGAAATTACCACTTCATCTCGTGGGGCTTGTCGCCCTTGCGCAGGCTGAAAGATGTGGACAGGTAGCTGGCGAGCAGGTCAACCTTCTTGATGTTGGCGATCAGGGCCTTGTCGATGGCCTTCTGGTCCGCTACGCGAGTGGTCTGGACAACCTTCTTCTGCGGAGAGAATTAGCTCATGAACGCCCTCTCTCCTCCCTGCTTCCCACCCAAGTTCTTCCGCTCTGCGAGCGAAGAGCCTCAGGTGTATGCAACAGATCTGTCTTTGCGTTCGGTACGTACCACCGGCTTCTCTCCCTGCTTGAAAAAGGCCTCCTCGCCCGCCTTCTCCTTGGCCTTGTCGGCAGTGAAGTAGTTGGGTTGCGCAATCTCCTCGATCTTCGTCGCGTCGATGCCGGTCAGGTCGACCTTGGCCGAGGTCGCAATGACGTACTTGGCGTTGACTCTCCGCAGGGGCACGCCGTTGATCTTGAAGGGGCCCGTGACCAGAAGCAGACCCTGGTCCAGGGTCTTGAGGAGGACCACGCGCTTGCCGCGGAAACGGCCGGCCACGAGGATCAGGATGGTGCCGGGCAGCAGGGACTCGCGGGGGTTCCAGGGGCGGATGGCCTTGCGGACCTGTTGCAGTGAAAGAAGACTTGTCAGTAAAGCCGGACCCGTGACGTCCAATCCATCCTTTCCAAAATCGGCATCATCCTTCTCCCAGCTCTAGCTGCCTGCCCCGCCTCTTCCCCTTTATCGTCGCGCGTATCCTCGGTGCTGAATTCCCACTTGCGCTTTTTCGTTTGTTCCTCCCTGATGTTCGCCTTCGCATCTCCTTCTCTCCCCTCGAGGCAAGATACTTGCGACAGCCACGCATCACGCTTCCTTCCCTTCCATCCCCACCGTCGACCGACCAGCTTTGTCTGCCACGCTCGTTCTTCTCAGGAGAAACTAACCTGCTTTGCCGGTGCATCCTCCTCAGCCGGGTACCACTTCTGGGCCCGCTGGGTGTGGTGAGGCACTGTCCGAGTGGACTTGCCAAACGTCTTCGTTGTGTGAGCCGCCGACATCGTAAGGGAGGGGAAGGGGGGGGGGAGGTTGAAACAGAAGTAGAAAGTCGAAGAGGGACGAGAACGAAAGGATCAACTATAAAAAAGAGTGATCCGAAAAACTTGGGCAACTCTTTTCTCGCAATCGATCGCAAAAAGGATTGGGCGTGTTGTTGCTTGATTGACCGGACACACAAAAGACGATTCAGAGGGCGGAAAAAATAGCACAACCACAGAAAAAAATATAATTAAAAAAATCAGTCAGCAGAGGCGACCACAAAACCCTATCGGGCCAGGCATGCACTAACGAATACGGTAAAGTCCGACAATTTCCAAAGTGTGCGGGCGCAAAATTTGAGAGGGGCCTTTTACGTAACCCGCTGCAGCAAGCTAGAGAAAAGTGGATCATTCAAATGCCACGTGACTGACAGGCCTGGAAGGAGCCAGAACGAGTTCGACAATTGGCGTCTGGCAGCCAGCTGGCTCAGAATCAAGAGGTGTAACGTCATTCCATTGGCAGCCTTTCGCCACAGAAGCTTTGGAGCTACAATCGTTGGCGCTTCGTTTGAAACCACCACAATAGTAACATCTAACCACTCCGGCATTTACTCGATTCAGAGTATCCCGTCTCTGGGCGACACCTTTCACCGTTTGAGCACTTGGTTGTCTCTCCCCGCTGCTTATTTTTTTTCCTTCTCACGACAAACGGTCTTGTCGCTATCAACATGTCAATAAGCCCAATCATCACATTCAAAGCAGGCCGCTGCGATCTAGATGTGCGTCGACACGGCTACAGTCAATATGGACCCATCATCTGCTGGGTTCTGCTGTCGGGATACTGATTTCCATTACTTATAGACCTCCACGCGGCCTCACAAGGTCAAGGCCCTGCCAGAACCAGGCTACATCTATCTTTACGCTGAAGATGGTAAGATCCAGGCGAATGTTTTGCTGTCTTCCGACTGTCACGGAAATTTGGTTTGCTATCGAAGCCTTGTAAAACACTACAGAGACGATTTTCCTGCTTGCTGACCGTGCCTGGTGTCATCAGAACTGATCCACTTCTGCTGGCGGCCGCGGTCACAGCCGATTGACTCTGAACCGCCAATCGGCCTCGTGATGGTGCCGACCGACGGCCATTTCTTGCCTTACGATACGTCATCGGGGGGTCCCAGCTCTGCCAAGACCAACGGCCGTATCTTCGTCCTCAAGTTCGAGTCCTCGTCCCTCCGGCACCTCTTTTGGCTACAGTCCAAGCCCCAGGCCGCAAGCGGCGACCCGTCGTGGCTGAGCCCCCGTGACCGCAAGATTGGCGAGATTGTTGATCGGTTGCTGCAGGGCGAGGAGGTCGACGTCGCAAGCGAGCTAGCACATGTGCGCAACAACAGCGACGACAGCCGACGAGACGGTGGCGACGACAATGACGACGAGTCCATGGAGGATGTCGAGGGGCACGGTGATGGCTCCGGACATCATACTGGCAGCTCCGGCGGTGCGGGCCCAGATGCCACCGGCGGCGATGTACGGAGCGAGGGCGAAAACGCTCGTGAAGGCGGTGCCGACGGAGCGAGAGCGTAGGTGCTTGATCTCCCTTTCAGAACGCGTTGAATTGTATGGTGGCTCGGTCGGGAAGCATGCCTCCCAAACAGCGAGGGACCATAAGAAAAACCCCGAAGGAAACATCTCTTTTAGTTGTATGCCATATCCACAACAGCGTTTTGCCAACCGAAAAGAGGAAGACAACATGGTCTTTTTCCAGCTTCTTAGGCTTCACTCTGCGATTGACAAGGCTTAGGGAGCGGGAAGCGCAGCATAAAGGCTTGGGAGGCTGGAATGAGTCCTCAGGAAGGCAGCTTTTCTCCTGTGTAGAATAGACCTGCTTTGTCTTCCTTTCGCTCAAACTCCGGCCATCTTTGCTTCTTCTTGCTATTTGCTTCCTCTCTAGTTCCCCCTTCTTCGACGCCAGCTTCGTGTCTACTACTGTTGGCACAGTTACGTGGGCGGTTGACTAATTGCTACTTGGCAGAGCTTCATCGTCCGCGCCTGACGCGGCTGTCATGGTTCGAAACCTGCTCGCGTCTTTATCCGGCCAGCAGGGCTTTGCTGGTGGTGGCCAGTCACAGCCGAAGGAGAAAGTTTACCCGTTGTTGAACGATCTTCTGGAGACCTCTGTCACCATCCCCGTGATCCGCAGCACGACGGAAGAGTACCTGGATGGCCTGCTCAGCTTCCTGCCGCCTGCCGTGCTCATACTGAGTCAGCAGGACACGGCCACGGAAGATGACAACGGGGACCTGGTCGAGCCCACGGCCGAGGCTGCTGCCGCTGCAAAGGCCGCCATGACGGTTGCCGAGAAGAAGAGCCTGTTGGAAAAGGTGTTGCGCAGCCCTCAGTTTTCCCAGAGCCTCTCGAGCCTGACCATGGCCATTCGAGACGGTGGCCTGCCTAGCATTTCAGAGGCACTGGCCATCCCCGTCAGAAACCGTGGATTCTTGCCCGGCGGGGCCATGCCCATGGGCGGTGGCGAGGCAGTGGAGGCGTTTGTGGAAGGTGTCAAGGCCTCGGTAGAGGAGAAGCTGAAGAAGCAAAAGCCATGAGGATTCGTAAGGATTATTAGCTGGATAGTTGTTCAGCCAGGTGATCTGATTATCCAAAGCACATAGATGGCTGTCGTTCTATAGCAAGTAGGTTTGAACCCAATAGCAGATGAGGGCAAAGGGGAGAGTCGTTTAGAAATGGGGGCTCTTGTTGAGGCTCGGATCAGTGATATAGCGGAGTACATGCTATTGCAGGTGCTAAAGGTGGAACATGCGCGCTATAGTAGTACACCCGGACGAGAACCAATCAGATGTTGAGATTCGCAGAAATGATGCATAGAATACGTATTTACTTTGCGACCCATCAAACAGCATCGCGACGACATATCAGGAACACCAGACGACAGAGAGCATTGCAGGCCATCGCCAGCAAGATTCTCCAAGCCTACAATGGCAGAGGACACGAAGCCCGAGTTTTGGTCGTTTCCGACCAACATAGCCGACTTTGATAGCGACGAGCGCATTTCCTTTTCGCGGCTAGAAGGCAAATACATTGCCGTGCAGTCAGACGGCACCGAGTTTGAGTTTGACGCGGGCCTGAAGCGGTGGATCCCGCAAGTGGATGACGAAGACGAGGCCGGTCATGGTGATGCCGTTCAGGAGATTGAAAACCTAGAGAACAGCAGCCTCAGCGGGTCAGCAGCCCCCAGCAGCGCCGCGAGCCAAAGCCGGAAACGGAAGCAGGATCAGGCCTACGGTTATGAGGTGCGTTTCCAGTCTTTTGTGTTGTGGGTTTTCATCCCGGGCTATCGAACCGAATCACGCAGCTGGGAAGCAGACCTGGGCGGCCGTTGGGGGGGGGGGGGGGCGCGGGCTCCCCTTTTTATAATTCGCGTTTACGTTTAGGCTAACATGTGCAAACAGCCACAAAACCAGAATGACAAGAGACGAGACGACCACCACGGCACCGGCCACGCGGGCAACGGAAGTGCACCCAGCAAGAAAGCCAAGTCGCAGGCTCCGCCGCGGCAACGAAAGAACACGGCGGTCTACGTGACGGGTCTGCCCAAGGACGCGACGGTGGAAGAGGTGGCGGAGCTGTTCTCGCGCAAGTGTGGCGTCATCGCGGAGGAGATTGACTCGGGCCGACCGCGCATCAAGCTGTACACCGATGCGGACGGCCAGTTCAAGGGCGACGCCCTCGTGGTGTTCTTCAAGCCGCAGAGCGTGGACATGGCCATTATGCTGCTCGACGACACCGACTTCCGCTACGTCCCGGCGCCGTCGTCCACCGCGGCAACGGCTGGTACGTTGGCGCCGCCGCCGCCGCCGCGCATGCGCGTGCAGGCTGCCGACGCGAGCTACAAGAAGACCACCTACCAGACCGAGGGCGCCGCTCCGGCGGCGGGGGCAGGGGGCGCCGAGGCGGGGGAAAAGAAGGCGTCCCCCGAGGGGAACGGGACGGCCGCGGCTCCGGCCGCTGGTTCCGCTCCTGCAAGGGGGGGCGGCGGCGGCGGCGGGCGTGCTGCCGCGAACCAAGACAAGCAAAAGATTATCAAAAAGACCCAGAAGCTGGATGCCAAACTGGCCGACTGGAGCAGCGACGAGGAGCTGGGCAACGGCTTCGAAGCAGGCCGCGGCGGCGGCGGCGGCAGCGGCGGCGGCCGCAACCCCAAGTGGGACAAGGTGGTCGTGCTGAAGCACATGTTCACGCTGGCCGAGCTAGACGAGGACCCGGCGGCGCTGCTGGACATCAAGGAGGACATCCGCGACGAGTGCGCCAAGCTGGGCGAGGTGACAAACGTGGTGCTCTTTGACCAGGAGCCAGATGGCGTGGTGAGCGTCAAGTTCAAGACGGCGGCGGCAGCCCTGGCGTGTCTGCAACTGATGGACGGGCGAGCGTTTGATGGGCGGATCGTGGAGGCGCGGCTGGCCTCGGGACGCGAAAAATTCAGGCGCTCCAAGAAGAGCAACGACGGGGGCGATGACGACGAGGGCGAGGGCGAGCTGCAGTGACAAAGTAAATGGCTGGGCCAGGCTCCCTCTCCGGGGCTGCGTCGTATCTTTGTGTGTTGATATCATGGTGTGCATTGCGGTTCCTGCGTTTAGGGTCAGAAGGGTTTGCAAAGACAAAAACGAGATACAGGGGCGATGCAGCCATCGTCTTGGGTCGGGTCATCCGGAAGGGAAAGGATTATATGCAAACATCTAGCGGTCGTTGAGTGCCTTTTTGCGATAGAAGTTGGGCTCTATAATCAAAAAAAAGACAGTGGGCCTTTTACTCGTGGGGGTGGGTGGTGCATGTCATTTTCCATTCTTCATATTAGAGCATAAATAACGGCTATGCCGGTCATCCCATCATTACCCTGGCCCAGCTTGCCAGCCCCCCCCCCCCCAAATTCCCTGCCCAAATTCAAGCTTTTCCTAATCATGGCTACCCTTTCCCGTGTTTTGCAGCTCCGTCTAAATGGGAAGGCGACGAACCTGCAGAGGCACAGAAATATCCGCCAAGGCAGAGACAGACCTACAGGCGATCGAGTCGCAGATCCCTGATTGGGTGAGTGACATGCGCCGCCCTCATGGTGACGGCCGTGTTCGACGCGAAGCAAAAGCTGTTTGTATTTCACACAGTGACGGAGCCCGGCGCCGGCACCTTCAGCTCCAACTTCTCGGCCGCGGTATACCAGATGGCAGCCTCAATGATGCGGGCAACAATCTGGAGGTCGCTCTCGTCTGCCCGCTGTCAGTGTCGTGAATTCCCATGTCTTTTTTCCTATGGGGGGGGCATACGTACCTCGCGCAGAGTAGATCATGACAAACGTTTTTGGCACGGGCGACTTGATCCAAAGCGTGGAGGAGAGCGGGTGGCGCTCGCCCCAGCCCTTGGCGAGCACCTCGGCAATGTCGTCCGGGTGCAGGCTCATGTGCATGGACATGTCGGTGTCGTGGATGTGGAAGATCTCGCCCTGGCCGTGGCCCCATACGTTGACCGGGTGGCGTGCGAACAAGGCAAAGCCGTGCTTCTCGAAGCTGGAGGTTGCCGTCGAGAAGGACTTGGGATGGCCGAGGGCCAGGTCGATTGCGGCGGCACACAGCATGGCATAGCACTGCGGCGAGGCGGGCTGGTTGAGCTGGCGTTGGGGGGCGAGCCCGGCGACGAGCGGGCGCGGTCCGGGGCGGTAGGGCAGCTGCTTGAGAAGGCCGCTGGATGGCGAGAGCGGGCGGTCCGGCGAGGGCGCGAAGCGGTAGACGTCCCGGAGCGAGAATAAGCGGAGCCAGCAGAGGCGAAGGTAGCCGAGGAAGGTAGGCGGTGTGCCGCCAGGGCCGAGCAGCAGAAAGTTGCGATAGTCGTTGCGGACGAGCAGCGCCATGGGGACGACGACGATGACAGCCTCGAGCAGCGTGGTGTGCAGAAAGTTCATGCCCGCCACCAGGAGCACGACGGACACGAACATGGTCCAGGCGTCCAGAGTGACGGTGAACGGGTTCTGGCGGAGCACCATGTTCAGGACAAAATTGCTGGCCAAGGCATCCGGCGCAGAAAGGGCCGAAGATGACACTCCGTTGACCTTGGGCGAGGCTGGTGCCCGGACGGCAAGGCCGGTCTCCGACGACGTCATGGTCAGAACCGGCATGGCGGAGGGTAAGAGGAGGAAGTGCAAGATGGCAAAGAAGATGAGATGAAGGAGATGGCGGGCGCGGCCGAAGGGAGGGGAGAGCGTTGAGTTGTAGGGGGGGGGGGGGCAAAGTTATAGGATGGCAAGAATCATAGGAATGGAGAAGCACAATTCCAGATTGGACAAAAACGATTACCAGACTGATTACTGCGAGCTGGGGGTGCCGAGAAGAGGTACACAAAGGCAGGAACGGGACAAAAAGAAGGAAGGAGCAAGGAGGTGGGGGGGGGGGGGGGGTAAGGAGCGAGTGATCCTGGAACGAAGGCGCTGGGTAAGAGGGGGGGGGGGGGGGTACACAGAAACGACCAGACGGAAGCGTGCAGCAAAGATATGAGAAGCGAGGGAAGCAATGGGCCGACCGCCTGGTGTCGAGAACTGAAGACTGAGCCTGCCGGCGGTGGTCTGAGAGAAAGGCGGCGGCCAGCAGCAACGGTGTGCATGCGGGTCCGAAAATAAGCGACTCAGCACTACCTTGGACCTCAGCAGTCAGCCTTTAGGGAGTATGCAGTCAACGACGGGGGGGTGGGGAGGAAGAGGGGGGAGGAGGAGGAGGAGGAGGAGGAGAGGAGAGGTCGTCGGATTGTGTGGTTGCCGGGACCCAGCAGCATGTTCTGGACTGTACGGAGTACGTAGGAAGAGGCAGAATTACAAAGGCCCAAGACGGAAACTGAGGCAAAGCCGAAAAGATCAGGGGGGGGGGAGAAGGCTATACTAGCATGATGGCTTGGGTCTTGCCAACGCCGTGTATGCCGTCATAGAGGCTGTAGGAAGAGGCCTCACTAGCTGGCAGGAAACAGCTGAAGACCCGGCACGAGAGGGGAGGAGGACAACCTCTTCATCTCGACACTGGGCCGACTGGCGAGGCAAAACCATGGCCGCCCCGGAACCCAGTTCACTTAACTGTACGCGCGTTTCTCGTTTAGCCCCAACAGGATGGAAAGATACAGTACTCGTCAAATGCATACAGCTCCGGCGCCGTGCATGGGGAGTGGCGGTGGCCACTGGCCAGCAGCCAGGCGACGACGGCTTCAGTCTGCTACGGGGCCGGCTGGGTTTCTGGCTGGTCCCAGCGCCAGGCCCCCAAAATTGCATATGCAGCGCACGCTGGGCAGCAGCAGCACGGGAGAGGGGGGCTGGGCAGTCATATATGCATTCTACGGAGTACTCCGTGTATAGGTTCGACGGGCGACAGTAAGATACGGAGTAGCTCTACCGGTGAGAAATTAGTGCCCCACTCGGCGCCCAATCACGGGAGCCCAGAAAGGCGGCCAAGGGATGGGCGGGCACGCGTGCAGAGGAGAGAGAGGGCTTCCGTGGTGCCGAGCGTGGTGCCGAGCACGAGACACGGCGTGGTGGAGCTGACAGCGGCGATCGCTGACGCCGCAACCTCTTACATGCAGGTGAGATGTGGGTTCGCGATAGTTGTCTGCTAGTGCCACAGCCTTGTGAGAGAAAGCTGCCTGTCAGCGTTTCTGGAATTCTTTTTTTTGGCTCGAAAAGGGGGCTATCCTAGGCAGGAAGTTGCCTTTTGTGCGGGGTACATGGGACTTGGTGCAATTTACACCAAAAAAACAAGTCCCCTGCACAAAGACTCGGAAAAACTCAACCGCCGCTTCCGCTTCTACTGCTGCTGCCGCCGCCGCCGCTTTCGTCGCCGCTCCCGTCGCCGCTCTAACCGCCGCTTCTGCTGTCACAGCACAGCTACCGCCACCGCGTTCCCGCCGTTGTAAAAAGATCGGCGGTACAAATGCGACGGCGCAAAGTGTTCCTGAGCTTGTGAAGCTTTCTCTCGAGCTTGTAATGAGTACGCAATTTCACTAGAGCGCAGGAGGTGTGGATGTACTTTGAGCACTGCCCGGTTCACCCAAATCATAACGCCAGGCGGAAATCATCGAATGTCGAATGGATATATCAAACATGGGACCCTGCAGTTCAACTCTTTGGTTGCTGATATTGCGTCTGCCGGTCTCTTGCAACTCGCAATAGAAGGCCAGATTGAGGTTGAGCGGCACAGTGTGAATACAGAACACACGGCTGCCATTCTAGTAAATAGGGCCCTTGACATCCTTGAAAAGTAAGCTTCAAAACCGGTTGCGACTTGTTTCGACTTTTCTGTGCCCGCGCTGCTCAGCGGGCAGCAAAACGCTGCACACACGTGAAAATCGACAAAGCTCTGTCCATGGCCAAACGGCCTTTGTTTCCCAGCCAATGGTGGCTGACTCTGGGGCGCAAAAAGTACTTCTGATTGATGCGCAGTAGCTGGTCCTTCGACCGTTGCTCAAGCAACTATGCTTAAGTTGCCCCGTCGCTAACAGGCCCCGCCCGACGAATTGACCAATGGTGGGCCGCACTGTGCCTATCTCCAACACAAAAAACGGGGGTTCTGATCAAACGAGTCAAAACAAGGAAGGCACTAATAATGATAGGGAGGAGAGGCTTTGTACTCCGTAGAAGAAGAGCAAACATTGCTTTCATGGGAAGGTGCCTTCGTCCGCCCTTGACATGACATAGAGCAACCCTTTCTTTTCTCCTTTCAAGCTCTTCCTCGCGTCCCTTTTTTCTCCAGCTCCAACATAGCTGCACCTCGACTTGACACTTTTTTGTCGCAGATCTGACCCCTTTTTTAAACGGATATCTGGAGTCGAATCCCCAGTTGCATTCCAGATCCCCTCAGCTCTTTTCTTCCTTCACACATTCCCCAACGCAGAGGCAGCATCTTCAGGTTCGCCAGCAGCTGGAGCGGCCCCTCCCCCCTCCATTCTTCCTCTCTCCCCCGTCCGCTTGCAACAGCCATGGGGCTTCTACCCGCACGGCTGCTCCGCCTGCGGGACGGCCAGCCTCAGCTGCCCGTCTATGAGCAGCTCACCACGCCGGCCGCGGCTTCCAAGGAGCACTTTTCCGATGCAGAGCCGAGCTCGGACGAGGAAGACACGGATGGCGGCTTCTACTCCTCTGCTGCCTCGTCCCCGGCAAGCCTGCGCAGCTCGCGCCAGTCGTCCGGCACGGCCTCCACAAACAGCCTCATGCTGCCGAGGCGGTCCTTTGCCGCGCTGCCGCGCAGCAAAAAGCGGCCCTCGACCGCTGCCGCCGTGCGTGCACGTGTGTACCGGCTGCCCAACCGCGTCATCCGCTACCTGTGCACGGCGCTGATGATGACCATCCTCCTCCTCATCTTCTTCCTCATCCGCGCCAGCCAGGCCGAGAACCGCCGGATTGCCGAGGGCAGGTCCAGCAAGTCGTCCCCGCCGCCGGCCGTCTGGGAGTCGTTTGATTTTTTAAATCGCTACTACGGCGGCGTGCGCAATCTGGTCGCCTTCCAGGACAGCGTGCCGCAGTACCCCCGCATCGAGGACGACGAGCCCTACAACGTCACCCTCAGCACCGCGAACAATGCCGTCGACGTCGAGGCGCCGCCCAAGGTGCACCTGCACCCCGCCGTCGGCTACACCGGCAAGGCGGCCAAGAACAGCGCGCTGCCGGCCAGCCATGCCTTTCACGAATACCCCGGCTCCGTCTTGGCCGAGAGCAACGCCGTCGTGCCGTGCTTCCTGGACAGCAAAAACACCATTGCCGTCCCGGCCCTGCGCTACTTTGACGGCCGGCCCAACGGGTTCCCCGAAAACGTCATGGGCTCGTACGAGCTGCTCTCCCTCCCCGAAGACATTTGCTTTGAGCGCTTTGGCCGCTTCGGGCCCTATGGGTACGGGTACTCTGTCCGCTCCGGCGGTCTCGGCGTTGGCGAGTACGGCGAGAAGGAGGGCTCCGAGGCCGTGTGGAAGTCGGCCAATCCGATCGACTACCGCCAGATCGACTGGGCCGAGGTGCAGCAGCGGTGCTTCCACAGCAACGCGCGCCGCTTCAAGCCAGCCGCCGCGCGCAACGCGCCCGTCAACGGCTTTTATATCGGCGACGCCCCGGGGCAGAGCGCACATGAGAACCACGTCGCCCGTGATGAGGATGCCGCCAAGCCTGTCGCGCCGAGTCCTGTGGCTTCTGCCGCTGCTTCTTCCGACGCTGGTACTGGCGCTGATGCTAGTGCCGGTGCCGGTGCTGGTGCTGACGCTGGTGCTGACGCTGGTGCTGCGCAAGGCGACGCGCCGCGGACGGCAGTCGTCCTCCGGTGCTGGGACGAGTTCGAGTGGGGCCAGGAAGACATCATGAACCTGCGTGCCCTCATCACGGAGCTCTCGCTGGCCTCGGGCGCCCGGTACGACGTGCACCTCCTGGTGCAGGTCAAGGACGACGCCAAGTATCCCATCTGGGCCGACGACGAGACCTACCGACAACGCATTGCCGATACGGTGCCGGCCGAGTTCCGCAACCTGGTGACGCTCTGGACAGAGACGCAGATGCTGTCGACGTACCAGGGCCTGTTCGACCTGTACTCGCGCGGGCCCGACCTGCCGGTCCACGGCGTCTACCGCGGCCTGCAGATGGCCATGCAGCACTTTGCCTACAACCACCCCGAGTACGACTACTTTTGGCAGTGGGAGATGGACATCCGCTATACCGGCCACACCCTGGATCTCTTCACCAAGATGGAGACCTGGGCCAAGAAGCAGCCGCGCAAGGGCCTGTGGGAGCGTAACGCACGCTTCTACCTGCCGTCTGTGCACGGCAGCTGGGACGACTTCCGCCAGATGGCCCGCGTGCAATCCGAGCTGGGCACCATGGGCGCCGACAACATCTGGAGCCGCATCGGCGGCGGCAAGGGCAACGACAAGGCGGCGGCGGAGGCGGCCCGCATGGGAGAAGAGACGGTGTGGGGCCCGAAGCGGCCGGCCAATCCCAGCGACTGGTTCGAGCCCGAGAACGACCCGAAGCCGCCGACCACGTACGAGAAGGACCGCTACGTGTGGGGCGTCGACGAGGAGGCCGACCTGATCACGCTGAACCCCATCTTCGACCCGGCCGGCACCACCTGGCTGCTGGCCGACGACATTACCGGCTACAACAAGACGGATAAGGAGGACAAGCCGCCGCGGCGCGCCCAGATCATCACGGCCTCGCGCATGTCGCGCCGGCTGCTGCGCACAATGCACCTCGAAACGGCCTTTAAGAAGCACCACGCCTTCTCCGAGATGTGGCCGGCCACCACGGCGCTGCACCACGGCTACAAGGCCGTGTACGTGCCGCACCCCGTCTACGTCGACCGCGAGTGGCCAACGCAGTACATGGCGCGCATCTTCAACGGCGGCCGCAACGGCGCCTCGGGCGGCTCGCGCACCTCCGTCTTTGGCCAGCGCGAGCACAACTTTTTGGGCCTGACATGGTACTACAACGCCGGCTTCTCGCCCAACCTGTACCGCCGCTGGCTCGGCCTGCGGGTGAACGCCGACGGCGGGCCCGAGTTTGAGCAGCAGGCCGACATGAGCAAGAACGACACGTCTGTCGGCGACATGCGCGGCGGCGAGGGCCGCATGTGTCTGCCGCCGATGCTGCTGCACCCCGTCAAGAACGTGGAGCTGCCCGTCGAGAGCAACGAGCAGGGCGACGACCTGGCGCTGCCAACCGAGGCCGACCCAGCGTCGTGATTCTTGTGGCGGCGGTGGTGGCTCCTTTTTCTCTCTGTATGACGTGCATGCTTTCAAGGCGGTGCAATTTCTACTTTTTTTGGGTTTTGGGGTTTGGCATGTTTTTTTCATTTTACATCTTTTTAGTTTGCCTACTTTTCTCGCCTTTTTTGGATATGGATGTGTCTCGTCTCACGGCCTCTCGGGTCCCGGCGTTGCATGGCGTTTATAGAATCAGGCAGTCATTTTTGATTGAATTCCAGGATTGTCTTTTCTTTGCATATCTTTATTTTTCTTCTACCCTGGCCTTATCTTCTGCCCGGAGAGGAGAAGCCTGGCCAATAATCCATCCGCCCATGAAACCAAGCAAATCCAACAAGCCCAACTTTTTGCTACGTGTCCATGTTTTGCACGTGTTCTTTGCTCTGCGTTTGCCCTGCCCCGTTGTGCCATTATCCCTGTTTTGTGTCGTCGTTCAAGCCTTGCGGCTAGTCATTTACTGATTCGTCGCTCTGCATGGCTGCATCCATCTCCTCGGCTGTCGCCTCCAGACCCTCGGAGCTCATAAAGTTGTTATCCTTCTCCTCGGCTATGCAGGAAGATTAGAGATTAGCCAAAGCGGGCCAAGAAAAGCAGGTAAAGAAGGAAAGAAGAAAAGAAAAAGGCACAAACCGTGCGCCACACTTACTCTTTGGCTCGACAAGGAGATTCTCCTGGACCTCGCAGTCTGTCAGCACCGACCCAGCGCCGATCTCGCTGCGCTTGCCCAGGATGCACCGCGTCAGGCGGCAGCCCTTGCCCACCACGACGCCCTCCATCAGCAGACACTGCTGCAGTTTGGCGCCCTCGTGGATCTGGCAGTTTGCGCCGACCACACACTCCTTGAGCGACACCTTCTCCTCCACCATGACGTTGTTGGCCACCAGGCTGTCCTGCCGCGTGATCGTCGTGCGCGGCTTGACGCCCTCGGGGTAGGCCACCTTTTTGGCGTGCGCCAGCGGCGACGGCGCCGCGCCGGCGGCCGCGGCCTCTTCCACGGACGGCAGTTTGGCCAGCTGCAGAGACACCGTCAGCAGCAGCTGCGACGTGTCCACGCGGCGGATCAGGGGCGCCTCCGCCACGGACGGGTGCACATAGGCCAGCAGCGGCGGCATCCGCGCCTCCGCGCCGGCCAGCTTGTCGGCCGCTGCGGCCGCAATCGGGCCCGTGCCGCCCGCGGATGTCTTTGCCGCCGCCCCCGTCGCCGCCTTGGCGTCGGCCACCGTCCCGGGAGTGGCGGCGGCGGTGGCGGCGGTGGCGGTGGCGGCAGCTGCGGCGGCTGCGGCGGCTGCGGCGGCGGCAGCGGCATCGCTCTCGGCGTCGTCGTCGTCGCGGCTCTCCTCCTCATCGTCGTGGCCCGTCGTCTCGGTGGGTGACTCGCTGCCGCGGCGCGGCCTGGCCGACGCGCTGTCGCTGCGACTGCCGCCGCCGCTCTTGCCGCGCGTCCTGGCATCTCCGTGCAGGTCGGCATTGTACGCCTCGAGCACCCTGTCCATGCCGAGCTTCTTGGCCAGGCCGCGCTGCCACTCGGCCTTGGCCCACCAGCCCACGACGTCTTCGCCGATGCTGTCCATGTGCTCGTTGGCCTGCACAAAGGCCATGACCCAGTGGGGGAACACGTAAATGTGCGCGTCGCGGTGCGTGGTGCGCATGCGCACGCGCCGGTGCTGCCGCAGCAGGCTGTGCCGCACCGGGTAGCCGCCCTTTTCCTCCGTCAGGTCGTTGAGCGAGTCCGTCGGCATGGCCGTCACCACCCGCTCGACGTGTGCAGCCAACGACGCCCTCCGGTCCCACGTCGGCGCCGAGGAGGCTGCCGCTGCCGCTGCCGTTTTGGACGCCGCAGCAAGCGCGGGCGCTGGCGACAGCGCGGGTACCTGTGCATTCGACAGCGGCACCGTGGCCACAAAGTCCTTTTCCTCGCCCTTGACGCTCGGGATGCCGGCCCTGGTGTCGTACCAGACGCCGAGCCCGCCGCTGTTGCGCCCATGGCGGCTGTTGCCCTTGCTGCTGCTGCTGCTGCTGCTGCCACCACCCTGGTAGCTGCCGGCATAGCTGTGATCGTCCACCCCCAGCAGATCCGGCAGCGACGCTGCCCGCGTCATCCACGTCTGCAGTAGCTTCTCGCCGCCCAGCTCGCACACCAGGTCGCAGGGCAAAACCAGGAAATCCGTCGTGACAAGCTCGCGCACCTCGGGCAGCCGCAGGATGGCCGCCGTGCCCGTGGTATGGTCGAGCTCTTTGGGCGCCAGAACCGTAGGGGTCGGCAGGCTGGTCAGAAACGGGTTCGTCCGAAGAGCCGTCTTGATAGCTTCCGCCGCAGCGGGCGGGCATATCAGAGTAATGTCTAAAAGGCAAAGCGTTCAGCAGGACAGCACGCCAGAATCATGCAGGGTCTCTCTCTCTCTCTCTCTCTCTCTCACCTGTGATACCGGCCCGGCCGCAAAAGTCAATCGGATACCAAACCATGGGCCGGTTGGCAATCGGCAGCAGTGCCTTGGGATTCTCGTCCGGGTTCGCAGTAAAGGTTGGAAACGAAGATCCTGGGCCACACAGAATGAGGGCCTGCAGGCTGAGCCCCCGCTGAACTGCGTGAGGCATGGCGGGCTAACAGCTGGGGCTCGCTGATAGTGACCAGGAGAAGACGACACCGTTGAGTTGTGTATATATCTGCTGCAGAATATCACCGGCACCTGGGTTGACTCACAAGGCTAGGTTTGCTAGCATGTGCCCCTCCATGGTCGCAAAGAGCGAGCAGCTGCACCGTCACGTGATGCACCAAACTAGTATAAGTACTGTTGTACATGCCAGACAGAGAAAACAAAAAGAGAACAAGAAGCAGAAACAAAGACAGGACTATAAAATACAAAAACCACCGAGTAGACACCGGAGCTTCCTTACCCCCTCCCCCCCCTATCCTCTCCCTTCCAGAGGCTCTCAAAAAAGTTGCCCGGCCAGTCAAGGGTGACCTCTTTCTTAGTCAGTCGTCAACTCGAGTCCCGTCCTCATGTTCCTCCCTATATTTTTACTGCCTCAAGTGCCCGAGTCCATGGGTTGTGTACACGCCCTTATACGGCGCTGTACCCACCCCGGCTACCGCTTCCTTGCAAGGTGTTGATGAGCCGCCGCACCCAGTCACGGAAGAGAAACGGCACATCCCTCAACGTGTCGCCATGCGGTAACAGATCCCAGCCGCGGGCGCCGTAGCGATTGTAGTTGAGCCACGACCCGAAAATCAGATAGGCGGCAGTTGTCAAGAAAACCCTGGCCCAGGTCAGCGATTGTACTCACGTTTGCCCCAAGGAGGGGGAGGTGTGAAAGAGGTAGGGAGATTGACGTACAAGACCACAAACCAGGTGAAGAACCCCCAATGCTCGCCCCGGCCCCCCGTGACGCCTTCACAGGCATATTTTGTATACCAGGTCAGCCGCAGTGTGCCAAATGAGCCGTCGCTGTCGTGCACATCGTAGCTGTCAAAGACCAGCGCCGGCGTCTCCCCCTCGCGCGTCAGCTGCTTCTCGCCCGTGCCGGGGCTTTCGTCGAGGGGAGTCACGCCGACAGTCGCTTCTGCCGAGGCCGAGGCCGAGGATGAATTGCCAGTGCTGCCACTGCTCCCGTCGTAGTCGCCCACCGCCCACTCGCCCTCTGTGCCCTCAAGGTTGCGGTCGCACAGAAACTCTACAATGACGCGCTGGTTCTGGCGGTCCTTTCCATCTAGCGGGTACCGCCCCCCCTGCAGCACAAGGCGCAGACCTTCCTTTTGTGCGTCGTCATGGGAGTCGGCGGTCTTGAGGCGCGTTGCCTTGTGGTCGAGTGGGCCTCCGCCCTGGTCCTCGAGATTGCCAGCCAGGGGGATGACCTGGCCGATGCCCGAGGTGCCGTCCTGGCTGCTCCACCGTTTTATCGCACAGGCTAAAAAGGGGAAAAAATCGTCAGCCTTTTTTTCCCAGACCAGACGTGCCAAAAGCAAGTGCGGGGGGAAAGGGGAGATAACTAACCCCAGCTTCCGTTTGGGCACTCTTCGCCCTTGGGCACGTCGCCACTGCGCTTCAGCGGTCCGCAGAGGTCTAGAGTATAGGTGGTGTTCTGATCGGTGGGCGGCGTATGTTGGGTGGTCACGACTGAATGAGGCCCCTTAAGTCTACCCAGGTCGAATCTTTGGCCGTCTGCTTGGATGTGGTCACACTGAAGCATGGCGGCGGCGGGTTGGGCGGCCACGAGGGCCACGGCCAGTAGGGAAATCATTGAGGACGCCACTATCGAAGAGGGAGATGCCGTTTGTGAGATGGCCGGTAGCAAGCTCCGCCACTTCATGCTCTATATAGGTATCGTTCGCAGAGGAATGTTGGCCGATGTCGCGGCTTAAACCCTTGGAAAGCTTGTTGTCGGGGTGCTTCTCAGCCCGCGAAAACAACAAATATATATATCCAAAGATTGACAAATGAAGAAGCGCAGCGCGGTTCCTGCTATTGAGACAGGGAGAAAAAGCAGCCAACTCGGAAAGGGCGGTAGTTGTAAAGGCGGAGGAGGAAGCGCGGGAACAAGGGACGGAAACGATGGGGCCAGAAATACCAACGGGGTCGTAAACGCTGATACGGCTGGTCGTGGTGTGCTGAGGTGTGCTTATTGCTTCGCTGGGGTCTGTCCACGCGGGCTTTTCGATAGTTGCCTTGAGGATGTGCTGCTTGACATTGTGTGTCTTCTGAAAGCTCCCAAGCATTCCGTCATAGCTTATGGCACGTGATTCTGGGTGTCACGTGCACTATGGGTACGACGAGCTCGTAGTTGGTGGGGAAGATAAGATACTCATACATTGGGGATCATGTTAGTTTGTCTAGACCGTTGTTGAAAGTCGTACTACATGCTTCTGCCAGCAGGATCTGTAGCGTCACATCAGAGGCTTGTGCCAGGACTCCCTTGATAAACTACTGGAGGCACTTTTGTGTATAGCCTGGTGTGATAAGTCGAGTTTGTCTTTTTTCCCCATCAGATATATATTGCTTCGTATCAAAGGCTTCTACTGAGTCCGCTAGGTGCTTTACTCTCGAGTTTTTGGGAAAGATCAGAGTCACAGCTCCAGGGAAAGAGCAGGTGTCGGCCTAATACCCCGCTTCCGTACACGGATTGTCAGATTATACCTGAACGTCAGCAATTCGTTGCCAGGCAGCCCCGCCTGTAGAGTGTGACTTTAATCCCGTCAGGCACAGGTTCTGCACAAGTTGTTTTGTTCCCATGCCGTCGCCGCGTTTGTTTCCTATTCAACGCAAGACCTCGTCTTATACAGGCGACTCATCAAGAACTGCCACAGAATCAGCTTACTTGCCACCAAAGACCAGCTCTGCCAACACAACGGCCGATTCTCGCCTGTGAACGAGATGGAGTGGCCGGCTACCGTTGCCGAGAGGAAAAAGGCTCTGCTAGAGTTGGTGCCAGATCTAAGCCTGGACGAGATATGGATGTTGCAGAGGGCTCTTTCCAACCTCGACTTCCGAACGGATGTTTACGGGCGATTGCCAGTTGAGCTGCAGCTAATGGTGGTATCATGTCTGGGGCCTATACATCTGGGAGCCTGCTTGGATGTGAGCCGAAAATGGAGGATGGCCATTCTTTCCAACATTGTGCGGAAGAAGGTGATACATCGCTATTATCCAGGGCTTTTTGAATATATAAAGATAATCGAGGCCGCAAAGGCGGCTTCCGGGGAGACCTCAGACGACAAGAAAGACAAGCAGACGGGCGGCGAGACAGACGAGACAGCCGAGATCACGCCTCTCGCGGCATCCATCTTGTTAAGAACGGTCAGGAGCTACACCGCGCATGCCAGGGGGGAGTACCACTGTGTTTATCGTCATGTTCAGGCCCCTGTCTGGAATCCCGAAATGGAGACGAGTAGCCTGAGTTGGCTGAATCCGGTTGATAGCAGTGCTCAAACCGCCTTGGAGGAAGAGAAGGACATGGAGAGACCTCCCGTGTCAAGGTACGCCTTCCAGGAATACACCCATGGCCGGATTGTATGGGCTCGCATGGACTACTCGGCGACCTCTATTCTCGTCGATGATCTACGCACTGGACAGCGCTCCCACTTTCGGGCGCCCAATAGTGTGGTCAAGGGGGTGGCATACCGCGTCACTGCCGTGGGAAACAGGATTGTAGTTGCCTCTGCGGGGATACATTTGTTCGTTTCCTCTTCTCCTCTTCTTTTGGCTTACTTTTGCGTTCGCTGACACCTATTGTCTCGTAGCCTTGCTTGGAATTTTGTCACGGGCGAGCACGAGTTCAGGGTTCTCCCTGCCCATGCCGAAGTTGTTGCCACGCACGGCCAGAAGATCTGCCTCCTTTTGTCGGGCAGTATATATGTCTGGAACCTGGGCGGCGCACTCCAGAAAGCAGACATGGCAGGGCTAGACAGGGAATACACGCCTTACAGAGGTAGCCGGCTCTCGAGCCACCTCATCCTCGACCCAGCACACGCCGACGTGTTCTACCTGTGCGACTATGGCTCCGGCAGTGAAAATGGCAGTTTGCGGCTCTATCTACACGAGTTCCAGGGCTTGCACTACGTCGAGACATACACCTACGAGTCCAAGACCAGGGACTTTCCTCTCCCGCTTTCGTACCATGCTGTCGGGCCGGTCTCACGACGCAACACACACGGCTCTTATACATTATTGACGTGGCACGTGATGGGTTCAATCCCCTATGCGAACTCGACTCACCACCCCCTAACCGAGGGCATCTACTCATTGACCTTTAACATTTATACCAAGAACTTCACCAATTCCTTTTTTTGTCTGCCGCCCCCGCTGGGCACCATCCGCGAAGGCACGCACGACATTTTTGCGCTTCACATCTGGAACGACCAGATGCTGGCACTATTCGACCGCCGTCGGACCGGGTCTCGCTTTGACGACCGCCCAACAGCTCCGCTGTTGTTTGCAGTTGATGACGACCTAAGCAAGGCTCTCAAGGATTTGCCGGCGGTGCCCTTCTCCTCGGTGCCCGTCATGTCGTCAATCAGGCCCTTACCTTTCGAAGACCTCCGTGGCGACAATAGGCCTCTCTTCTACCGACAAGACGACAGCATGGGGCTGCCACCCGGAAAGATGCCAAACCGATACAGCCACCCGAGTTCAGGCCCGGTAAAGGACCAACGCCGTCAGCTGACTTTTCAAGAGATCACCGAAAACACCAGAGGCACGTGGCGTATCAGTGAGTCGCACTGGGCCAGAAAACAGTGCAATGTTCGATATGCACTGGATATAGCCGCCAGGTCGATACACGACCCCGGAGTGCTGCCGATATCCAACCGAGATCATGATATATACGGCGATGACGCTTTCTTGATTTTCCTACACGAGAACAGATACACAATCTGGTGCTTTGATGACAGCACTGAGATGTAGTAGGGGCAGCCGTTGAGCGGTGACCAGGGCCGTCAATCCCGGCGATGCCAGAGGTGGAGCGTCGTCGTCGGCGATGTCAGAGGTGGAGCGGCAGCGTCGGCGGCGTCAGCGGCGCCAACAACAGCGCCAATAACAGCGGCGCTAATGGAAACTGGTGGACAGGGGTATCTGTGGCTAGTGTGTGGCGTCACCACCAAAAAGTCGGCATAGTTGGCGCTATCTTTCCCCGCTCACCCGAATCCACCCGATTTTAGAGGAAATACAGGGTCAACAGCGCGCTACGGAGTAAATACAGCGCTCTGGCTTCGGCCTGGCGGGCGCGCGAGGCAGGCCCAGAAAAGTTCGGACAACAGCACCCGAAAGCAGAAAAATTAAAGGCCTCACATTTCAAACTTTTTTTTTTCCCATACTGTCCCTTTCCTTGCTCTTCTGTACCTGCGAATACCGCACACTCCACTCCATCCTTTCTTGCTCTGTTTCTATCGGTCACAGCGACCCTTTCTCCTCAACCGCTCTCTGCCTTTTTATCATTTCTCACCACAACCCGTCATCATGGCCAGCGCAAAAGTCGAAAAGGCTACCGAGGCCCCCACGGGCCTTGCCCTGTACTCCCGTTTCGCTCTCGCCGGTGCTATCTGCTGCTCCATCACCCACGGCTCTCTGACTCCCGTCGATGTGTGAGTGTTTTCCTTTTTTTTTTTACCGGACCTAGACCTACAAACCCGTCCGGCGCCGATCTGCTCTCACCCTCGGGCCTCGGGCATTTTGCCGTTTTTGACCGAGCTCTTTCTCACTGACTGGTCTTTTTTTTCCAGCGTCAAGACTCGCATGCAGCTTGAGCCTACTGTCTACAACAAGGGCATGATCGGTGGCTTCCGGCAGGTGATCCAGGCCGAGGGTGCTGGCGCTCTGCTCACCGGTGCCGGCCCGACCTTTGCTGGCTACTTCCTGCAGGGTGCCTTCAAGTTCGGCGGCTACGAGTTCTTCAAGCAGCAGTCCATCAACCTGCTGGGCATGGATGCTGCCAAGAACAACCGCACCGCCGTCTACCTTGCTTCTGCCGCTGCCGCCGAGTTCTTCGCCGACATCGCCCTGTGCCCGCTCGAGGCCACCCGTATCCGCCTGGTGTCCGACCCCAGCTACGCCAACGGCCTGGTTGGCGGCTTCCGGAAGATCCTGGCCAACGAGGGCGTTGGCGCGTTCTACGCCGGCTTCGGCCCCATCCTGTTCAAGCAGATCCCCTACACCATGGCCAAGTTCGTCGTGTACGAGAAGGCTGCCGAGGCCATCTTCAGCGTCTACCCCAAGGAGTCGCTGTCGCCTGGTCTCCAGACCACTGCCAACCTGGGCGCCGGCCTGATTGCCGGTTTCGCCGCCGCCATTGTCTCGCAGCCCGCCGACACCATGCTGAGCAAGATCAACAAGACCAAGGGCCTGCCCGGTGAGGGCACCACCAGCCGCCTGATCAAGATCGCCAAGGAGCTGGGTGTGCGCGGATCCTACGCCGGTATTGGCACCCGTCTGTTCATGGTCGGCACTCTGACTGCTGGACAGTTTGCTATCTACGGTGAGTTTTTGTCCGATGCACCCCCCCTCCCCCCTCTCTCCCTACCCAATGCAAGACGATGGTGGCTAATTTCCACATAGGCGATGTCAAGAAGCTGTTTGGCGTCAGCGCGGGCATTGAAATCAGCAAATAGATGTCCTGACTTTATGATAACGCGGCGGCTTCTGTACGCCTCAATACAAAAAGGTCGAATTCCCGTGAAGCTACTATTTTCAACGATCACGCGACCGAATCAGCCAAGAAGGGCTTGATGGCGACCGGAGGTGTAGAGAAACAGTAACAAACATGGATGCGACGTTAATGCTGGGGTAGCTGTCAGATAGATTCCGCTTTCTCTTAACTATAGAACGCGAGCGTTGAGCTGCAAGCTACGGGTAACACGAAGTCATGGTGGCATTGGGCCTATGTATATTATGTGCCATTTCAGTTTTGCATGTGTTTGAGTTCTGAGATGTCAAATAAATACGTATGCTCTACGACAGAATACAATTTGCACTCCATGCACTACCCAATGCAAGTTACTGTCGGACATGGGCGGCAAGATCTGGGCGCGGCAAAAAGGGTTGAAAGTCACAACTTTGATTTGCCTTGTTGTGCCTCTCATCTATGAAAACGACAACATTACCAAAAACAAGATATTGGGGGGAAAAAAGCTAACCGGAGCCGTCATTCTCATTCTAACCCAGCCCCCATCCCGGCCAAAAGAACCCATGGTAAGTAGAAAACCCTTGCCCGGCCATTGCAAAGCAAGAAACGTAAAAGGAGATTAGCCCGTACACAGACATTGGGCCATGTCAATTTTGAAGGCAAAGCAAAACCAATAGAAAAAGAAGCAAACAAATCCTCGACAGCTCCTGCTGTCATCATACACTGGTCGTTCTAATAGCCAATGCTAAGCCCCTTCCCTTTCCTTGCCGTCCGTTTGCCGTCGTGTCCATTCCAGCATCCACACACTGACATAAATCAAACCATAGACAGGCCAGCAGAAAAAAAACAACGAAGAGGAGCAATGCGTTTGGCCATCAGGATTGCGGTAGCCAAAGACAGGTGGAGGGAGATAAAAGGACAAGAAACAGAAACAAGAACAAGAACAAGAACAAGAGCAAGAACATGAACAAGAGCAAGAACGAGAACACGAACAAGAGCAAGAACAAAAAACACGTAGGACCCGGAAAGGAAATTAGAAATCAGCGCGCCAAAGCAATGCAATAGAGAAGGGGGGTATGGTGGGAAGATGGTATCTGGTATCATGCGCCGTCAACAACAAAAGCACGCCTTTCCCTTTCTCCAAACATGAATCATCTTGAACCATAAACAGAAGTAGAGGCGGCGAGGAAACCGAAAATCACAAACGGACTTTCAGGAACACCGTAGATTAAGGAGGGCAAAGGGGGAGGAGGGGGGGGGGCAAAAAGAATAGGAAAAGGGCACCGGAGAGAAAAGAAGCAGCTGAGGAGAGCAAGGGCACAGCACGGTGTGTTCACTCGCTGACGGGTGCGTCGTCGTCCGAGACGCCTTCCATATCGTAGCCGTTGCTGTCGGTGCCCTTGTCGAGGTCGTCGGCGCTAGGGTCGAGATCCATACGGTGCACTGGGTCGGGCAGTCCCAGCTCGGCCTGTACGTCGCGCTGGATGCAGCGCAGATAATGCTGCAGGCTGCGCAGGCCGCGCAGAAACCCGCGATCGACGTCGGCCGGGTGCTGCGGCGGGCACGGCCGGTCCTTGGCGAGGTCGGCGGCTGTCACGCTGTTGGCAAAGTCGGCCATCTTGAAGTCGATCTCGCGACGCTTCTTCTTGCGCTGGCGCTGGCGCTGGCGCTCCAGGCGCCGCTCGTGCTCGGCTTGCACCTCCTCCGTGTCCGTAGCAATGTCGGTGGCCGAGTCTTCGACAGCCGTGGCGTCGGCGTCGGCGTCCATGTCGCCGCCGCCGCCGCCGCCGCCGCCGCCGCCGCCGTTGTCGTCATCGTCGTCATCGCGCGACTGGTCGCCGTCGTAGAATACCAGCAGGCTGGCAGCATAGAAGCGGTAGCCTCGCAGCCGCCGGATAATGGCCTCGAGCTGGCTCAGCTTGCTCAGTAGCGTCGGGATGTGGCGCAGGACGCTGGCTGGGTTTACGCCGTCATACAAGAAGCGGCGCAGCACGTCTGCAAACTCCTGGCCGGCCTTGACGTTGCGCCCGTAGTACTTGTCGCGGAAAAAGTACGACTGCGTGGCCACGTCCCACACCTGCAGACCACAGATGCGCACGCCGAGCTCTCGCGACGTTGTCATGGCACACTTGCGCTGCTGCGACTGCTGCTTCTTCGGCGTCGCCTCGACGCCGTACTGCCGTGTGCCCATCTTGAGGTCCATGATGCACGGCCGCTTCATGCCTGCGGTAAGGTCCTCTAGCAGCAGGAAAAACTCCTGCTGGGAGCCCGTCTTGGTCTGTGCCTCTTTGGGGTTGATGGGCCGCGGCACCTTGATAATGTCGCTGGGCGAGGGTGCCCCTGCCTTTGGCGTATTGTCAGCGGGCGGAAGTGCTGATGCGCTCGCATTGGGCGGCGGGGTGGAGGGTTTGGGCCGGTCCAGTGGATCGGAATGTGCCGTGTCGTTGGCATGGAAGAGGTTGTGCGGGTTCCGGATAGAAAGGGCTGCAGTGGTGCTGTTGCTGCAGCCGTCCTCCATGCTGTCGCCGCCACCGCCGCCGCCACCGCCGCCGCCGCCGCCGCCGTATGACGGAGCAAACACGCCAAAGTTGGGGAGGTCGGCCGTGGAGGAGAGCTGCGACTCCTCTCCGGGCTGGTGGAACGAGGACCGGCTGGTCGTGGCGGTCGAGATGCCCTCGTGGTCGGCTTTGTAGGCAGCCTCGTCCGGCTCTTCGTAGTACTTCAAATCACCCCGGGGATCCGACACGTTCCTCGGTCGTCGGCGCAGGCCGGTGCCTGAATATCGCCGCCGGCGGCTTGTCGGAGGCGCCAGCTGGTCCACCATGATGCGCGCTTCGGGGGCACTAGTTCCCGTCACGTCGGCCGGATAGTCGACATCGTCCACAACGGCCTCGTCACTGCTGTTCATGCCGCCCATGTCGCTCTGGGTCTGCAGAAGCCGCATGGAGGCCAGCCGCAGGGGACTCGACAGGACCACGCTGGGCTGCCGTGGGCGCTCTTCGGACAGGTCTGGCTCGGACGTGGCCTGGCGAAGGATTTGCTGCAGCGTCTTGCGCGGGATCGCCCTCCGCGCTCCCTTGTGGTACTTTTGGATGTCGATGGGCTGTTTCAGGAAGGCGTCGTTGAAAACCTCGTTCCGCAGCTTCTTGTTCACCATGGTGGCGCCCCAGCTGTTGGCATGGCGGTCCCCCAATGACGGCCTCAGGAGAGCGCGATTGTCGGGTTCCGACATGGCAGACCGGTGCCGGCCCATGGTCGAAGCCGTGTCGTAGTAGGCTTCTGGCTCCGCAGGCGCTGGGTACACCGGCTCGGAAGGGCGGATTCCCATGCCGACAGCGGGCTGCAAGAGGTTCCGCGGAAGAATATGCTGGTTGTCGATAAAGGTGACCGTCGGGACCTGGGTCTGCGAGGCATGCATCGACTGGCTCACCATCCTCGGCTCTGTCGCGGCGCCCGCGCCAGACCGTGGCGTGTCGTCCTGGATGGCGGAAGACGCATTGTTTGTGCTGGCCTTGAGCGCGGCTGTCAGCTCACTGTGGTTGATCTGCTTCCACTCTGCCACAGCACTGTCATCCTTCCGAATGGTAGAATCACGTCGCAACG
Source organism: Graphilbum cf. rectangulosporium (assembly GCA_019925645.1). NCBI lineage: Eukaryota > Fungi > Ascomycota > Sordariomycetes > Ophiostomatales > Ophiostomataceae > Graphilbum > Graphilbum cf. rectangulosporium. The sequence goes on from JADHKI010000039.1 coordinate 161,847, forward strand.
GCTGGTGGAATGTCACATTGAGAACTCCTATGTATCTAGATGATAAAAACAAAGGTCAGCTGGGTCTGCAGAAGACGCACACACACACGCACACACACACGCACAAAATATGATTCGCATCCGTCCAGACTTACCTCGGCAGAAACGAGAGCAGGTCTCTATGGTACCGCTCAATCTTCTCGTAGAACTCGTTCTCGCGGTTCGTCAACTGCTTGCAGACGGCTCGTTTGGAGAAGCGCCACAAGGTTGTGTGGCCGCCCACCTGGTGCTTGTAGGGGATGAGTTCAATGGCATCGCGCGGCTGGATGGGTGTCAATTGAGAGTCGTATCCGCTGTCGTCGAGGTGCTGTAAAGCAGAGCGCGAGGATCGGTCCGCCGCGCTGCCCGCGTCACCAAAGCCAACTGGAGAAATCAGGTCCTTTGGAGCGGCCGGGGTGACGTCGGCGGCAGCAGCGGCGGCAGCAGCAGCGGCGGTTGGGACTGCCGCTGGCATGGGCTCAATGCGCGCACAAAAAGGGCAGTCGTTGGAGGGCACTGGGCGCTGGGCCGTACTATCACCATGTCAAGGCCGAAAAACGCACACAGGAATCGACGATGCAACGATAAGTTGGGCCCCAGTTCGGCTCCGGTCAAATTTTGTTAGCAATACTAACGCCGTGCTGTTTTTTTATGTAATTACTTATGTAATCACTGCACACTGGATCAGAAAAGGCCGGCTTCGCGTGCACTGCCAAAAAAGCTTCGTTCACGACTTCTTATGTGAAAATAGACGACAAGTTGTCTCTTGGACGGAACAGCCGCCATTCGGTGGCTTCCTCGCCAAGGATCCCGCTTCTCTCTGACATTCATTTGCGATCCCAGACGTGTCTTTTGCGGCCTTTGTCTTGGCTTTGCGCCCTCGACGAGTCTCCCTGCGTTGTAAAGTGTGAGACGCAGTTTCGCCCAATCAACGACTAGATAGCATCGCGTGGCGTTTTTACAACTATTATGCCCCTTTTATCAAGTTGCTTTTGACGGGTTGTAGCCTTCGGTACTTGCGGTAGATCTGCCGGTGGGGCTGCGATTAAAGCCGTCTTTGTTTTGCACCGACCACGTCACATCTACGAAATCGCTCACCACCAATCAACCGAAAACGTGCCTCACCTCGTCCTCGCGGATCCCCGTTTGCTTAGTTATCGCCTCTTCTGATCCCGATGGTTTACCGTTGGGCTGTTGGGCATAGAGGCCCCGTTGTGGTTCCTTGGGCCTGTAAAAGCGATGAAAGTGTTCTGCCGACACTTACACGGCGACAGCTTGAAAAGGCATCTTCATTCCTGTCTTGCGAGAGTCTGATGCCTCGACCAAAAAACCTTCAATACTGCTTTGCGTGGCGTAGCATCCAAATCAAACAGAAGCTAGCACCTGTCTCGGATCCCAGGGGCTTATATCGACTTGCTATATATGGCAGAAGATCGTTGTCATATCCGCGTCTTCCGCTCTTCCTTGTGCGTAGACCCAACAGGCGCTTCATTTGTGCAACTCAACCTACCAAATGCCGTGCTTTGTGCATGTGCTGGCTAAAGTGCTAGGCAAGAATGCTATTGCCAGATTGCCGTTGCAATTTGCAGGTGATATCTAGAAGGACGGCAATTTCATGCATGCAAATGAGACACATAGTGTCATCAAATATTAGCACGTGGACTGTTCTCTATTTCTGGCTTCAATAGCAACACTAGTCATTACGGATGCTATTGGCGCTTCCTGAGTGCCAGGAAACACCGCGGAAGCCCTTGCAGCAAAGGGACTTTTCCGCCCCAAGCATGGTCATCAAGACGAAGCCAAGATATACTATCAAGGACGCGTCTTGGTGGATGTTGGAAATCATAAAGTGAAAGGGATACAGGAGCGGCAAATACAACAAAGTTACATCCGCTAAACGCATGTAGGTTGGCAAATTTGCTGTACCAATTTGAGGGCCGTATATGTATGAAAGATTGTCATTTAAGCTGATATGCCGAAAATCCCGGTATAAGCTGTCCCCCCCAAAACTCCAGTCCATAGTGTTCGAAAAACACTTATGGCTTATGGCTGGAGGCCTGCCAGCTGCTCGTCCACGTCCCAAAGACCCAGAAAGTCGCCAATATTATCTATGACATCCTGCACATCATCCACTGCGGTCTCCTCCATCATCTGATCAGAGTTGCCAACTTCGGGTCTCCGCGTGTTTTCTTTGCCGTCTAAATCCTTGTCGTGATCCTTGACCTGTAACTCAATCGCAGCCGGTCCGTGAAAATTGACAATGCCTGGAGCATGCTCCGCAGCAGGGTTGGCAGTGGTCTGAAGAGGCAATTCATTTTCAACGGCCGGGTAGCTCGGGGTCCCGCGCACACTTTCAGGGCGGTTGTTGCCGGATGTAGACCCAAAGCCCCTTGCCGGCAATGCTTTCTGTTGGCTCTGTAGGCTGGCCCGGCTTGCAACTGTCGTAAAATAGTCTTTAAAGTTGTCGACCTCGCTTGGCAAAGAACCGACGGTCAGCTTTTCAAGCGGAGGAGGCGATGACGGCCTTGCAACCGCTTTCCAAGACCCTGAAGAACTGCGCACTTCCTCTTCCTCGTCCGGAATCAGGAAGCGAACATGACGGTCGTCACTGAATATAGAGATGGCAGACTTGTTTTTCCGCCGAGACCCAGACAGGCGAAGTATTCCTGCCTTATTGCCCCGCTGGCGCGGACAAGGGGTTGGCGAAGGGGATTGAAATCTCCGAAAGGACTTGATGGAAACGGTCTGGTCAGGTGTCGGCAGGCTTGATTGCTTCGTTTCCGGCGTCGAGGGCGTGGCACTCTCTAGAGACAAGGGCATCGCGGAAGTATACAGCGGCTGGCGATCTTGCTGATTATCCGGCAGTTGCATGGCGTCGGCTGGCGAGGCTGGCGAACAAGGTGATGTCACTTGTCTCGGTACAGACGAAGACACGACATCCACGGGATGTTCGCCCTCGGCCCCCCAAGGGGTTTTCAGAGACTGCTCTGATCTGCTGGGAGAGGTAAACGTCATCGCCAGCGTGTCTCTGCTGTCTTCTTCTTCCAACTTGGGAACTAACAACGACGGCGTATGTGACGTTGCTCGACATGACGTATCCTGGATCCATAAAGGATCTTGAATACTGGATGCAGTCTCAGACTCGCCGCCCTCTCCAATGTTTCCTATATCCTTGGCATCCATAAAGTTGCTGTTTTTCAGAGTCCGTGTTGCTGGCAAAGACTTGAGCAGTGTGACCTGTGCCTTCGCCCAGGATCTCTGATCCTGCGTGGCGACACGACCCTCCATATTCAAATGTGCATCGGAAACACTCAGATGGTCATCCGGACACGGGTATTCGTCGTTCTTTCTCGTGGTAGCGACCTCTGAAGATACCGCTTCACTGCTTCTCTCGATGCCCATTGACTGGTCTTCCGAACAGCCTAAACTGCTTGGAGCATCTGGCTGTTCAATGTTACGTGTATCGAACACGAGACTAGATGCAAGGTCGCTGCCCTTCTCAGGCCTCTCTGAGCATTTCTCTTCTGCAGCCGTATCCCGTATTTGTCCAGACGCTGTTGATGCATTGTTCTCGGCTTCTAGCAATGTCTTCGTTTCAAACGCGGTAGAGATTGGCAAACCAGCACCCGCAATACTGTGTAGTCTAGCATTTGACTTGCTCTCCACAGTGCCAAGGGGGTCTGTGGCTGTCTCCGTCTTGCAGCTTGTTCCCTTGTCTGTACTGGGCACCGGTGGTTGTGTAGTACTTTCGGTTTCGGCCAGGTCGCCAGCTGCCGACGAGTCGCATGGTTCTGAGGCCATACGGACCAAAGCTAGAGTCCCCTGGGACCCGTCTCTGGCTCTTTTGTGTCTCCTGCTCGGAGTCGGAGTGGCTTGAAGCTGCGATGTGGATTCGTTGCCATTGGGTTGACAGAGATGCAACGATGCGTTGCCATCGTCAAGTACGCTCGTATCACACCAAAGCATCACAGGAGCAGAGGTCGATCTTTTTGTGCTTGTAGTGCTCTTTGAGCTACTGGGGCGAGAATTGCGAGTAGGTGAAGCTGCGGACATATTGATGTCGGTCGATCTCATCCGCTTGAGCTTATCCCGTCGTAACCAAACATGATCGGCACCACGTTTTTTAAGGGGGGGAACATTGCCGTCTTCTCTATCTGTTTTCCGAGCTTCTCTTTGTGAACGCGAGGTCGTGGATATGCAATCACTCCGCATGTTTTCTTCCCCATCTGGGCTGTTGTGGTCGTGCCCAAGTGTTCGTGTTCCTGTCCGAGCTATCTGTGGAGATTCTAACCGCTTCGGCTTGGATTTCACGACCCTGCCTCCTCGGCCAAGCCACGGGTTGCTCCAGCCAGATTCAGGACCGAAAGGACCTCTCAGCGATGCCGAGAGTAAAACAGGGCGGTTGCCGTCCAAGAATCGTCGAGCGTGAGCCTCATAGCATTGATGCCGGGCGGTGTTGCTTTCGTAGTATTCGTCTTCAGATCCAGAGTAGAGGACATCTTCGGCACAACAGCCCGACTCATTGTACAGCGACTCATCTCCAAAGCTGGGAAGCTGAAATGCAATCAACCTTCGTTTGCTTGGTCTTGGAGGCTCGTCCATGGCAGCTGATTCCGATTCCGCTCCTTGTGGAAGTATCACAATAGGCAGAATCTGTCGAGGCAAACGCCTTTATCCGGGATTACTGAGGATGCTGCTGCCTGTCTTAGTACTGATGTCGATGGATTGTACCTCGTACGTTGAAAGGATGCCAATCAGCAGCAGGGCTGCAGCCACTATACGGAGTACATAGCTGTGGGTCTTGGAACGCGGTAGCAACGCGTAGGCGTCGCGTCATGACGATTCAATTAACGCGTATCACGTGACTCAGCGACGGTTTGCCCCATGCAGCCTACGGAGTATGCGAGTATGTGCAGCAGAAGATTCAAGTGGAGCTATATTATCAGCCGCTTCAATCCTTGGGGTTTTTTAAATGAGTTGAGACGAAAGAGCTGCATTGTGGTCTCTTTCCTGCAGTAGCTGCAGCTGCTCGACATCCAATTGCCTGTCAAAAAACCAACGAGCTAGTGCCATAATATCGTTGTCACGGCAACAAGGTACTTGTTGACTAGTGTTACCCAAAATGGCAACAACCACAGCCCACTACACCAAAAGACGCGATCGATGCGCTTTTCCCACAATTACCTAAAAAAACAACAGCAAACCGCAACAGTCTTGGGCCTGCGCCTTTTCTGTGTGTCGACGACTGGAAGATTAGAGTTTGGGGCTTTCTTTGCCCTCTTCCTTCTTTCACTCAGGAGTCAGCCCTGTTGTGGCCTGTGCAGCTTAATTTTCATTCTACCGCAATATCAATCATTGAATACCGCAAACCTCGATACATTCCATTCCAAGCGCACGCCGATCTCCCTCGGCCTTTTCCCGCGCCTCAACTCTTGAATTTTTAATGGCACTGGCATAGAACGGCTCTTTGCAGTACTTATCATCAGCTCTGCATAATTATACTCGACGCGATGGGGCACGCCTGGCTTGACTCCCTTTCGGAGGATTGGGTGTCGCAGGCCGGCTCTGACGCTTCGCAGTTGGTCTCCGCGCAGAGTCGAGCAACTAGCACAACGACGCCCAGTTCCAAGTCCGGATCTGGTCGTGTCGAATCATTGAAGCGATCGTCCAACGGATCCCCCAACAGCAGCAATGTTCTCAGCGAAAGAAGCGTCAACGAAGTCAACATTTTCGGGCCGCAGAAGCTTTCCTCGAAACTCTCTCAAGAGGTAAAAGTTAAGGGCAGAGGCAGGCCCTCACGTCGGTCGGTCTCGGTGTCGACTGTGGACTCTGTTATCCATAACACGATCGAGCGCACATCCCACAGTGTTTCCCCAGGGAAGAACAACGGCGGTACTCCGGATTGGAGGAGAAGGCTTGTATATGGCGACTTTGCATACGGAGAGCAGCGAGATCTGTTCAGTTCCGCAAAACTGGGCCTGGAAAACATGTTCCAGCCACCATCTCCTGCACCGATTGCCACATCTGCAGCCATACATGAAGAGGATGAGGGAGAGGAGGAAGGCGATCTGAGAGCTCAGATGGAGGACACACACGACAAGGAAAACGACCAGTCTGACGGAGAAGGAAAGTCACAGTATGAGCATCACCGCATGGCGCCCGACATGACGATGCCTTCCAGCCCGCCAGTACACTCAACCCGCTATGGTGAAGCTTCTACCGACGCTCTTGCGAACGAGTCTGTCGCTCCTGAACTTCCCCAGCAAAGCCGGAGACTATCGGTCGTCGATGAGCTGTCCAGCTCCGAGGTGAAGCGGCCGTCAAGTGCGCCAGAGGAGGAAAGCCAGCTGGAGGAAAGCGACATTGCAGAGTCCCAACTCGACAGCCAGATCCACCATGTATTACCCAACCCCGAATCACGCGTCATAAGCGGCCAGAGTGTGCTCCGCAACGAAAGCTTTAGTGCAATCATGATCTCGCCCAAGAAAGACAAAACTGGCGATGATGCAGTCTTTGGCTCCATTGAGCTCCCGCCCGGTGAACTCAAGAGGCGGCTGGAGAACTTGCGCTGGCGCCACATGGTTTTAGCTGACGAGGCGGCCGAGAAAGCAGCGAACAAATCGCCCAGCGTCGAGGGCAAGTCCCTCAATGTGGATACCACAGAGGAGTACGAGGCGATGGAGCGGTTCATTAATTTCCGACGGGGTGGCAGGTCTGGGGATGGCTCGTTTAGAGAGCACATATTAAGCCTTCCCCTAGGCACAGACACATCTGAAATGCTTCCCGAGGAGTCATTGCAAGCCAGTACTCCAAAGCAGTTCCCGACTATCCGGACCCGGGCTGCAACGCTCGACAGCATTAGCAACCCTGCTGCACCGACTGCTGCCTACCCCGGCACCAAGAAGCAGACAAGTCTATCACCACCCCAACTGGCAGTTGCGGGCAGTCCCCTGAAGCTCTTTGGGCCATACGACACGTTTACGAACCAGACACTGATGCGAAGAATCAGCCAGTTTGAAGACCAGATGACAAATGGCTCGCAGGCGTCTGCGAATCACTCGGTAGATCTGGGCGATGGCGGCGAGCTTTCAGGGCCAGGGATGGATGAGGCCTTTGATGCCAGCCCCGGGAGGCCCGGCAGATTGCCGGAGCAGAAGAGCTCTCGCAGGAACTCTGCGCAATTCGGCGCGGGTGAGCTCAACGGATATCAGTTCGACGAAGGCATTTCCCGCTTGTCATACGAAGCATCGCAACCCGAAATCGAGGACGCTACGGGGCAGGACATGCGCCGGGGGCTGCCACAGCTTCCCACTCGCTCTGTACATCAAATCAAGGCGACGGAGAGAAGGCCGGGCGAGCTCCTTATTCAGCGGGTGCGCCAGAAGTTTGGCTCGCTCGACCTATCCTCATTCGACACGGCGAGCGAGAGGCCGGATACGGCACACGAAGCTGACCCGGACTTCACGATGGCGTCAAGAGGCGGATATTCCTCGCTGGAAACGCCCCGGAGGCCTCTGCAGGTGGCTCCTGACGGGAAGAGACAGCGCACGTCGCCATCCAAGGACCCGACGCCGAAACGGAGACGGACTCTCCACAAGTCGGACATTGCGTTTGGATCAGAGATACTCCAGGATACGTTTATCTCTGTACAGTCCACGCACCAGACGATGCAGTCCATGATGGATCACCAGGAGGCCGCGGCACATCGTGGTGCGCATCCCGATAAACAGGAACCCTTGCCGGGCCAGGAGCCCCCCCGACCGCGCACGCCGACACCAAGCCAGCGGTCCTCGGTGCAGAGAGAGCAGAAGCCGGATGTTGGCGGTGCTGCTGCCACGGGCTTCAGCGAGAGTCAGAAGAGCGGCAGTGGGCAGAAATTCCGCTCGTCAGGTCGGCGGTCTGAAGTGTCAGCCACGGGCCGGCCTTCGCCAGCAAACGGCCCCGTGGGAGACGGCGAGCGGAAGCCATCCATTAGGACGGAGGACTTTATGAACGAAGCACAAAAGATTCTGGCCATGATCCGCGGCCGCGGGGTTGGGATTCGGAGCGGACTGGCGAGTCTGGAGGAGTCGGAGATGGAGAGCCGGGCCGTCTCTCACGAGGAGGAGTCGGAGATGGACGGCTCGTTCCAAGAATCCACGCGGGAACCGTTCTCACGGCCGCCGAGCCGGGAAGGCAAGCCGATCTTGCGCATGCCACGGCGGCAAATCGACCCGGAACTGGAGGCGAAGCTGAAAAAGTACGAGGAGCGCAGTGATCTGGACGAGCTGGTGACATCGACTACCCGATCGATCAGCCTTGCGCAGGACGCCATCCGACGGGAGCAGCAGGCCGCGCATGTAGCGCAGCACGTTGCCGGCACAGCCCGGGGCCGTATGCGGCTCGACAGCGGCGAGGAGTTTAGCGACCCACCCAACATCCGGATCCTGACGAACCCTGCGCGCGAGCAGCGCCGGGATTCGGCCAGCGAGCTGGCCAGCCTGCGTGATGGCCTGGTTTCGCAAGGGTCGGCGACGTCTGGCTGCTCGACCGGGTCGTCGGCCCGCAGCGGGATTTCTCGCGGCTCGGATACGCGGAGAACGATTGCACCGCAGACGGTTTCGCACCTCATTCCCGACCAGGTGGGCAACATGATACTGGACAGGGATAGGAACATTTGGATCCGGAAGCGCAGCGTGAGCATTGCGGCGGCGCCCGTATACAATGTGGTGCCGTCGGAAGGCAGCGAGGAGGATCCCCTTGCGGACATTACGGATCTGACGGTGGATGTCACCATGGAGATGCGCAACCTCAAAGCCGCCGGGCCGGCGGCGACGACGGCCGGGCCCGGGAGGTCCACACAACGGCCGGTGTTTCTGAGCGCGCAGGCTGGCGCGTTTGTTGGCGCCGCGGAAGCCATTCCCGAAGAGGCATCGGAGGACTACACGTTTGAGCACGAGGCCGCCGAGCAGGGAACGGCAGAGGCGCCAGCAGGCGATGCGGACGGCGCGGTGGAGCACGAGATCAGCATTGACGAGGGCCGTGTCTCGTCCGTCTGCGGGTCGGTGAAGAGGCGGCACATTGCTATCAGCTTTTCGTCGCCGATTGCATCGATCATCCAGGACTTTGTGGCGGGCGAGGACGGCGGGCACGGGCCGCTGGCGGAGCACAGCACGGCGGGCGACGAGTCGGCGTGCGACGAGCTGTCGACGCTCTCGGTCCGGCGTGGGCGGAGGAGCGTGTCGCTCAAGTTTACGAGCACGGGATCGGACGGCAGCGGACGAGGGACGTCGAAGCCGCGCAGTGTGTCGCGCGGGCCGGTCCGGCAGTTCTCGGTGGGTGGCCAGCCCTTTTACACGCGGCCGATTTCGAGGATCGAGGAGCGGGAGGAGGATGAGACGCGCGTGCGCGCGCCCACCTCGCCGACCGGCCGGGCGCGGAACGGCGAGCTCAGCTGGCTCGGCGACGGCGACGGCCACGGCAGCGGCACCAACGGGCTTGTGGCGGCAGACGCAAGCGAGACCCGAGTGCAGGACAGGCGGGCCAGCTTCGCGGTGGCGACGACGACTCCGGCCAAGCAGCGCAACAACGGCCGAGCGGTGGTGGCGGCGGGCGACGATGAGGATGATGACGGGGTGCTGGCGCAGTGCGTGGGCATGCTGTCGCTCAGCCCCATGTCCGAGTTCACGATCCACCGCGAGCGGTCCCTGGCGTTGGAAGCCAGCTACGTGCTGGGGGAGCGGCACATGGTGACGGGCGACGGCACGAGGTCGGTCTTGTCGCAGAGCCTGCACGGGCTGGTGGCGCGGCTGGCGGAGGTGGAGCCGTTTGAGCCGTACTGGGAAGACCTGGAGGAGCTGGACGTGCAGGGCAAGGGGCTGGCGAGCCTGCACAAGCTGGACGAGTTCTGCCCGCAGCTGGTGACGCTGGACGCGACGGGCAATGCGCTGCGCAACCTGGGGGGCATCCCGGCGTCGGTGCGGCACCTGCGGATGGTGGGCAACGAGCTGTCGGAGCTGACGTCGTGGTCGCGGCTGGGCAACCTGCAGTACCTGGACATTTCGCACAACGCGGTGCAGACGCTGTCGGGGCTGAAGAACCTGGTGCACCTGCGCAGTCTGCGGGCGGACCACTGCGGGCTGACGAGCCTGGAGAGCCTCAAGTACCACGACGGGCTGCAGACGCTGCGGGCGCGGGGCAACCAGATCACGGCGGTGGACTTTGGCGGGACGCGGATGCAGCGGCTGGAGGAGCTCGACCTGGAGGACAATGAGATTGCGACGGCGGCCGGGCTGGACCAGCTGGGGGCGCTGTCGACGCTGAACCTGCGGCACAACCGGCTGGGCGGGTTCGCGGCGGAGACGCACGGCGTGCTGCCGCACGTGCGGACGCTGAACCTGAGCGACAACGAGCTGGAGACGCTGGACGTGCGCGGGCTGCCGGCGCTGCGGCTGCTGCACGCGGACCGCAACCGGCTGGTGCGGATCCGCGGCTTCTCGCAGACGCCGCGGTTGGACAGCGTGTCGCTGCGGGAGCAGCGGCAGCCGGCGGGTGGCGGCGGCGGGCCGGCAGCGGCGAGGCTGGACATCTCGTCCATCTACCACGCGTACGAGATCCGCAAGCTGTACCTGTCGGGCAACTACCTGGGCAGCTTCGACCCGCCGGTGGACTTTCTGAACCTGCAGCTGCTGGAGCTGGCCAACTGCGGGCTGACGGCGCTGCCGGCGGACTTTGGGCTGGCGGTGCCGAACCTGCGCAAGCTCAACGTCAACTTCAACGCGCTGACGGAGCTCGGCTGCCTGCGCGGCATCTCGCGGCTCAAAAAGGTGCTCGTGGCGGGCAACCGGCTCGCGCACGCCTACTCGGCGATCCGGGTGCTGGCAGAGTGCGCGCACCTCACAGAGGCCGACCTGCGGGACAATCCGCTGACACTGGGCTTTTACGCGCATGCACAGCAGCCGCAGCAGCATCAAAATCAGCAGCAGCAGCAGCAGCAGGCGCCGACGGAGCAGGCGGCGGCAGGCAAAGTGGCGGGCGCGGAGCCGTTCAGCCTGCCGGCGGGAGACGTGTCGCGGGACCAGGCGTACAGCGGCCGGCTGGACCTGGCGACGGCGATGCGGCGGCGGGTGTACGAGCAGGTGGTGGGCGAGGCGTGCAAGAAGCTGCAGCAGCTGGACGGGCTGCCGGTGAAGCGAGACGTGGGCGAGCTGCGCGACGCGGTGTGGGAGGCGTTGAGCGCCCGGGGCATCGTGGGCGGCGCGGGCGGCCCGACCGGCCGGGGCAGCCGGCACAGGGCAGAGGCGGGCGACGAGAGCCGCTGGGAAGCAGAGGACAGCTTTGCATGAAGATGACGAGAGCTTTGTGTATCTTGTTTTGGGTCTGGGTTTGGTTTGGGTTGGTTGATGTTTGGGCTGGTTTTGTTTGGTCTTTGTTTGTGGTCTTTGTATTGGTTTTGTTTGTGGTCCTTGTTTGGATTGGTTTTTGTTTGAAAAGGTGTTTGAGGGAGGGAGTCAAGGACTGGGCCAGAGCGGCAGATCAGGAACGATCAGGGTAATGGGAGCGAGATGAGGTGGTGTACGGAGTACGGAGAGCTGCAATATAAGAGGGCAGAGAATATGTCGTGAAGATGCGTACAGTGCAGTTAGTGGTCGTTTAAGGGTACTTACAGGTGCGTTTAGTGTAATTACTGGTCGTTTACAGAGTAATTACTGGTCGTTTACAGTGTAGTTACTGGTGCGTTCAAGTGTATTACTGGTGCACAGTCAAATTACGGGTCTTACAGTGCCTGGTCAGTGGACTGTGCAGTTACACTGTGCGCGGCACGTTTCCGTAAACCCTTAAACGTAAACGGCACACTCTACACTGACACCAGCTCCATCCGACGGCTGCACACTCGGACGGCAATGGCAGACAGCACGGCGAAGAAGACAGTCGTCTTCATCCACCCGGACCTGGGCATTGGCGGCGCGGAGCGGCTGGTGGTGGACGCGGCGGTCGGGCTGCAGAAGCGCGGCCACCGCGTGGTCATTTTCACGAGCCACTGCGACCCGGCGCACTGCTTCGACGAGGTGCGGCCGGGCTCGGGCGTGCTGGACGTGCGCGTGCGCGGCGGCCACGTGGTGCCGCCGACGCTGCTGGGCCGGTTTGCCATTGCGTGTGCGATTGCGCGACAGCTGCATCTGCTGCTGCAGATTGGTGTCTTTTCGGGCGAGCTGGCCGAGCTGGCGGCGGCGGCGGCGGCGGGGGGGGGCGTGACCTTTTTCGTGGACCAGCTGTCGGCGGGCCTGCCGCTGCTGTGGCTGCTGGGCGGGCGCGGCGGCAGCCGCGGTGGCAGCGGCGGCGGCGGCGGTGGTGGCAGCGGCAGACGCTGGCCCATCTTCTTCTACTGCCACTTCCCGGACCTGCTGCTGGCGCAGGGCCGGCAGCGCTGGTGGAAGCGGCTGTACCGCGTGCCCTTTGACGCGCTGGAGCCGTGGAGCATGGGCTTTGCCGACGCCGTGGCCGTCAACTCGCGCTTCACCCGGGGCGTCGTGGCCGCGACGTGGCCGCGCCTGGCCGCCAAGACGCCCCTGCGCGTGGTCTACCCGTGCATCGACGTGGCCGGGGCGGACGCCGAGGCCGAGGCCGAGGCCGGCGCCGGCGCCGGCGGCGGCAGCGGCAGCAGCAGCAACCGGCCGTGGTCCGGCATGCCGTTCCTGCTGAGCATCAACCGCTTTGAGCGCAAAAAGGACGTCGGCCTGGCCATCCGCGCCTTTGCGGCGCTGGCCCCCGAGCGCCGCCACGGCGTGCGCCTCGTCATTGCAGGTACTCTCCATCTCTCTCCATCTCTTCTCCATCTCTCTGCCCTTCTAACGACCAGGCGGCTACGACCACCGCGTGCCGGAAAACGTGGCCTACCACCAGGAGCTCGACAGCCTGGCCACGGGCCTGGGCCTGCGCACGGCGACGGCGCAGACGACGGCGGGCGCGCTCGGCGTGGCGGCCGACGTGGCCGTGCTTTTCCTGCTGTCGGTGCCGTCGGCCCTCAAGACGCTGCTGCTGCGCTCCGCGCGCCTGCTCGTCTACACGCCCGCGCGCGAGCACTTTGGCATCGTGCCCGTCGAGGCCATGCTGGCCGGCCTGCCCGTGCTGGCCTGCCGCTCCGGCGGGCCCACCGAGACCGTCGTCGACGGCGAGACCGGCTGGCTGCGCCCGGCCGACGACGTGCCCGCCTGGACCCAGGTCATGGACCGCGCGCTGCCGGCAGCTGCATCCACAACGCGTGACGATGCCGCTGCCGCTGCCGCTGCCGACGCCGCTGTCCGCCCGCTGTCCGACACGGAGCGCGCTGCCATGGCCGCGGCCGGCCGGGACCGCGCGCGCCGCCTCTTCTCGGCCGAGCAAATGGCCGCCCGGCTCGACGACATGCTGGACGAGATCAACAGCGCCGCAAGAGGCGGCGGCGGCGGCGGCGGCGGCAGTGCCGCGTCCTCCTCGCCCGGGGCCATGGGTCTCCTGCTGGCCCTTGTGCTGGGGCTGCTCCTGGCCGGGCTGGCCACAAAAGTCCTTCTTTACTGATTTGCGGTGGGGGGGGGGAAGAGGTGAAGAGGCAGACGAAGAAATGCGGCAGATTCTTGTATTGTCTATTTCCGTGGCCCATCTCTCGAATGATACCTCCCAGTCCTGAACCCCCTGCCCTGATGCTCCTCCTCCTAAGCCTTTAGTCTTTTTGAATGTACTTTTTCAGACCCAGCAGGCGCTCCTTGGCCGTGTCGAGCACGTCGTCGGGCTTGCACACGGCAAAGCGCAGATAGTTCTCCACGCTGGGCGCGTTCTGCGCGGTGTAGAACTCGGTGGGCGGGATGGCGGCGACGCCAAGCTCCTGGATCAGGAACCAGGCCAGCTGAAAGTCCCGCGGCCGGCTGGCCACATGGGGCGGGAACGGGTAGCCGGCCGGCAGGCGCACCTTGCTCAGGTTGGCCATGACAAAGTAGCCGCCTTCGGGCTCCGAGTAGGGCACGCCCAGCTCGGCCCAGACCTGGTTGAAGCGGTCCATCTTGGCCTTCATGTCCTTGATGCTGGTGTCCCAGAAGCCCTCGGCGTCGGCTTGCTCAAAGCCTGCACGGTGAGTGAGAGGAAGAGGAGGAGAAGAGAAGAGGAAGAGGAGGAGAAGAGAAGAGGAAGAGGAGGAGAAGAGAAGAGGAAGAGGAGGAGAAGAGAAGAGGAAGAGAAGAGGAAGAGAAGAGAAAGAGAAGATGCAGAGGACAAAGACTCACCAATCGCACAGGCCTCCTGCAGCGGCGACACGGACGAGTAGCAGATGCGCGTGTGGGCAGCGGACACGTGCTGGATCAGCTCGGGCGGGCCCAGCAGCCAGCCGACGCGCCAGCCGGTGGCGTAAAAGTTCTTCCCGGCCGAGCCGACGGTGAGGGTGAGCTTCTCGACCTCGGGCGAGAGCGTGGCGATGCGCGTAAAGGGCACGTAGAACAGGCGGTCGTAGACCTCGTCGGACAGGATCAGGATGTCGTTTTTGAGGCAGATGTCGGCAATCTTTTGCAGCTCCTCGCGGGAGAAGACCTTGCCGACGGGGTTGTCTGTGTGGTGAGAGAAAGAAACAGAGCAGAGAGAATAAGAAACAGAGAGAAGAGAACACCAGGCAGGGACAGACAGAAACAGGCAGACAAAAAACAGGCAGACAGAAAACAGGCAGACAGAAAACAGAGAGAAAGAGACACCAGGCAGGGACAGACAGGCAGAGACAAACAGGTAGAGAAACATACGCGGGGTGTTGATGACGAGCATCTTGGTGCGCGGCGTGACGGCGCGCTCGAGCTGGGCAAAGTCAATGGTCCACTCGGCGGCAGACGAGGTGCGCACGCCGCCGTCGGCGGGCGGGTGCATGGGGACGTAGACAATCTTGCCGCCGGGCATCTCAATGTTGCTAATGTACTGGTCGAAAAAGGGCTCAAAGACAATGACCTCGTCGCCGGGCTCGACAAAGGCCATAAAGGCACTCAGCATGCCCTCGTTGGCGCCGGTGGTGATGGTGACCTCGGTCTCGGGGTCGAGCGCGCGGCCCCAGAACGGCGCGTAGGCGTCGGCAATGGCCTTGCGCAGCCGCGGCCGGCCCTTGGTCGGGCTGTACTGGTTGCACTCGACGCGGTCGAGCGCCTGCTTGGCCGCGTTGAGGATAAAGTCGGGCGGGTTGTAGCCGAAGAAGCCCTGGCCCATGTTGATGATGGGCTGCTTGGGCGACGCGGCCGCGGCCTCGTTGATAATGGACCTGGGGGGGCGTGTCAGCTAGCTACGACACTGTCCGCAGCAGCCGGGCCGGTCCCCGACACATACCACACATCCTGCCGGCTGCCCGACACGCGCGCGGCCGGCTTCAGCTTGGTCGTGGCCATGGCGGCGGAGGCGGCGGAGGCGGCGGAAAACGGACGGCGATGGAGGCGGGGCGGCAGAGGGGGCCAGAACAGGTGCCTGGCAGACGGGAGGCGCGAGAGGCGGCGCATAGATGTGGTGGAAGGGGAGGGGAAGAGCGTTTTGAGAGGTTTATGTGTTGGAGTGTGACCCTGCCGTTTTTGCCGGGGGCCCGGTCCGCAATCGGGGCCAGAGGCCGGAGAGCGGCCGGATTGCGCCATTGCAGCTAACAACGGCTCAATCGCCGCGGGGCTCAGCGCTAGCCTGTTTGGGCAAGGCGGGGAGGCTTCTGGCCAGCCAATCAGCGCTCTCTGTGATCACTACTCCACAAGTACAAGTAAACTATTCTCTACTTCTTTAACCGTGCCACTTCATCCATCGCCGTCACCCATCCAGGCCGTGGCCGCCCAGCTCCCAGATGGACGCGGCCAGGAGCACGCCGAGCTCGTCAAAATGCCTGCCGACCAGCTGGATGCCGACCGGCAGCTTGGCGGCGGCACCGTCGGCGGCCGGCGCCCAGCCGCCGGGCATGGCCAGCGCCGGGTGGCCGGTGAGGTTAAAGGGGGCCGTGTTGCCGGTGACGCCCAGGGCGCAGTGGTGCTTCTGCAGCACGCCCAGGCGGTGCATGTGCGGGTGCGGGGGCGCGACGGACGGCGTCACCGGCAGCAGCAGCACGTCGACGTCGGCCAGCAGCGCGTCGTAGGCGGCCCGCAGCTGGGCAATGTGCATCACGGCCTT
This sequence comes from Graphilbum cf. rectangulosporium, assembly GCA_019925645.1. Taxonomy (NCBI): domain Eukaryota; kingdom Fungi; phylum Ascomycota; class Sordariomycetes; order Ophiostomatales; family Ophiostomataceae; genus Graphilbum; species Graphilbum cf. rectangulosporium. Next base: position 177,984 of record JADHKI010000039.1, read on the forward strand.
GTTGCGGAAGCGGGCCGGGAAGCGGCGGGCGTCGCCGAGGTAGGCCGACGTCAGCACGGCGTTGACGGCCGTCGGCGCCGCCGCCGTCAGCGTGTCGTACCACGCCTGCGACACCGCCGGCGGCGCCAGCCCGGCCATGGGGTGCGACACCAGGTCCGGCGCCTTGTTGCCCACAAACACGTCGGCCGCCGTCCCGCGGATCGCCGCCGTCCAGATCGCCGGGCCGTGCAGGTGCAGCGGCGCCGACACCTCCACCACCTCGGCGCCGAGCCTCTCGAACTGCGCCGCCGCCGCCCGCACCACCGCCGCCACCGCCGCGTCCAGCTCCGGCCGCGCCAGCCCCTCCCGCAGCAGCCCCACCCGCAGCCCCCGGCCGGGCCTGGCCGTGGCCGCCGCATGCTCCCCCTGCTGCCGCTCTGCCAGCGCCTGGTCCAGCAGCTCGTCGTACGCCGGCACGGCCGCCCGCAGCGGCGTCAGCGGCGTCGCGCGCGGATCGATGCCGTCGTAGCCGGCAATCGCCCGCAGGAGAACCGCCACGTCCCGGATCGACGCCGCCATCGGCCCGACGTGGTCCACCACCGGGTGCAGCGAGCCGATGCCCGTGTACGGCACCAGCCCGTGCGTCGGCTTGAGGCCGTACACGCCCGAGTAGGCCGCAGGCTGCAGGTCAGTCAGCAGCAAACAGCAACAGCAAACAGCAGCAACAGCAGAAACAGCAGCAGCGCAGCAACAGAAAACAGCAGAAAAAGCAGAAAAAGCAGCAGCGCAGCAACAACAGTAGCCACAAGACGCACCAGCCGGATGCTGCCGCCCTGGTCGCCGCCCAGGGCAAAGTCCACGCCCTCGCCCAGCGCCACGTCGGGCAGGCCGCGCTCGCGCCGCCAGCGCGCCACCGCCTTGACCGCCAGCAGCGCCGCCGAGCCGCTGCTGCTGCCGCCGGCCGAGTACCCGGGCAGCCACGCATTCTCGACCGGCCCCGTGGCGCTGGTAAACGACAGCCCCGACATGCAGTAGTTCTCGCACGTCGACGTGCCCTTGATCACGCCCCCCGCCGCCAAGATGCGCGCCACCACCGGCGCGTCAATGTCCGGCACCGGATACGCCGCGCTGGCCGACAGGTGCCCCGCCTGCGTGCCCAGCGTCAGCGGGATCCCCGCCACCGAGACCGTGTCCTTGACCGCGACCGCCCGCCCGCCCAAAAGGCCCCCTTTGGCCTGGCTGTCTGCGAGCTCAAACTGCGCGTCGGTCAGTAGGAAGAAAGGTAAAAGGAAGAATAAAGAAAAATGAAAATTGAAAGAAAGAAGAAGAAGAAAAAAAAAGACGGACCCGGTGGCTCCATGCATTCAGAGGGTTGTCCCTCTTCTCGGGCACGCTGAAGCTCCGCGCCGAGACCGAGACCGTCGGCGCCAGTCTGGGGTCGACGTACTCGGGCAGCCCGTCCACCTCGTTCACTTCCGCCTCCGTCTCCTGCAGGAGCGTGTAGTAGTCATCCTCATCCTGCGGCTTCATCACAAAGCCCAGAGAGGCCACCAGCTGCCGGAACCCCTCCCGCGAGAGGCCTTGTCTTGAGCCCGCCGCGGTCAGCATTGGTCCTCACTCCCAGGCACATCCATGATGCACTCACTTGGTATCACTTGTCGCAGACATTGTCACTTGGGCGATACAATCAGTCCCTGATGCAACCTGATACTCCCCTCGGGTGAATTATATATGTCATTACGTGGGCGATATACGCACACCGCCCCGAAGCGGGGCCCTCGTTATCAGGAAGTCTGCATCCTCGTCTCGTCTTGTGCCATTGATAGGCGAGTCTGCGTATCTTTCAAGAAGCAAGCCGCCAAAGCCAAAGCCAAACCCCAACCCCTACCCAGTTCCGACCACGGGAGTTCCTGGCGGTCAGCCACAACCTGGATCCAGCATTGTGGCAATGTCACCGTGGCAGACTTTGCGCGCGGGGCACAAACTGCGAGCCACATCGAGACTGGTAGCGTCATGGCGGCCTCTCCACCGGATTAAAAAAAGGCAACTTCCGAGTACGACAGGCCCGTCGCGCACCCCGAAACAACGCAGCAGCGGCCGGCCTTGCTTTTAGTGGGCTCCAGCGGAGGTCTCGGCTCCAGCCATCGCCGCGAGGCGCTAGCTCCCAGCGCTTGGCCGAGTACAAATATGTGAGGGCGGGCCGCCCGTCGCGGCGGCGCGCCCTCGTCCTAAGCTTTCTCTCTTCTCTTTTCTTTTTGCAAGACACGCTCGCTTCTACCCGTACCTCGCGGCTTACCCGAAAACTCCTTTTTTTCCCGCTTTCCTCCTGGCATTGCGCGCTCTACCACCTCTTGGGACCTCTTGAGCTAGTCTCGTGCCTGCTGCAGCATTACGTCACAGGCCCATTGTGGGGCTGACTAAGGCTCCTGTTATCTTTTGCCGTTTCGGCAGCTTCGGTCTTCCCTCTGCGACCAGATCTGCCGCCTGCGACCAGGCCTTATACCTCGACTGCCCGGAGCTTCTCATCCGTCTACCGACAACATCCTACGCACCGCTTCCGGAGAGCCATGGCCGTCCCTGCAAACAAGACGCCCGACTTCAAGTTTGGCGACTATGTCAAGTTCTTTGGCGCCGGCGCCTTGGCCGCAACTCTCACACATGGCGTATGTTTTTTTTTGTTTTTTTGGGGGGGGGGATTTTTGATATTTTTGGGACTTTGGGCTTTGGGGTTTTGATTTTATTATGTCTCGATTTTTTTCTGTACATTTTTCTGTACATATTTGTGCTGCTCGTGCTGACCGCGACAGGCCGCCACGCCAATTGACGTCGTCAAGACGCGCATCCAGGTCGACGATGCCATGAAGGGCCTCAACATGGTCCAGGCCGGCCGGCGCATTGTCGGCACCGAGGGCGCCGCAGCACTGCTGACCGGCTTCGGCCCCACGGCCGTGGGCTACCTGGTGCAGGGCGGCGGCAAGTTTATGGGCTACGAGTTCTTCAAGAAGCAGTTTATCGAGCTGGCCGGCGGGCCCGAAAAGGCCGTGCCCTCCCGCACCGCCATCTACCTGGGCGCCAGCGCCAGCGCCGAGTTCTTTGCCGACATTGCCCTCTGCCCGCTCGAGGCCACGCGCATCCGCCTCGTCTCGCAGCGCGGCTTCGCCTCCGGCCTGCTGACCGGCTTCGCCCGCCTGGCCCGCGAGGAAGGCCTGCGCGGCTTCTACTCCGGCTTCGTGCCCCTGCTCTTCAAGCAGGTGCCCTACGCCGTCGGCCAGTTCTCCGTCCACGAGGCCGCCAACGAGGCCATCTTCCGCGCCATTGGCACCGAGCGCCGCGCCCGCCTCTCCCACCTCGAGTCCACCGGCATCGAGCTCACCTCGGGCATCATCGCCGGCGTCGCCGCCGCCGTGCTCTCCCACCCCGCCGACACCCTGCTCTCCGCCATGAACAAGGGCGCCGGCGACCCCAACCAGAGCACCCTCAGCCGCATGTACTCGCTCGCCACCGACTTCGGCCCCAAGCGCCTGCTGCTGACCGGCCTGGGCCCGCGTGTTTTCATGACCTGCGGCCTCGTCGCCGGCCAGTTTGTCATTTACGCCCAGTGCAAGACCCTCGTCGGTGCCCCGCCAGGCATCGAAATCCACAAGGAAGAGAAGCTCGGGAAGCTGTAAAACTTGACTAGCGCGTCAGCGGTTGTTGTTTCATCTATTTCTTTGTTTTGGTTTAGGCGTGCGGGAGATACGCGGTCCGGATTAGGGAGGAATAGACTCTGTAGAGCTTTTCATGATCGGTCTACTAATGTGCAGTCTTTGATTCATTTCTGAACGCTATTACGTTGCCGTGTACGCGGAGATAAAAGTTCGCTACAACTACTTCAATGAGATGCGATAAATAACTTGGTATTTTATACTCGCACGATCGGTTGTAAGAAAAACCTTATCACCACCTTAGTGTGCCGTCATGTTGTCGAGTCTCGACCGAGCCATAAGCCCACAGGTTTATCCTTGCTCAGCTGAGGCCAGGAGCACATTCCAAGACACTGACAGAGAGGTAGTCATGGATCAGAGGTGGTAGATGATGACTGATTAGTGCTGTTGGCACATTAGTATTTCCTTGCTGTAAGTGGACAGAAAACCTGCTGGGACAAACGTACGCTGCAGGAGGTGCAAGAGCAGGACTTGCAGGAGCCGGAGTATCCTGTGGAGCAGGAGGAGCAGTCGCTACAATATCACCCATGAGTCTTTATTTCGTGGATAGGCGTACAGAGGTCTCGGATTGTCTCATATGATCATGTCCGAAGGGTTCTGCTTCGGAGGACGGTTGGAAACTTACCAGGGAGACATCTTGGATAGTTTGTGAAAGTGAGATTGAGACTTGGTTTAGAATCTTGTGGTGCTGGTTCCGAACTTTAATAACTTTCTAGTGTTGGGGAAAAAGGAAGATGAAAACAGTTTCCAAGTCCCGGGGGGGGGCAGATATATATACATTTAGCTGCCGTGATAACGGCCATGAGCAGCCCGGGTGAAACATGACGCTCATGCAGAAAAGAGGAAACTGGCCACTCCAACCTGCAAGAAAACGACGGCGTATAGGTGGGGTAAAGTTTGCCAAGTCCGAGAAGGATCACAACGGAAGCAAGTCTGGCTCCGAAGAGATTGGCCAAGCCTTGGCGCTTATAGGTCTTTTGGAAAGTATAGGCGGGTGGCAGCAAGTACGCCGAAGAAACCCTTTATGTGCGTCGGTCGGAGTAGTTTCTCGAGCGCCGGGCGTCGAGACTGCCCATATATAGCAACCTGCAGGTCATTATATTCAAGTGTGGGTGGGGTGGAGGAAGCAGCAAGACATAATCATGCAGCCGTGATGGTTAGACATGGCAAGTAGAACATCATGCAGATGTATTCGTACTATAATTTACCGGAGGGAAAGGCCAAATTTGGAGACGGCAACAGATACGGGTTACAAAAGTTTGCAACTAGTTAGGAGACAACACTTTTGGTCAGTACTGAAGGCTTCACATATTATATTTCAACCAGGTTGAGGCGAGATTAATTTAGAGCCGCTCGGCCACTCAATTAGTAACAAGAGGGGGGGACAAGCAACACTACTCTGTTTTGAAGCTGTTGTCATCGTACTCGACCTTGTCTTACGGACGAAACTCCCCAAGGCGACATTATCGCGGTGTGTTGAGCTTGCACCGCGTTGTCTTGGATCAATGCCAAGACCGAACTGCAGCCAGCTTTCTGTGGGCAAAGTTGGCCCGGCAAGCACGTGCTCATTCGGTGGCTGAACCCATTTTGTCTTGGCCATCGCGATCAGGAGATACGTATACAAGTTGGATCTCCGATGGAAGCAAAGCCAACTCCTACATTACTATCTATCAATCAAACCGAGCAAGCCAGCAAGAAGAAATCCGACAGCTTGGTGAAGAACACCGTGTCGCCCAAAGATTCTAAACATGCAAAAGATCGAGATACACCATCGCCGTATCCATTGTTTAGGGCAAGGAGGAAGCGAAGCATGAAAATACTCCCTCTGGATTGGACAAGCTGCGGTTTTGCCTCCAAGGCCGAAAAAGTGGTTTTTCTACTCTTGCGATACGAGACCGCTTCAACTTGGAGTACACATTGCATAGCAGAAAGTGTGCAGATTTCTCCGGTCTTCTACATATTTATATGCAAGCCAAAGCTCGGGTGCTTCGAGGCCTGTTGACTGCAGTCATCGGCCTGCACTCACGAGAACCTTGATGGCACAGCCAAGCTGGAGCGCAGCCAATTGTTTTGCGCCCATTTCGATGGGATCCACAAGTTTTTACAGCCAAAGAGGTTCTCAGTGGACACAGGGCAATTGCGTGCGAGGGATATGTCAGAGCGCCCCAGAAGAGGAAGGAAGCGGCGGTGGAGGAGCAGGCTGTCCATCAAGGTTCCCTCCGTGCGTTGAGTCTGAAGCAACTCCACAGTAGCAGTCTTGGCTTTCTCGGCTTGGAGGGGAGGGGTCTCCTTCCGGGAACGCAGGAAACAATTGTAAACACGATAGCGCGCAGCCGCGTACTGGGAGAGCCATACTGCCTGCCTACGTTGCTCGCGGGAAACGCCTTTGCAAACCCATTCTTGTGCGCGCAGATGTGCCCCTTACCGGACAATTTTTACAAAACGTGTAAAATAAAACGGCCCTGAACAAAGAAGCCGCAAAGGCGCGCAAGATACGGGAGAAAAAAAAAGAAAATAGCAGCTTTATTATGGGGCCAGCCGGAACGGCTCCACTTCGCCGACAACCCATGGCTCTTTCCACGCCTTCTTACCTGCCATCTGCTTCCTCTCTCCCGCCATACCTTTTTTTCTCCTCCTCAAATTTGGCTTCTCTGAGGCCGGTGACATATCTCTTGCTAGCCATATCTGCCTGTTCTGTGGACTTTTGGGGGTTTCGCCTCGAGGTTTCTGCTTTTCTTCCACCCCACGCGGGTCTACGGGACGGGTTTGACGGCGGCGATTAGCAATTTTCTTGCTGCTGTATTTTGATCTCGACCACAGCGCCTACATTGACAGCTTTGAGCCTTTTTTTTCAAAAGCTCGGCAGGACCCGGAATCTGTTGGATCTACGCTGCGCACTTGCCCAACAGGAAAGTCGAGCCGGCCATTTCACGAGACAAGGCAGCCTTTTTTTGCTTGTCGGGCCTCAGTCTCCGGCTTCTGTGGCTAGCTATCTTATCAGCTGCGCAGATTCTCTCTGAAACCTCTCTGGATCCACTTAAAGGCACCTGCAACCTTTGGAGCGAGCGATTACGAGGCTCTCGTGCTCTGACAAAACGGTCTAGCTATTTGGACTGCCAGCCTCCCCTGTACGAGCGAGAAACCGCATGTTGGCCTCTTCCTTGATTACAGTATTGGCCTATTGCCGACGTGGCCGTTTGGCTTCTTTGGTTTCCGGTTCCCTTACTGCGCCCGACGTCGACTGGCAGATCCATCAAGGTGTTTGGTGTTTATAGTCCTCACCTAGTCGGGAAACCGGTGGAGCGCAGAAATCCCCTTCCTTCAGACGCATCTTGCGCAAGCACCTGTCTGGCTCACTTTGTCACTATATATTCATCATCTCCCTCGTGCCCCCGGGATCTTCAACTTGCTATAACCGGTCACCTCGTCCACACCCGTCCCTCTTTAGTTTTATCGACTTATCTTTGAATCTTTCTCTTGTTACGGCGATAACCGCGGGTCTCTGATACGCATATTATCACGGTAAGCCACAAATCATTTGTACCGGCTTTTCTTTTGTGCCTCTATCCTCAAGCCTGCAGGCTTTTCATACGGGCTGAGTGTCCACTATATCTCACCAGGGGGGCTCTGGTGACGTACCTTGTTGTCGCCTCACTGCAGAGTACGGGCGTATAGGAGGTTGTTCTGTTTTTCTGTGGTTGCGTGCGTCTTACTGACACTAGTTAAAGTTACACGCATCACGCCGCAGCATATCTATATAGTAGAGATTTGAAGACTTGTCTCTACCCTTGCAACAATGGCCAGCAACTTGGCTTTTGACCCAGCTAGTGTCAACATAACAAGCGCGGATCTCAAAGATATCATCTGCTTCCTCGAAGCCGGGAAAAACGAGTACAACGGGCACCTTGGCGCCCGCATCTCCGCCATCTTTGTCATTCTCGTCACCTCAACCTGTACCACTCTCTTTCCTGTAACCGCCTCCCACATCCGCTGGTTCCGTGTTCCGCTTCATGTCTATCTCTTTGCCCGGTACTTTGGTGCCGGCGTCATCATCGCTACAGCCTTTATACACCTACTGGATCCCGCCTACGCCGCAATCGGCCCCGCGACTTGTGTTGGATTGACGGGTGGCTGGGCCACATACAGCTGGCCGCCTGCTATAGTTCTAGCGTCTGTTATGTTCACCTTCTTGTTGGACTTTTCCGCTGAGTGGTTTGTCGAGAAGCGCTTCCGCCTGAGCCACAGTCATGAGGACCAGGTCGAGTCCGCTCTGACATCGGCACCAACCCACAGCCACAGCCATGATGTCGCAGCCACTGACAACGCTGTGGTTGTTCACAACAAACCCTCGCCGTCGCACCAGTACCTTCACTCGGCAGACCAGGGTGACTCAAGTCTGCCAACTCCGGAAAGTCAAATCGGAGGCAGCACCGACAAGATTGACGTCGAGAAACTCGACGTTGCATCCAGTCCCGATAGCCTGGCCTTCCGTGAGCAATTCGCTGCGTTTCTGGTGCTCGAGTTTGGCGTGATCTTTCACTCAGTCATGATTGGTCTCAATCTGGGCGTTTCTGGCAACGAGTTCAAAACTCTGTACCCCGTCATTGTCTTCCACCAGGCCTTTGAGGGTCTTGGTATTGGTGCTCGCCTGAGTGCCATTCCCTTTCCGCCGAGGCCCTCTGGCTTTCTCAAAAACCTGCCTTGGTTTCTTTGCATTGCCTACGGCCTGACTACGCCCATTTCTATAGCCATCGGCCTGGGCCTCCGCACAGTATACCACAGTGGCTCATTTACAGCACACGTTGTCTCGGGAGTTCTTGACAGCATTTCGGCAGGCATCCTGATGTACACTGGCCTGGTCGAGCTGCTTGCTCGCGACTTTCTCTTTAACCCAGAACGTACTCGGGATAGCGTTCGGGTGACCTTCATGCTTGTATGCCTTTTCCTTGGCATTGGCATCATGTCTCTTCTGGGGAGGTGGGCTTGATTGTTGGAAACCCATGAATGTTTCCTGGTTATGATGGTTGGCCCCGCGTCGTCTTTGTTTGCATTGGGCGATAACTGTGGATAAACGGGAAGGCGTTTAGAGTTCATGGGCATATTTGGCGCATCTCATTTTTGTTATAGAAAGGCATGTACAATATGATTAACGATGGCAGCTTTAGAAAACGAAACACAGTACATACATTATAGAGATCCAGCGTCGTTGTATGTCTGTATTTTTGCTTGGACCAAGCCTACAAGGTATCGTACATTAGAAAAGGCGTACTGATACTTGATGTTGCAAACCGGTCCCGATACAACGTACGGTGCCATTTCTACTACACCCCAGAGATAGACTAGCTAAAACTGTCGAGATCTCGGGTTCAATACCCACTTCTACATACTAGTCGCGGCGTGCCATGAGACATCTAGTTGCTTGCTTTGCAGGCATTTGACTTATCGCGAGTCCAGACAGAGACCTCCGGTGACTGACACAGAAGGAGAAATGCACTGCGGACATCAGAGTATCTACTGCTTGTCGTCCGAGTAGTTTCCGAATCTCAACGGAGTAGCGCTGGATCTTGCATTAGGTATCGATGAGACATCCTTAGACATGCAAGCCAAGAGAAGCCTTCTGCACGAGGTAGACTCAATCTACGGAGTATTTTTTCAGCTCCTCATGCAGGCTAATCTTTCCGGCAGCCGTCCAAGTCTCTTACTTTGTAGTTCCAAGACACGAGTCAATCTGAGCACGTGATTTTAAAACTGAATCTACACGTGACCTATAGCGATAGAAGCAGATAAGATAACAGTAAGTTTTTCTTTCGCGAAAAGACGAACAACTTCTCCATTCCCTTTCTCTTCAAGCACGCTGCAGCCCACGAACAGAATGCGGCCTCTCACAGAAGAGGAGACCCAAACGGTCTTCAAGAAACTGGCCGACTACACTGGCGAGTCTCTGAAGAACCTGATTGCGCCCATCGACGACTCCCCGGACGCCGATCGCCATGTTTTCCGTCTCTCGCAGGGCCGTGTATACTATGTGCTGCTGTCGATAGCCAACCTGGCGACGTCAATAGCTCGCGACAGGCTCATGTCGCTAGGAACCTGTCTAGGTATGCGCGCTTTCTTCATGTTTCATCACAGCACTGCCCCTGCCGTCTACCTCTGCTAACCTTCGGCAGGCAAGTTCACCAAGTCGGGCAAGTTCCGCCTGCACATCACGGCTCTGCCGGTGCTGGCCGCACACGCGCGCTACAAGATCTGGGTGCGCCCCAACGGTGTCATGCCCTTTCTCTACGACTCCAACATTCTCAAGGCACACGTCGGCCGCTTCTCGGAGGACTGCCCGGAGCACCAGGGCATCGTGGTATGCACCATGGACGACATCCCAATCGGCTTCGGCGTGACGGCGCGCAGCACGGCGGAGACGCGGCGGCTGGAGCCGACGGCCGTCGTGTGCTTCCGGCAGGCGGACTGCGGCGAGTACCTGCGGTCGGAGGACACGTTGTTTGCAACGTGAGGGGCAAGATGAAGGCCGGGCAAGCGAAGAAGCCAACAGAATTCGCACAGCCTTTTTGCGCGAAAAGAAAAATAGAGCGCCTGGGTGTGGAAATACCTACACAAGAGCCGTGGGAAATTTCCAACAGAAAGCAGTACGACTGGCGTCTACCGCGCTCACGGCCACGGAAAGGAATGGTTGTACAGGAAGAGGCAAAAGCGGAAGAGCAAGAAGAAAAGTTTGGCGTTGGACTGGTGCTATTTTGCGTTCCTCCCCCAAAAGCACGGCAGGCGTTCATGTCGGGCTGGGTTTTTTTGCTTTTGCTATTTGGTCTCAATGCGGTGAATTGACGATATCCAGCATACAGAATGGTGCCCATCAGAAAAGAAGGTTTCAAGGCTCCACATGACCGGTAGTTTGGAGACCCAGACAGTGTTCTTTGTACCGCCCTCTGCCCGTGGCCTAGAATGCATGGGCAACGCGCCGCAGCCCAGAACGGTACTTTTTCGCCCCCTCTCCGCTACGGTCTGTTTCTATTGGCTGCATAGCTTGGCCGCCAATCCGATCCGAGTCGACGTCATTGATTTCGCCGCTGGCCTGACTGTGCTTTGATGATGCCCAGCAACCGTATAAAAGAATGGGAAAATCCCGTAGTTTGCTTTTGGCCTTGTACAGTAGAGAAGAGTAATGGAAAAGACTGCACATACGCGCAGGAAGCAATGAAGAATCCGTTTAGTTCTTCCTCAGGCAGGGCCAACGCCCATGCTACCGACGACGACAGCGACCAGCTCGATGTCGAGCCTCGTTTGTCCTCGGACTACCGGCAGCGGAACGTGGACGAGACCACGCGTCTGTTGCCGAACCGCATCAACAGCGACCACGCGGGCTACGGCGGAGGCCCCTATCTCAGCCCCGACGACCCGGCCGTGTCGCCGTACAACCTGTTTTCCGTCCGGGCTGCGAGATACTTTACCATTGTCCTGTTCTTGGGCACGTTTGTGTGGTGGCTACTGCTTCTGATCTCTCTCTTCATCACACTGCCCGGCTTCGTCAGTCGAGGCTCGCCTTTCTTTGCCTTTGGCTACGCCAGCATTGCGCTGACGAACCTGATCGTGAGCCTGCTGTTCTTTGCGGCGCCGTCCAAGTCCGTCCGCGTCATCACCGCCGTGATCGCGCTGCTGCTGATGGTCAACACGATTGTCACCGCCGCGGTGCAGCGCACACGGCACGAGGAGGCGTGGGTGGGCATCGCCAGTGCGACGGGTGCGTGCTTCTTTTTTCATTTCTGCTCTTTTCTTACTGTGCACTCTTTTCTTCCTGTACAAGTCTGCAATCATCGAACCCAAAGCTAACGGCATAGTGGCCTTCTTAATGGCCATCTGGACCATTGTTGCCGACCGCACCGTGCAATGGGGCAAGACAGAAGAAGAGGCGCGGCTGACAGGCCGTCCGGAATCGCGCCGGACACTGGCCGAGTGGATTCAGGTCACGGCCTCCAGCGCGGCACTCTTGGCCGTCTGCGCCGCCTCGGTGCTTCTGACTCTCTCGCTGATCCTCCGCTCCGTCGATGCCGGGCTGGCGCCGCCAGGGTCGCGGTACTGGGTTGACGGCCGCAAGTACCAGATCCATGTGCACTGCCACGGCAGCAAGTCAAAGGAGCCGCTGCCCACAGTCCTTATCGAGGGCGGCGATGATGCGGTCGAGAACGGCCTCTGGCAGTTTGCCCAGGCTGCCGTGGCCAACGGGTCCATCAACCGCTACTGCTTTGCCGACAGGCCGGGATACGGTTGGGTAAGGGTCCCCCCTCCCCTGTCCGCAATCTTCCCACTCAGCCTTTGCCATGAAGCATGCACTAACAGGAGCAGAGCGATACCGCGCCATCACCCTTCTCGGCCGGCACGGCCACCGAAGCCCTAAGCGAGGCACTTGCCCAGGCCGGGGAGGTCGGTCCATGGGTGCTGGTTGGCGCGGGTGTCGGGTCCATGTATTCGCGCGTGTTCTCGTCACGCCACGGTGCCGAGATCGCGGGCATACTGCTGATCGACCCGCTGCACGAGGACCTGCTGGACCGCATCGGGTCGACGCGGCGCGGCTTCTGGCTCTGGGTGCGCGGCGTGCTCTCGCCGCTGGGCATCGACCGCATCGGCGGAGCCGTCTTCCGCGGCCGCAACAAGGCCGACCGTGTCTGGGGCCGGGCAGCCTTTCAGAACCCCAAGACCATCTTCGCCAAGCTGCAGGAGAGCCTGGTGGCCAACTCGCTGAGCCGCCGGGACGTCATCACCAGCCGCGCCATCCAGTACCAGGACACGCCGGTGGCGCTCGTCAGTTCCGGCGTGCAGCTCCGGTGCGACGCCGCCTGGGAGAGCAAGCAGCGCGACCTGACGCACCTGACACACAACCTGGTCGCCTGGGACATTGTCGACGAAGCACCGCACAACATCTGGGCCACCCTCGAGGGCCGTGAAGTCCTGGAAAAGCGGCTCAAGAAGCTGGTGCACCATGCGGCGGCGCGCACGTCCGCCACCGACTCCAACTCCGCCGAGCCGCGTCCCGCGTCGCGACAGGATGCCGCCAACGCGGCCCAGGAAGCCTAAATTCCGTTGCCGGTCAAGACAGGGCTGCATCGGATGGATGGGAGAGAAGCAAGCACATGGCGGTCGGACATTATGAATATTGCCTTTTGCCTTTGATCATTCACACTGAAAAAAATTATCTAGTCGAACAGAAAATCTGTGGCAAATTGACGAGCTTGTTATGCTGTTTTCAGATACGCCGGACGTGGCCGTTGTCTCCCAGAGGCAGGCAGTCTGTCAAATCAAGTCAGCCTCAGCTGTCAACAGTGTGGCGCGGCTTGCTAGAGCGTAAAAATAGTGGAGTGGGGTGATGAGGGGCCCAGGAATGAAGGAGCGCTATGGAAAACGGCCATGGTTTGGGTCTGACGCCGTTTGGGTTAGAAGAGGGGTTCAGAGAGAGGCAGAGGGACAACAAATAACGAACACGTTGAGCGGATCTGCGGCGGCCAATAGAACAAGATTCGGGCAGTGTGAAGGAGAGGGGGGGAGGGGGTCGGTCTGCACGAATGAGAAGCCAGGAAAAAAACAAATAGGCAAGCATATTACGGAGTAGATGCAATGCCTCGTAACAGGGCAAATGAGCCTGTGGCCAGCAAGAATGCAGGTGCTGCTGACCGCTAGAACAGGCCGCGTTAAAAACAGGGGAAAACGGGTAGGAAAGAAGGAAAGAACGGGCAGGTCAAGGGCCGCGCACAGACCAAAAACGGAGAGTAGGCGAAATGCAGACTAGCGCCGAGATGTTGGCTGTCTCCCCTTCTCTCCTTCCCCCCATTTTCTCTCCCACAAGCTGCAACAGCAACTTCATCTCCCCCCCCGTCTTTTCCTTCTTCTCCCTCGCCTCTCCGCCGCCGCGCCTTTCCACACCGTGACCGTGCTCTCCGCGTCCCCCCCCGACCTTGCCGGCCTCGCTGCTCCCCAACGGCCCTGTTCTCTCCCGACACCCGATTTGCTCTGCCACCCGTTGCCCCCAGCCGCCGGGCATTTTTTTCGGCTGCTGCCCCCGTCTTCGCCGCCACTTTTCTGCTCCAGCACCGACGGCCTCGCTTTTCCTTTCTCTCCCAACATTCACCACGCATTTCCGACCCCGTCTCTCGGTTTTTGCTGCCACAACAACGAGGGCACTGCTGATGAAGACGAGCGCCGCCTCTGTCCGGCCTTGAGGAGAGAGAGCTGCCGTTTCGGGCCGTCTGGGCGGCCCTGCGTCGTTCCGAGTCGTTCGAGTCCCGTTCCGCGAGAGACGTCCGCGTCGTTTCGAGTCGAGCCGAACCCGGGCCGAGTCTCTGATCGATCTAGGTCGACTTCCCATGCACTGCCGCCAGCCTTGGACTCGCCGTTTCGCACGCCCCTTGACCTTGTCCCGCCGCCGTCACTCGTTTGCTACTATAATTTCCACTGCGCGCTGCTCCTAATCTCGCTGCCGTTTGGCACCGCCAATCTCGCTCCGCCCTGCTTTTACTTTATATTTATATTTTGCCTAAAAATACCTTTGTTTTTGTTTTTTTGTTTTTTTGTTTTTTGCAGCAATCCTCGACTCTGGTACCTCCTGTCGTCGTCCCGCCATCGACATTTGGCAATCGTCCACTCTTGTCGGTCTTTCACGTCCAATCTTGTGTTGCCCTGCTCAGCCCCGGTCCACGTCTTGGCGGTAGTATCCACCGCCTCTATCCTCATATCCTCATCCACCCTTACCGAGTCCGAAGACAACGAACTATTTCTGCCGCCTCGACGGCGCCAGGTACGACCAAAAACACTATCACGACCTTTTGCGTATCTGCTCGATCTCAGCCCTCGCCACCACACCCCCCCCCCCTTCTTCCTCCGACCTCCCTAAAATCTGCCTCTCGAGATGGCGCCGGGCTATGATCCCGGCGTGCCTGGTGACGGCATGTACCCCCCCTCGCGCAACAACGGGGGAGGCTACCAGATGGAGCGGGAGCACAGCAACATCAGCCAGGGCCAGCCGTGGCAGAATGAGGCTGGTCACTCCAACTCTTTAGCGCCTACCGATAATCCTGATAGCCTGCAGAGGCCCAGCGGTGAACGAAAGCATTCACACCAAGGCAGTTCCAGATCAGCAAGCGGACAGGTTCGGACTTGCAAAAAGTGCGGCGAGCAGCTTACTGGCCAGTTCGTCCGCGCTCTGGACGGAACTTTCCACTTGGACTGCTTCCGGTGTCAGGTATGGATGACACCACATGCTCTCTCCTCTTTACCTTCCCGAGACAGCAGTCAAGGCGCGCGCAATCAGACTGACCAAGGACATGTAGGACTGTGGCGAAATCGTAGCCTCGAAGTTTTTCCCGGCTGACGACGGCAACGGCCAGTACCCGCTCTGCGAAAGAGACTACTTTCGGCGACTCGATCTCATCTGCTATCATTGCGGCGAGGCCCTTCGCGGCTCATACATCACCGCGCTTGACCGCAAGTACCACGTCGACCACTTCACCTGCTCCATCTGCCCGACCGTGTTCGGTGCGCAAGACAGCTACTATGAGCACGGCGGCCAGGTGTTTTGCCATTTCCACTACTCCACACAGTTTGCCCAGCGCTGCAATGGCTGCCAGACGGCCATTCTCAAGCAGTTTGTCGAGATCTACCGCAACGGCCAGAATCAGCACTGGCACCCGGAGTGCTACATGATCCACAAGTTCTGGAATGTCCGTCTCACACCCCCCGAGAACAATGCGGAAAAGGAAATCGACTCAGGCCTGGAAGAATCGGCCTGTCGGGCCCTCGTGCGCGAAGAGGAGGAGAAGATGGAAGAGAAGGTCTACCGCATATGGAGCGTGCTCTCCACCTTTGAGGAATCGTCTGCGGCCTGCATATCCGATATGCTGTTGCATGTTAGCAATGGCGCCTACATCGATGGTGTCATGGTGGCCAAGCGGTTTATCAGCCATGTGGAAATTCTCTTCCGGTCTGCGGACCACTTGGATGCCGCCATGACGAGGCTCGAAATGAAGAGTAAGTTGGGCCTCTTTCCGGCCTGGTTGGTTGCCCAGTCTCTCAAACGTATGGGCTAACACGCTTGTTTTGGCAGGTCTTTCTTATGCTCGCGAAGCAAAGCTTCTCTGCAAAAAAATCGTTTCCTTCTTCTCACTCCTCTCAAGGTCACAAGATGATGCCGCCACCAAGCTTGGAGTCACACAAGAGCTGCTGTCCCTGGTTACTAGTCTGGCGCATTATCTCAAGCTCCTAATCCGCACTTGTCTCCAGGGTGCCCTGCGCATCGAAAAAGAGCGCAAGACGCCCGACGGCCTGTACCACTTCCTCGACGATGTCGACGCACTGGAGGCTCTGAAAAATGAGCCCGAGGAAGGCCTCCAGCAGATCACGACCAGCCTTGAACGCCTTGCCGCCGGCGACTCGGACCATTGCAGTGCCTGTCGGAAGCCTATCGAGGACGAATGTGCGAAAAATGACGAGAAGCGCTGGCATCTTGCCTGTGTTAACTGCTCGCGCTGTGCTAGAGAGCTCGGCCGCCGGCTGGACGAAGCCCGCTTCAACATCCAGGATGGAAAGATGTATTGCAGCACTTGCGAGCCCTACACCTCTGAAAAGCTGTCGGGGTTTGAGCATGTCACCAAGCTACAGGAATACGTTTTTCTTCTTCGTGTCGCCCTCGCGAGATTACTGGACATCTTGCACAAGAGCGGTGCCATCTCGCGCGCCCTGGCCGAGGCTGCCACTGACGCCGCTGCAGCTGGCTACGAGTCTGTGGCAAACGACGAACTTGCGCTCTCGGCTGAGATGCAACCCCGTAATGCAAACAAACAGTCCACTGTCGGCGAACGCGAACAACGGGAGCCTTCGTCCTACGAGAACACGCTCAATGATATCCGCCGGCTGCGAAGCACGCGCCTCGACAAGCACTTGTCTTCAAGCTTTAGGAAGGCAAGGACGTCTCGTGTGATGGACGGCCCAGAAGGCACGGCTGCCCGGCCTGGTTCGTCCGGTGCGGGCGATGCCCACGCCCCAAATGCCAGCCGGCCAGGCCTACAGATCGTTGAGGACCGTATCGACGAAACCGACGCCGATACTATGCTTGGCCGGCAGGACGCTCTCACCCTCGACGACATCCCGCGCATTGTCGCAGCCGAACAAGCACGAGACAAGAGACCCGGAGCGTCAGGTGGCCGCCCGGAATCCATGTCAGTGGCAGGCGGCCAGAGCCGAGGCTTAGCATCCGACCGCGGGCTTCCGGGGGGAGGCATGGCCAGAAGTGCTGGCGCTCCGGCCAACTCCATGATGCCCCAAAACCTGGGCGGTCGGAAGTACTTTTCGGAGCTGTCGGGTCTTGAGTACTTTATTCTTCGCCATCTGGCCGTGCTCACGATGCACCCGCTGGTCGAAAACGACTTCACGCTCGAAGAACTCCTGGGTTTGATCGAGTCAAGAAAACCTGCGACTTTCTGGAACAAGTTTGGCAAAGCTTTCAAGAACGACAACAAGAAGAACATCAAGAAGAAGGGCATTTTTGGTGTTCCACTGGAGATTATCATTGAGCGCGACAGCGCCGAGTCTACCGACGGTGTCGGCCCAGGAACTCTTCGCATCCCGGCCATTGTCGATGATATTGTGTCCACCATGCGGAAGATGGATCTCTCTGTCGAGGGCGTCTTCCGCAAAAACGGCAACATCAAGAAGCTGAGCGAACTGTGCGACAAGATCGATCGTGATGGATGCGAAAGTGTCAATCTAAGCAGCCAGAACGTCGTCCAGGTTGCCGCGCTCCTGAAGCGTTACCTACGGGATTTGCCAGATCCCCTGATGACCCACAAGCTGCATCGCTTGTGGTTGACTGCCGCCAAGATGAATGATGAGAGCCAGCGACGCCAATGTCTCCATCTCACGTGCTGCTTACTCCCGAAATGCAACCGTGACTGTCTTGAGATCCTATTCTGCTTCTTGAAGTGGGCAGGATCCTTCCACCAAGTCGACGACGAAAGCGGCTCAAAAATGGATGTGAAGAACCTTGCCACTGTCATTGCTCCCAACATACTCTTTGCCAACACGAAGACTGCGGCCTTGGATAGCGACCCAATATACGCCATTGACGCTGTCGGCATGCTTATTAGCAACATTGAAGAAATGTGCCTGGTAAGCTCAAAGCATCCCCCCTCCCCCCCCCCCTCTCCTCCCTCCTCCCTCACCTGGAGCTTTGTGTAAAGACGCCAGCTTTCTAACCGTGTCATGCTCCAGGTCCCCGACGATCTTGTCGATATTTTAAACGACCCCTCGCTCTTCAGCAACAATGGCGAAATCACAACCAAGGAGATTCTTAAGCGCATCGGCGACAGATCGATGAACGGTGCCGGCGGACGGCCCTACGGTGAAGTCGGCGAGGTCGTAAATCGGCATGATTCGGCCGTACGGCCACTGGCACGACGTGTTGAGACCGACCCCGCGGTGTGGCAGGAAGAGCGCAGCGTTCGCACTGTTCAGGAAGTCCCGCCTCTCAACACCAGCGGGACTCCTTATGGCAGTGCGCCCAACCAAAGCTCACCACCCAAATGGCGAGCCACGGAAGAGTCGCCGCAATCGTCTCCCTACCCAGCACAGAACGAGTTTGACGGCCCTGATGGACTTCCGCCTCCGCAAGGCCCGGACCGCACGCCAAAGCGCGAGTGGCGAAACTCGGGCTGGGGCCGTGGAAACGGCGGGTCTGTGGGCGTCACCGGTGGAAGCTTTTGAGCCCTTTGAAGGATCTTCTTCTTTCGCACCCTCGTCTCCGTTTCACGTCAACCCATCTCAGATGATGCTTGCTGTCTTCTCTGTCATGATTTCGATTCTTGGGGGATGCGCAGGGTGCACATCCACTTCATACGTGGTCATCTCGACCTGTGTACTGTCCGTCCTCTGTTCTGTCTTTGATTTCAACACTGGCGTATCACTACAGGGAAGCATAACACCAAGGCGTTTTGTTCGATGCGTTTACCACTTGTTTCAGCTGTGATTTGTCCAATGCCGGCCTTTCCATCAGCTTGAAAAAAGCACATCTTTCCAATTTCACGAAGTGCATGACGATAACGGTACATCCTTGCAGTATGGTCAGGGTGAAAATCGGGAAACTGTCAACAAGAATCATAGTTCAGATCAACCACCGCGATATGGAGGCGGGAGGAAACGCCATCCTCCCCCCTCCCCCTTTTATCGCGACTAGTTTTGTTGTTCCTTGGGGGGAGATAATGGGCGAGATTTCACTGTCATATAAGTTTGGCAGACATGTTTTTGTCTCGTGTTTTATAGCTTTTCTATCATCATCTGCCGTGCATGCTTTGCCGTTGCATGTCCGGTGCGCCAAAGACCAACCGAAAGAAAGGGGGGGAGATGGAGGTGTTGACTGCTAAGTCAACTCTTTTGGTGAATGGTTATGAAGTGATTGGCAACGGCGAGTATTGATTTTGTTTTGTGGAAGGTCTTTTTTCTACTACTAGGGGGAGTTTTGCTATTATGCCAGGCAAGTATAAGCGAGTCTTTTCATGCTACTTTCTTTGGTGTTTATTATGCCGCTATTGCTGGGTTACCTGAAGTGGCCCCCCATTCGATTCTTCTCGTTCGCTCGTCTTATATATGCTGCCAAAGCTTATAGTATATCTCATTCATCAAACGTATCTTTTTTTGATTAACATGGGCTTGCTGAAGCTGTTCCGTTCTCGTTCTTGCTTTAGTGCCCAAGCTGGCGATACATCTGGTGATTTATAGATACAGAGCTTGCCATTTGACGATCTTGTATACGATGCCTCTTTGTGTACTGTTCGCTTGCTTCTAGCTGTGCTCATCCTTTGATATGTAAATCTGATGATTTGCTGTATAATTACTCTGTAAAAGATTGCATGTATCTCGATTGACACTGATGTGATTTTATTTTACACAAATTCCAAAATTGTTTGATTTTTTAAAAGCCAAACCACTCTTTAACCCAACAAACCCTTTTTATTGCACAGTTCGTATGAAAAACATCCCGCGACCTGATCTAGTACTGTTTTGTCGCATCCCGTTGCCAATCAGTCCGCCATGAGCATCGTCGACGAGGGAACCGTGGCCATGCGCTCGGCTGTCAGCTTCAGTGATACACACAGCAGCTCATTGGCAACATCGGGGTCGTCGCGCTGAAGTCGCTCCCAGGAACTCCTGTCCAGCAGCCACACGACGCAATCGAGGTCGGCGTATGCAGTAGCTGTCCGTTCTGTATCTGAGAAGAAAGGCAGCTCGCCACACGTCGTGCCTGCCACGATGTTTTCGTGGTAATGCTGGCCGTTGGCGAGGGCGTATTCCGCCCGCACGATGCCCTTTTCCAAGAGATAAAAGCCCTCTGCAGGCCCGCCAGCGCGGAAAAGAAGCTTCCCGGCCCGGTAGCTACGCCGCGTGAAGTAGCGCGCGGCACGGAACCAGAAATCTTCGTTCTTGTCGCTGACATCCTGGAAGATCTGCAGCATGAGCCGCAAAGGCTCGCTAAAGTTCTGCCACCTTGGTTGTTGCCTGCTTTTGAGCTGGCTGAGCAGCTCCCGCGCCGCCGTCTGCAGCTGGTTCCGTCTAGGAGAGCTGGCCAAGAGGTCGAGCGGCGGCATCGATGAGCCTGCATTGGTCAACATCTGCCTGCTAGGTTTGTGGCCCGTCCCCAAGTCGTCGTCATCGCCGTCTTCGGCATGGTCCAAAAAGTCACTGGCGACTGCGCGCGTGCGCGTTTCTTGAGGGATACTCAAGGCGTTGGACTGCGAGCCATCCTCGGCCATGGCCTCTTGGCTCGCATAGAGCGCCTTCAACAGCTCATTCTCGCAAAGCTCGAGACCAGTATTGATGTCAGGTAAGAACTCAACGTCGATGCCGTCTTCGCCGAGCCCAACAGCCCGCAAATCGTGTCCTAAAGTCCCTTCAGGGTCCACGCCGCACAGGACCAGATGAATGCGCTTGCCGTTCAATAAACGGCTTATCGTGTTGAAAGCCTCGCCGGCTGAATAGTCCAGCCCGGTCACTTGTCGCAGGTCCAGGATAAGGTATCGGATCGGCCTTTGGCTGAAGGAATCGTCCGCAATCAGGTTCCGAATCGTTTCCTCCACACTGACAATCGTCCCGAAAAACAGGAAGCCGGCCAGCTTTATGATGCAAATCTGACGGCCTACCTGGCGGAGGTAGTGTTGCTGTGACGGATTTCGCCGCACGGTTGAGCACACATTTTCTCCAGTATAGGTAGATCGGACGGCCGACACTTGTGATGTCTGGAAGATGAGAGAAACGAAAGCCAGGAGAATCCCGACACCGATCCCAACGACAAAGTCATAAATTCCCATAATCAGGACAATGACAACAACCTTTTGAAAACACGTCAGTACCTCGGCTCGCATGTTTTTTTAGCGTTTTAAAAAGCATCGCCTTACCGTTACGTATTCTGGGACCTTGAGTTTCTTGCGTGGTAGCCACACAGCTTCGACGAGTAGCTCAAATCCAAGGTCAAAAATGAGACACCCGACCATCATGATGGGAATGAAGCCAATGATCTTTGGACCAATCAGCATGACACAAAACGTCAGGAAGGCCAATTCGAACCCGGCCAGACGGCTGTCGCCTCCCGAACGCATGAAGAATAGCGTGTTGGCATAGACAAGATAGTTTTGAATACTTCCAACGCCGCCCGAGAGCAGGTTGGACAGCCCATGGAGTTTCAGCTCGTGGTTGAGATCGGCATGGTCCTCTCCAATATTGAGAGCCAATGCAGGCACATTAATGGGTACATGTAGAATCCCAAAAAAGGTGAGGGCAAGCATTGCGGGTACACATTGGACTATAGCGCCCCAGTGTACCTTGTCAAATTCTATGTACCCGATTAGCAACGGATAAAGAGACAGTCAAAGAAGGGAGGGGGGGGGGGGGGGGGGAAGAGGGGAGACATACTGTACAAGGTGTAGAAGAAATACCAAGGCTCGTCGGCCGGCGGCCCCTCGAACACCCATCCAAGGCTCCGCAGCCGCGATGGATCCAAGGGACCGGCGAAGAGAGCAAAAATGTAGAACAAGAACGGGACGGCGAGGATGTAAAGGGGTAGAAAGTACTTGTTGGAAATGTGTTTTTGGCTCCAAAAGAGAATGGTGGCGAGCGCCAGCGGCGTTGTCCACAACTGGATCGTGCCGGGCTGGAAAAGCTGATGCAGTGTGTCAAGATCATACTCAAGGCTGCCCTCGATGCGTGCAGTGACCTCGAAGCCGGTAGCTACGAGGAACCAGCCAACACCACCGATGCAGCCGATGAGAATGTGCCGGGGAATGAAGCCGACAATGTATCCGAACTTGAAGTAGCCCATGAGGAAGAAAACGGTTCCAGTAAGCATGGCACTCAGCGCATAAGACGTGATTGTCGTGGCAATGACAGCTTCCGGATTGTTCTCTCCGACCAGATCTGTGATCGTGTAGGCCATGCTGTGGAAAAATGGAACGACTTCAATCTGCAGGAAAAAGTCAATACACGGCGTCGCAGGAACACAGGAGAAAGGGCATCCTACCAATTCAGAGCCAACGCCTCCTGTAAAAATACTCCCGCAGGAGAACACGAGCTGTGATACTATGGTGCTCACATAGAAAATGGAGATGCCGGCGGATCCTAGGTGAGCAAATATCGGACTGCCCAGCGGAAACAGAATCATGCCTTTTTCAGGACAGTTAGCAAAAGGTCGGCCTACAAAGAAATATACACAAGACCACCGCCGTCATCCGTCATCACTCACCATAGGACAAGGCGTCCAGGATATTCAGTAGGAGGCCTACGATAACGGCTGGAAGGCAAGCCACGGGTGCAACCACGACATTTTTCCAGAGGACGTGGCGATCCCAGCCCTTGGCGTTGGCGAAACACTGACTGACTCGGCCTGAGCTTCCGCCACTCGCTGGTCGTCCGAAAAGGCCAAAGAGCCCGCGTCTGGACCGGACTTTCTGTCCTTCCAGATCAAGTCCGCTCCCGTCCGGCACGCGAGACTCGACCAAGAGCGGCGTCGATTCGGTGGGCAGGCGGTGGCCCGTACCTGGGCTTGGTGGGCTGACGGAGACAACGAGCTGGGGAATCTCTTGCGACTGTGCCTCTACCGCCTCCGCGGATCCGGCCTCGCTCTGGGCACCTGCAACATCCTCGTCGTCGGAAAAGACGGCCGACTCGGATCCGCGGCCGTGCGAGTCTGCCGTCGAACCCTGTGTGGTGCCTTTGTGTCTGCGGCCCTGCTGTGACAGTTTTTGTTGTTGCTGTTGTTGCTGTTGTTGCTGCTGTTGCTTGTCGAGCACGCTAGAGCTGTCTGGCGGGGACCGACGCAGTGCCCGGGAGAGCAGAGACGGTCCGTCCTCGGCATCCAAGTCCGTCTCGTCATGTCGTTGGCCCTCGACGAGTGTGTCTCTGGGCTGTTCACCCTCCGATGCCGATGATCCCTCGGGTTCAGACGTCTCTAGGATGGGTTCCGACCCTCGCACGACATCGCTTGCCGAAGCTGTGGTAGCCGGCCGTACGTCGGTTTCGTTGGCATCGAGATCGGACAAGATCGACTCGCGGTTGGTACGTAGGGACAGCGAGCGGTTGCGGTTCAAAAACGACGGGCTCCGTCTTTCCGCTCTGTCAGCCAGCTGGTATGTAGCCAATTCGGCCGTATCTTCTCGGACGCTTCGTGCATATTGCGCACTGCTGACGGGTGCTTTTCTTTGGGATTAGTACGAGCCACAAAAAGCAGAGAGCGCGGCCCGACAGGAAAAGGAAAAGAACAGGGTAACTCACCCAGATTGTCGCGTAGCACGGGATTGATGAATGAGCGGATGGGCTCTCTCTGCCCGGCCGACGCAGAGGAAGAGAGTCTGGCTTCGCCGCCCAAGTGGTGCTGCTCCTGCTGCTGGGTTGCCTGATGGGATGCCCGTGACCAGCTAGCCGCCCGCTCTCGCCCGCGTCGAACGCCCAGGCTGTTGCTGCTGCTATCTTGCGAGCTGATAGAGTCGTTCCTCCTCCGGCCCCAGGCAAGAGCAGCGGATGGGTAGGACATGGCGAGGGTGGTGAAAAAATTCGGCCAGGCGGTGGAAAATAGAGCGTACAAAGGGGGGGGGGGGGGGGGATATCCTGCTCAAGGGCGGGCCTATGCACAGACTGAGGGCATGCTGAATGCGAAGAGTCTTGTATTGAGGGATCCCAACTTTCCGGCAGCCGCCTGGTTTGGTAGACAATGGTCAATGGGAGAAAAAAAAATGGTGATGCCGACGGGAAAACACAGCGTGTGACGACGATCTTGGGGGAAGATGGCAGAGAGGTGAGCACAACAGCCGGTCAATGCTGTCCTGGTAAACAGAGGCTGTCGTAAACACCACAATTGGCAACGAGGGCCGAGAGAAGAAGTAGTTTTGAGGTCTGTCGAAGCTGGTGTGGTGGCGGATCAATGATCGACGAGCCGAGACTAGAGCTCCATTCTTATTACATTTGGGTGCTGCAATTTTCCTTCATATCTAAGCCGGGCCAGCTTATCATTCGGGCAGGAACTACGGAGTACGGGATAAACTAGCGTGCTACAAAACTGGCTGGACATTTGAGCCGTTTGAAAGCAGCTGGAGGAAGCTGCAACCAACGCTTGTTACTTACACGTGCCTTGTGCCGGTGAAGGTTTTGCAGCTGGCCAGCTGCTAAACGAGGCCCAAAGCGGCAATGCCGTGCAGAGCACGTTGCGGACAAAGTGGGCATCGGGGCGTGCAACCGAGAAATCCGCAGTGAAAAAGCCATGCAAAAAAGTGGATGATGCAATGAGCCTACAGCATAGTGCGAAAAGTGCACCAATAGAGGACAAAAAGCAAAGACACAACACAAGAACCCGTCGGATCGTGCTGAGGATGCGCAAGACAATGGCGTTTTTTGCGCAAGATTGAACGCCATTGTCTTGTGGCATCGTTTTGTACTCGCTCTTGTGTTTCATTGGGAGTCCAAACGGTCGCGCCGAGATCAGATCGCACAGTATCGCACAGTAACTAGCAAGGGAGAGCTGGGGTGGCTGCAACCCAAAATCTTCGTTAACCATGTGAACAGGCAAAAAAATTCCCGCCCAGGAAAAAACCTGCACGAGACGCAGCATATGCCCGCCCCGCGAATGGTGCTGTGTTCGGTAGTTGTGCACGAGATGCTTTGGAACAGTCTGGAACAACGGAGAAGTGCGGCTTCCAACGGCGTCATTCTTCTGCAGCTGTCATCATACCACTGCAGAGAGCCTCTTGCTCGTATATACATATACACATGTCCTGTTTCCTGGATGCCATGGCGTGTTCGCGTGTGCTCGTTTTTCCGACGCCGTGGCGCCGCCTCTCTTGCCTTTATTCAATTGGCCTTCTGTGTGGTCGCGAGAGGCCGCGCGTAGAAAGGCTGAGGCGTTTTGTGGGAATCCTTTCAACATTCGCCTTTTCTGTTTCTCACGGCCTCCGCCGGCTGCGTCCTCATTCTCCTCAACCGAACCCCTCCCAATGAGTCTGTGTCGACTCAGCATTGGCCATCTTATTGGCAGCACGTCGTCGGCAGGCCTCCTTACTCTCCGAAAGAGCTCGTTGGAAAACACCGGCCGGCGCGGTGTCGTAGCCCATCTCTGTCTGGTGACGGCCACATAGCAAAGCCTGGCGTGCCGTGAGAGGGTGCATCATCATGGCTTCATCCCAGCTTCTGGAGATATCCTTGGGCAATCAGCCGCTCCACGTCTCCCTGCCGCACGTAGAACTGGCTGTTACGGCTCAGCGTGATGGATCTGGTCATATCAGCATATCAGTGTTTCCTGCTTCTTCTTTCGGGCCGTCCAGTTTTCCGCCAATTGCACTCGCTTACCCATATTCTGTCTGGATCTCGCCCGCATCTTTGAGCACCCGGACATCGATAAACAAGTCACGGGGTGGCTCGAGGCTGCCCGTGAGGTCAATGTCTGTCCACTGGCCTTTATAGGCCGCCAGCAGGTCTGAATACTGCCGCACATAGTCTTCTTCTTGGGGGCTCAGGCTACTGCTGCCGCCGCCGCTGCCGCCGCCGCCGCCGCCACCGGCATAGCCGCCGCCAGCCGCGGCACCAGCCCCTCCCCCGCCTGTCGTATCATGAACCTGCTGGTAGGAAAGGTCGACCACGTCTGAGCCATTCCAGACCAGCTCTTCGAGCTTGTCGGTCCGCGTGCGGTGGTACGCCAGCAAGCATCGCTTGTTGCGGCGCATGGCCAGGTGGTCCACCAGAAGGGCACAGCCCGTTGCTTGGTGGACGTTGGGGTCGAACGTGCCCTGGAGCGGCTCGAGAAGCTGTTCAATGTCCTTGGCGAGATCGCGCACCTCACGCGTCACGGCACGCACTGTTTCGGTCTGGTAGGGCGGCAAGTGTGCCAGGTTCTGCGTCCGTTTGGCATGTTGGACCTAGTGTTTCCCAAGGTCAGTCATCGCTCCCAAGGTCAGTGTCATCGCCAAAGGCCAGAGCAGCAAAATTGTCGTCGGAAAGATTGTGCCAAAGCCAATCTGCAACCAAGAGCGCGGGGTTCAACGCACCAGCTTATTTCCCAAATCTCCGTACATTGGGAACGACAGCTAGCAGATTCCCCTGAGGACGGCAGCTGCTCTCACCTAGAACACAATGCCAAGATCAGAAAACGACACGATGCATTAGCCCAGCGCGTTGGGACAAAGTCAGTAGTAGCCAGGACGCGTTTGGGCCAATCGCGGACTATTAGGGCGGTCTAACTATAGCGCCCTCCACAGTACGGAACATCCCCCGCGAAGTTTTTAAAATCATCGGCTGTAAACCTAATCTTACGTTGCTTCGCGCTCAAAAGGCTAAATGTAGATACAACTTTCACGAGCATGAATGGCGCGGTGCACTTCAGGATCAAAGAATCATTTGTTGACCTGTCTATTCAAATATTTTGAGTACCGTGCTGTGTCGGAAACCAAAGGCGTAAACAGTCTCCCTACGAATACAGTAACTCGATATTGAAAACCCGAGCAGCCCCATTTACAGTTTCTGCATGGCAACCTATGGAAAATAATTAGTATCCAAAAAAGCTCCAAACCCAGGGACGGTGAACTTACAACATCGGAAGACTGGACGTAGTCCTCGAATTCGGCAATCTTGTCCTGCAGGTCGTCCAGGGAGACCTTGTCATCCTCAATGACGAGGTTGATCTGCAGCTTCTTGATACCGAAACCGACAGCCACCAGCTTGGAAGCACCCCACACCAGACCGTCTTGCTCGATACCGCGGACAGAATCCTCCAGGCCCTTCATGTCGGTCTCGTCGTCTGTCGATGCCATGTCAGTTACCGGTCCACAATGGGCAAATCTCTAAATGGGAAAACTCACCCCAAGGCTTGACGTCCAGCGTGACGACAGACTTGGCTGCCGGCTTAACCTTGCCCTCCTTCTTCTTGCGGTACTCGGCCAGACGCTCTTCCCGGATGCGGGCAGCCTCGGCATCCTCCTCCTCGTCATCGCTGCCAAAGAGGTCCACATCCTCGTCCTCCTCCTCAGCGGCAGCCTCCTTGGTGTTCACAGGTACGCTCACAGCCTCGGGGCCGTAGGCCGTGTATGGCTTGGAGGCATCGCCGGGCAGGGTCGAGAACTCGTCCTCGTACGAGGCAATGTGCTTGTACCACCGGGCCGCGTTGGGGTACTTGGCGGACTCGGGTGCGGACTTCAGGGCCTTGAAGACGGCGACATCAGCCTGGCTAGGAGCATAGCTGTAGAAAGAAACTTGCGTTAGCAACGATTGCTGCCTGATGATTTCAAGGGCAAACAAGGCCAAGGTATAGCAAGCAGATCAGAGACGCAACTGTGTTGCTTTGGAGGTCGTCATTCGCAGGTCTTGAGGCTGCTCGGAAACACGGACCAATTTTTTCTCATCATAGAAGCTTGACAACAAAAAACCCTTCAAAATAAAATGAAAACGAAAAAAAAAAAGCTGCAAAGAGGCAAAGAAAAGCAAGTACTTCAAACCAACGCGGGACTACACAAGCAAACGAAGACTAATACATACTCGACGATGTAGGAGCGGGTGAGCAGCCAGCTGTTCAGGACTGTAAATGATTGTCAGTTTGCCCCGGATGGATCGAAATCTGGCGATGCCAAAGGCTTGACAAGAGAAAAGACATGAAAAGTCGATCGGGCCGTTATGGCTCAAACCAAAGGGCAGCGCAGCACATACCAGCGAGGCCGGCGTCAGTGAGCAGATCAGCGAAACCCATTTTGTCTGTGAGGTGCGAGGGAGGCTTTTTAAAGACGGACAGGAAATAAGAAGGTAGCAGACAAGGAATCTTAAACGAGGAGGCTGGAGGAAAGCGAAATGAGTGGTGGGGGTGAATGGCGTCGAAATTTTTTGTTTCCCACCTTTTTCTTCCAGGGGGGGGGGTAAAATTTCAGGACGTGGCTCGTTGGCGGGGCAAGGTCGCGGCCACTTGTGCATATATGCCGTATTGTGACTAAAGGTATAGCTACCCCGATTTATGCATGAATTTATACTTATATGGGGTCGCATTTGTGTTAACCATCTTCAGTGATGTCAAACAGCCCATACCTTGGAACGAGTCTTCATGTTCCAATTCCCTCCAAAGACTATTTGTCTAATCTCGAAGACACTGGTTTTGCACACTGGTTTCTCGGAAGACGCCAGCAAGGGTAATTCCGCCTTGTTGTCCTTGCTATATGTAGATCGACTAGACGGCCGTAATATCTTCTCCCAAAGAGTGATGGGAGGAGATGTTTGGCTTCAAGAACTATTGCTTCTTTTGTGTCTTCAACAGCCGCCGCTTGTATATCGGAATTGTTTTTACCCATCCTTGAAGTGAAAATAGTGACAGTCAATCTGTATCAGGCTACACGACTCTGAATTGTGGCCGGGACTAGACGAGAGTTCACTTGGCATGATTGTCAGGCGTACTGCTGTTGCAGGCTTTTTAGATTCATGCCAACATACCGTATGAACCCTTCCGCATGGATGTTTGAATATTCTGGATCTCTGTCTCGGCTTTTCTGTATATGCATATCAGCAGGACTGACAGCAAAAATCAAAGTTATAGCCACACGGCATCCGGCTGTATGCTTGACCGTACATTTTTATACTTATTTTTTGTATAGTGGCGTGCGAACACAAGGTATTCAGAATGATGCTACACGCGAGGATATGCAGCCGGCGTTTTGATAAAGTAAAGTCTGGTCACATCCAAATTTACTACGTAAGACTCACTTGACATTTTTTCAAACTAAAATTCCAGCTGGACAGAGCCTTTCCACACAAAATGTAATTAAAATTGCCTGTGAAATACCCAAAGAGTGCTTTGCTTGCTATTCTCGCCAAGTCATGTCGAATATATGGATTCACCCTCAAAGAGCAGCCCGATACCCCGAGGCTCAACGCCGTGGTCAGCACCCCTAAACTTTTTGCTCACTTTTAACGACAGTGTAGAAGTACTGGTGGTAGCCATCGTTCTTGGCCAGTATACCGTCAGCGACTCAAATATGAACAAACTATGTCGGACACGTCAACGCTACTTAGCTTACATGTATCTATCAGCTCGGCGGCGCTTTCAGCATTGTGAGAAGAGTAACTCATGTTATGAAGACAGAAAGACATGGACCGAATGGAGGAAATCAAAGGACGCGATCAAGCAGCATATCTTTAACTTCCCTATCTACACCACGCTTAGAAACTCCGAGTTCACCTGCTTTCGAGTGCTATCTGCCCCTTGCTTGCTTGAAAATTGTGTTCATTTGTCTATCATACCCCAGCACACAAAGTGGTCATTATCAACATAAGAGTTTTTGTATATGGTATAACCAAGAGTGGTGCTCCCTCAAAATTGAGACGACAGCTTCCGTTATTCGACAGTGCCGCGTCACGCTTTGAGCTTTGCGTCCACCCTTGATTTGGCCTTTTGGGGGTTCAGCGGTCAAGTGTAGGTCAGAGCCTTCCTGTCCACTTTCTGTGCCAATGTACTTTTGTGCGCACCGAACACGCGAAGCATCACTATCCCATCCTCTTACACCGCTGCTCACCCGTCAAATGACCCTCTTCACCTCGAAAAAGCGCCGCAACCACCACACCTGGAAGACCGACTCGCCAATAACCACGCCAATGACAAACAGATTCCACCACTTGACACGGCTGTTGGTGCTCTCGGCTGTGTTGCGGTGTGTCCGTTCGCGCACGACAATGTAAGATTGCTCGTCCTTGACCTGCGACAGCATCTCGGACAGCTTCCGCGCCTCGGACTCGAGGGGATCCCGCGGCCCATCGGACTCGTCAACGAAGACGACGCCGTGCACGTTGAACGACACTTCCTTGCTGGAGGCGCCCCAGTGCTCATTGCTGAAGCAGTAGACGTACTTGCCGTCGTGCCTTGCCGTGAACGAGTGATCGCCGTTGGACGTAGATTTCTGGTGGGTTTCGTATTGACCGGCCGGGTTGGTGATCTGGGATTATTTAGTACTATTATCGAACATCCCCCCTCCCCTCCATTTCATGTAGAACGACGAAAGAGTAGACGCAGGCGACAAAAGGCCCACAAGACGACGTACCCAAAAATCAATCTCAAGGTTGCCAGCCCCGCCAAACTCGCGGTCGCCGACCTGGAAGGTCACGGTCATCGTGTCGTCGGCATGTAGCTCCTCGTGGAAACACTCGCGACCGTGAGCGGGTAGCTGAATGTTGTGGGCAGAGACGGCCTGCAGCAGGGCAGCGCCGGCAGCCAAAAGGCCGAACAGAAGACGAGCCATGGTTATGGACGAGATGCGGTCTAGGTTGTTTCTTCGCCCAGAAACTTTGGGGTTGGTTGGTTGGTGGCAAGAAAATCCGGGCAGAAACCACAGACAGCGGGAGCTAGAAGGGAAACTCGGGGACGACAAAGACGTGAAATAGAGGCATCAGAAAAAGCGGCACGAAGAGAAACGCCGACACTTTGGTGCGCCGAGTTATTGGTTGTGGGTTAGTTGTGGGTTGGTGATGAACGCTCTACGCAATCTTAGCGCGTTCGCGTCTTTCAAAAGCCCCTTTTCCCGCTTCCTGACCTCTCAGTTCCAAAGAGACAGTTTGCAGTTTACGATTGGCGCTAGAATGCTGCGGCGGCTGGACCAACCTTAGTGGATAGTGGGCCATGAAAGAACAAAGCCTACCATACGGAGTGCGACAAAGCAAAGATAGGGCGGACCGACTAATGTTCCGGAGCCAGTCCGTCACCCCACCGGCAGAATCCACCCATCCTCGTACCGCGTGCAGCATAATACTCCGTGAGTGAGATACGGCCAGAACGCTCAGCCAAAGACGCCCAACCAGCCACCCGCTGAAGACCAGGGGAGCAAGCCCAAGCCTTAGGTGTTCGGACCTGGAACGAAGTCCTATCGGCAGGCGTGTAGCGCACCTAAATTAGAGCACTGGGTGCTATTAGACGCAATCTCTCCCTCTCGCCCCCCTTTCCACGGCGGCCTAATTTATTTTATCCCCCTTCTCTCTTTTCTCTCACACCGACAA
Organism: Graphilbum cf. rectangulosporium; assembly: GCA_019925645.1. Lineage (NCBI taxonomy): Eukaryota > Fungi > Ascomycota > Sordariomycetes > Ophiostomatales > Ophiostomataceae > Graphilbum > Graphilbum cf. rectangulosporium. Next base: position 209,198 of record JADHKI010000039.1, read on the forward strand.
ATCCCACTTTTGGCCACATCGCGAAAACTCGCCCACCTCTTCGCACTCAGCCATCCCCGCCCATTTCTCGTCGAATCCGTCAGGCAACAGCGGCAGAATCAAATATACAGACGCCTGGAATTCTGGGAATATCGTCGAGGTGAGCCTACATAAAAAAATGATGGAAACTGCACGATGCCTGCACCACCCTTTCACTGTGCCACTGGGTCTCGAAAAAGGGCACGACCAGACCGATACGAGGGCGTGGATGTAAAGGACATCACCAGACACTGCCGCATGCCGCTTCTCATGTTGCCTCTCGCCGTCTTCCTTTCCATCGCGGGCCGTGCCGCTCTTCACTCCCGTCTCCCTTTCCTCCTGCTTCTTGACCACCCCCCCCCCCCTTCTTCCCTGGGCTGCCCGTTTCTTCAACCGTCTTCGACCGCTGGAATGCAGTTTTGCTGGTGGACCTCGGTCAGCTTGACGCGTGCTCTCATCGCGAGCTGGGCCCGGACATCTGCGATACTCTGGCGGCTCTTCCCCTTCCCTACACTGCATCACCTTCTACTCTTCGGTGCCAGCTGTGCTGTTTTGTCTGCTTGTTTTATTAGCTGCCTGGAACACGATCAGCAGTGGAGAAAGCTCCTATCAAAGGAGCGGCGGCTGCAGGGGTTTTGACCGCTGCCTTGACGCAGCATGTTGCTTTCCGTCTTATTTCATTCCCTGCATATCATACTTTGACTGTGTCCTTTTGACGCAACCATTTAATAGCCAGTCCCACGATCACACTCTTGCGCCTTTCGCATCCCCTTCTCACACTACACCCGAAACCTCACCCAGCTCTGTGTCGCGTGATCCTCTTTTGCTACTATCACACAGTCACTCTATACGAGGGTTGTGTAAACAAGCTAACGATTGATGTGTCTTCCCCGGTCGTTTTGACTTGGTACAGACTAGATACTACAAGAATTGAGTGCACCTCAGTTTCTTCTTCTACTTCAAACGTCCCGCCTCGCACTTTGTGCCTCCTCTTTTTCTCCCCTTTTACATCCCCAACACTACCGACATAATGGGTTTGAGCATCAGCAAACTCTTCAGCGCCTTCTTAGGCAAGAAGGAGATGCGCATTCTGATGGTTGGTCTCGATGCTGCCGGAAAGACCACCATCCTGTACAAGCTGAAGCTTGGCGAGATTGTCACGACCATCCCTACCATTGGTATGTCGAGACGCCAATCAGAATTTTTGGACTACGAATCAACAGGCTAACCCCACGTTTAAAGGCTTCAACGTTGAGACTGTCGAGTACAAGAACATCCAGTTCACCGTGTGGGATGTCGGTGGTCAGGACAAGATCCGCCCTCTGTGGAGACATTACTTCCAGAACACCCAGGGCATCATCTTCGTGGTCGACTCCAACGATCGTGACCGTATCGTCGAGGCCCGCGAGGAGCTGCAGCGCATGCTCAACGAAGACGAGCTGCGCGATGCCATTCTTCTCGTCTTTGCCAACAAGCAGGATCTACCTGTACGTTCTTTTTTCATTTTGGTCTAGGAGGGGGGGGGACGCTTGGCAGTTTGTCCTTGTTTGGGTCTCGTCGATTGTGTGGACTAACGCGAAACAGAACGCCATGAACGCTGCCGAAATCACAGACAAGCTGGGTCTGCACAGCCTGCGGCAACGCGCCTGGTACATCCAGTCGACTTGCGCCACCTCGGGTGACGGTCTGTACGAGGGTCTGGACTGGCTCGCCACAACTCTGCGGAAGGTGAACAACTAAATGATGTGCAAATGAGCCTGGGCGAAAGCCTACCACTTGCAAACCCAATCCATGTTCAACGAAAACAAGAATGAAAGACAAAGAGGGGAGGGAGAAAGGGAAACTAGAAATGACGAAGGAGTGGGGGATTGTGCCTTTTAATTCTTTTACTATTTATTTTCTGTTCCTTTCCTCTCTTGGTGCTTGTCTTTCTCTCTTTTTTTGCCATGCCTCCTCAGAACTTTTCACGCCGTCAATATAAAAGAACTCTCGCCGTCTGCAACCACTTTGAGACTTTGCGCTCGAATGTTGCTTTTATATTGCTTCTTTTTTCTCCTCCCTCCGTTGCCAGGCTCATTTCCTCTTTCCCTCTGGGCTTATCCTCTGATCCTGCCTGTCTCTGGGTTGGCATCACAGTGGTCTGTTGGCGTTACAGTTGCTGCCGTCTGTTGTCGTCATAGCTTTCCGTTGAATTTGCGCACAAGTATTTTCTATTTTTACGTCCAAGTTTTCGTATTTGACCAAATCGATCCCAACGGTTTCTGCAACTTTGGCGGGTTCTTGGCTCACTCGACTTGGTGCTGGGCGGGACATTTTGCAATGTTCTTTCATCCCCTCCTCCCCCCTCATGCCTGCTGTTTTCATTTTGCTTTCGTCTCGCTACAAATGGTATCTCTATCTATCCTACAAGTTGACTTCTGTGCTGCCCGTGGGGAAAATGCAGATTGGCTGGAAATTGGTTCGATTGCTGGCAACGCAAAGAAAGGACGATTGATGAAGGTATGGAGAGAGACGCTGTAGTCTGGGATGGGATTTGATTTCAAGGATACATGAATTGGCCACCCAAATACTTGTGAATGAAGCAGTTGCTCACGACTGGCTGTTGAAAACATGTATTCGAGTTTGTTTGTACAAGTACAGCCTACGATGCAACGGTTGATTCTGCTTTCATAGTTGTAAGGTCCAGCTTCGCAACCTCGTGACTTTGGTTATCTTTTCTGGCTGAGAAGAGTCATTGTAGATTGAGTAGATAATCTACATATAAAAAGCCATTATGTCGATGTCTATATATTTTGTGCCACCCAGTCCAAAATGCCAAATGCAAAACATATGCAGCCCCCATGTAACGCCTTCCTTCATGATACGTACGGGTTCGGCGGAACTATTTTCCCTGCCCGTGAAGTGTCTCATATTTCATATGCCTCGTGAACTCTCAGGTCACTGCTTCAGGCGCTAGTTTGCGGATGCACTCTCCTGGCCATCCGAGGGCGCTTCACTCGCAGGCGGTGTTGCCGTGACGTCCAAGCCAGAGTCGTCTGCCTTGATGGAAACGTGGGCCACGTCGCCGGTGCGCACTTGGCCGCGGATGATCTTGTCGGCCAGGCCGTTGCCGATCTCGGTGGTGATCAGGCGATTGAGCGGGCGGGCGCCAAACTTGGGATCGTAGCCGCGCGCGGCCAGCCAGTCGCGCACGTCGTTGGGCACGTCCAGGACGATGCGGCGGTCGGCCAGGCGGCCCTGCAGCTCGTTGAGGCGGATGTCGACAATGTCGCGCAGGGCCGACTGGGCCAGGCGCTTGAAGACGATAAAGGAGTCGATGCGGTTGAGGAACTCGGGGGGGTAGTTGGCGGCCACGACGTCCATGACGGCGCGTTTGACCGCCGGGTCGACGTCGCCGTCGGCCGTCTCGCGGTAGGGGTGCATGGGGTCGGCGCCCACCAGGATGTCGGCGCCGAGGTTGGACGTCAGCACGATAATGGTGTTGCGGAAGTCCACGCGGTGGCCCTGGGCGTCGGTCAGATAGCCCTCGTCCAGGACCTGCAGCAGCAGCGCGGAGATGTCGCGGTGGGCCTTTTCAAACTCGTCAAACAGCAGCACGGCATACGGCTTGCGCCGCACGGCCTCGGTCAGCTGGCCGGCGTCCTCGTAGCCGACGTAGCCGGACGGCGCGCCGATGAGCCGCGAAATGGTGTGCTTCTCCTGGAACTCGCTCATGTCGAAGCGCACGACGGCCGACTCGGTGGAGAAGAGGAAGCCGGCCAGCTTCTTGCACAGCTCCGTCTTGCCGACGCCCGTGGGGCCCAGGAAGAAGAAGGAGGCCAGCGGGCGGTTGTCGCCCGACAGGCCGGCGCGCTGCATGCGCACGGCGTCGGCCACGGCCTTGAGGGCCTCGTCCTGGCCGCGGACCGACTGCCGCAGCATGTCCTCCATGTGCACGAGCTTCTCAATGTGGCCCGACGTCAGCTTGGACACGGGGATGCCCGTGATGCGGGAGACCACGTTGGCAATGTCATCGGCGGTGACCGAGTCGTGGATCAGCGAGCCGCCGGCGCCGGCGTCGCTGGCTTCCGTGGTCTTGGCCTTGGCCTTGCCCTCCTCGTCGTCGCGCACCTTTTCTTCCAGCGTGGGGATGATGCCGAAGCGCAGCTCCGAGGCGCGGGCAAAGTTGCCTTCGCGCTGCGCCCGCTCCAGTTCCACGCGTGCGCGGTCGAGCTCGGCCTGGGCCTTCTTGATGCTGTCGATTTCCTCGCGCTCCTTTTGCCACCGCTTGGTCAGCGCGGCAGCCTCGTCCTGGAAGGCCTTCAGGTCGTCTTCGAGCTTCTGGCGGCGCTCGCGGCTGGCAATGTCGGTTTCCTTCCGCAGGCTCTCGAGCTCGATCTGGATGGTCATGATCTTCTGGTCGAGGCGCATAATGTCTTCGGGCTTGCTCTCTTGCTGCAGGCGCAGCGAGCTGGCCGCCTCGTCCATCAGGTCAATGGCCTTGTCGGGCAGGAAGCGGTCGGTGATGTAGCGGTTCGAGTAGGTGGCGGCAGCCACCAGAGCGCCGTCCGTGATGCGCACGCCGTGGTGGACCTCGTACTTTTCCTTGATGCCGCGCAAGATGCTGATGGTGTCCTCGACGGTGGGCTCGTTGACCAGGATGGGCTGGAACCGGCGGGCCAGGGCCACGTCCTTCTCGATGAGGCGGTATTCGCTGAGCGTGGTGGCGCCGCAGCACTGCAGCTCGCCGCGCGACAGGGCCGGCTTGAGCAGGTTGGAGGCGTCGATGGAGCCCTCGGCCTTGCCCAGACCCAGCAGGGTGTGCAGCTCGTCGATGAACAGGATGACCTCGCCGTTGGCCGCTTCCACCTCGCTCAGCACCTTTTTGAGCCGCTCCTCAAAGTCGCCGCGGAACTTGGCTCCGGCAATGAGCGAGCCCAGATCGAGGCTGATGACGCGCTTGTTCTTGATGCTCTCGGGCACGTCCCCGCGCACAATGCGCAGTGCCAGGCCCTCCAGGATGGCCGTCTTTCCCGTGCCCGCGTTGCCGATCAGGACCGGGTTGTTCTTCGTCCGCCGCGAGAGCACCTGGATCGTGCGCTGGATCTCGGCGTCGCGGCCAATGACGGGGTCGAGCTTGCCTTCCCTGGCCTTGGCCGTCAGGTCGATTCCGTACTGTTCAAGGGCTGGCTTTTCGGCCTCGCCGCCCCCCATGTCCATGCGGTGCGTGCCGCCGGGGGGGTGTGGCCGGCCATTGGCGTAGGATCGGATGGACTGAAGCGGGAGGAGACGAGTCGAGGCAAAGGCAGGCGGCACAAAGGCAACCGGGGTGGCCGCTATTCTTGGTGGTTGGGGTCTTGCCAAGACGGCAGCAGACCGGGCAGAAGCATTTAGTATTCGTGTCCGCCCTGCTGCAGCGAGAAGTTGTTTTCTAGCAAGCATGTCGTTGTATTATTCTCAAAGTGATTTGAGGTGGAGCCGTGGTAGCAAAGGAAAAAAAAAAGAAAAAGGGACCACCCTATATATATGTCTCATATCGTCAGAAGAAACATAGTAAGCCGGCCATCTGCCGGGACTAACGGTACAAGGCTGGAGAGCAGTGGCGTGCCTCCGAGGGCGTTCGAGTAAGTTCGCAGCCTGCTCCGAAGCTTCTAGTTTCCCATGCGTTTTAGCCTGTCCGGCGCTCCGGCCATTGGCGATGACATGGCTCTAAAACCATCAGTATTTTAGCGCCATTCCTCTCTAGGAATAGAGCATGATATCGTCACGTGATACACGGCGTATCTTACTCTCGCGTGTATTTATGATCAGGTAAGAAACTATCTCTTGGCCGCGTTGATCACTATATTTCGAGATAGACACTGCTATTTTTCCCAAGTCCCTGGCAGCCTCGGCTTGCGGCTGATGGCTGCGGATTGATAAAGACCTTGATGAAGGGCGGCGGGCGGGCTGCGGATCGATTAAAACCTTGATAAATAGCGGCTGGAAACCCCTCACTTTTGCATAAAGGAGCTGCATTATTCGTGGGGTTATGCGCACCTCATGCAGCTAGTCAAGTGTGTTTGGCCGGCCAACCAATAGGCGGCCGGGGCTTGCCTGGCGGTAACTCCCAGCGTGCTGTATCATGCGCCGGAGCTGGCTGGCATCAACAAATGGTTGTGCACGCCCCCCCAGCCACCGCGATAATTAGACTAGGAGCTGTAATAAACAAGCGTGCAGCCGCAACACGAATGCCCACGAAAGCGGTTCACTTGCGACATTACCTCGTACGAGCCTCCACTCCCCTGTTGACAACCCGTCTGCTTCTGAGCTGAGCACCTCTGCAGTGCTGCCGCTGCCAACTTTATCACGTTTCTCAGACCGGCCGCAAAGCCTCGGCTCCGTGCTCGTAACCACAGTCGGGAGTGCCACGCATTTTTCCTTTTTTTTTTTTCCCTCACTGTCTGGCCCACTTCCTTGCCTACCGCTTTACAGCGTTTTTGTTGTGTCATTGTATACCCATACGCACGACAAGCAGCCGGCGAAGCCCTGTTGCCGACCAAGCTAGAAGCCACCCCTCGACTTGCAACTCCGCGCAGCTCCTCCGGGGCCAATGCGACACCCATGTCGGCCCCCGACCGTGGCTCATCCTCCCGCCGGCGTGGCGCTTTCGGCCATTGGGTGCCTCTGGTCCTGACGCTGACCGTTGCCACGGTCGGCGTGGCGGCCTGGGCGTGGAGCCAGCGCAACCGCGACGACGACTACACGGAGGACGAGGAGAGCGAGAGCCTGGCCGGCGTGGGCGGCGTGTCCGGCTCGCAGGAGCTCGACTACGAGAACGCCGACTACGGCGAGAACCCTCCGTATGGCGCCAGCGGTGCGCGTGCGGCAGCGGCTGCGGCGGCGGACGGATCGGCGGCAGACCGCAACGCGGGACCAAACGACGCGGCCGCGGCCGTTTCGGGCGGCTGGGGTGCCCGGGTGTCGGGCGCGCTGGGCGGCAACACCGGCCCCCCGCAGTGGGTGGGCAGCGCGAGCAAGGCCGTGACGGCGGGCCTCACGGCCGCGTCGGCGGCCGTCGGCGGCGCTCTCGCTTCCATCCGCGAGGGCGACAAGGACGCCTATGCCGACCACGAGACCTGGACGGAGGAGGCCGAGGCGCGCAAGGACCGTGCCTCGACGGCCTCGTACCCCCGTGGCAGCGGCTCGGGGCGCAAGCGCAAGACGGTGGCCATTGTCGTGTCTGCCGAGGGCCATTTCGACAGTTTTGACGAGGACAGCTTCCACGAGCATGCCGTATGTATCTCGTCTTCCTCATCTCCCACTCTTTCTCTCTTTTTCTCTCCCCCCCCCTCTCTCTCTTTCTCTCTCTCTCTCTTTCTCTCTCTCTCTCTTTCTCTCTCTCTCTCTTTCTCTCTCTCTCTCTTTCTCTCTCTCCCGACCTCATCTTGTGGCTAACGGCACCGTTGACTTGCAGTCTATCTTGTCCTACATCCCGCGGCAAAACGACTTTTCCAACACCCGCATCTTTGTACTCATCTATGCACCGGGCCTCAAGGACTCGGCGGCACTGGATACGTCAAACAGCCTGCAGCCCGCGTCGCTGAGCTCCTCCTTCTCCAACATTGGCCCTGATCAGGCCCAGTCGCCCAGAGAAGAGGCCAAGAACCCTCTGTAAGAAGCCATCCCCCCCCCCCCCCCCCTTCCCCCCCGGAACTGTCTGCACTGTACTGACATGGCTTAGCAGCACCCTCCCTGCCAACGCGGCCTTCACCGCGGTCAACGCACAGGCTCTTGCGCTCGTGGAAAAAGAAAGCGACATTATCCCCTTTACAACGGCCAACGGCCACGCGCACACTCTGCATCTGCTCGAGCCGGACGTTGTTTACCTGCAGGAGTCGCTCACCGGCCACAACGGCGCCATTGTCACCCAGCTGCAGAACTGGATCCGCCACGAAATCGTTGTTGTCGTGGGCGCCGAGAGCGGCTCCGGCGGCCTGGCCGACAGCGAGTCCGAGGCCGAAAAGCCCGACCCAGCTTCAGAGCCCAAGTGGTGGCAGAAGGAGGAGCGTGTCGGCCGGGGACGCGGCGTCGTGGTGGTTGACGGCGCGCGGGTCCACGACGACTGGATCCGGCGCGTGCAGGGCAAGGACTAGGGCAAGGGCTACTAGTACTCCGTAGGATCAAGGATACTATACTGGAGGCCAGAGGTGGGGGAGGGGTGGAAGGGGGGCGCGCGGTAGAGGGGAGGAGAGGGGGGGGGGGGGGGAAGAAGGGGGAGGAGGAGGGAGAAGGCGGCTCTTGCTTTGGAAAGCTGTCGGTGGTTTCTTTCTACTTTTGATTTTTTTGATTTGGATATCCTGGATATTCAGACACTTTACGAGTTATGTGATGCATGCTCAGGAAGCTGAGTAGTGTGCCTAGCACACAACCGCTATAAAACCAAGTCATCGAGTGCGCATGCTGGGACAGGAAGCAGGGATGAAGCGCGCGGTGCTGGCATGTGAGGCTGATGGCACTAACTTAACGGAACAGGTAAAAGAAAAATGCGACGCTAAACCACTTCTGTAAAGTTTCTCCACTTAATTTTTTTTCAAAACCAGCTCTGTCACGTTCCTAATTGCTGCTAT